>OY856409.1:934837613-935342613 GCA_963693085.1 Alisma plantago-aquatica
TCTATCACAGATTCTTTCATGAATTCCTCGTATCCCAATTTTCAGAAAACTAAGTGCGCAAACAGTAGAATAAAAGAAAGGGTCAATGACAATCTCCCAACCAGTAAAAACAGTGAACACACACTTTTCCGGGGCAGCCGTGACCGTCCTACACACGTGTTGGACACGGACACACCATGGACACAGATGGACGCACATTGGACTTGGCTCAGACATGTCCATTTTTGTTTTGGCATGGACACGCCATGGACACAGTACTGACACAGCATGGACATGTCATGGGCACGCCATGGACACACCATGGACACAACAGGCCAAAACCAATTCCCTATTCAAAACATATATAAGTAAGGTCTTCTCCCTTTTTCTTCATCCTCTAGCACACCACTAGTAATTCTCCTCCCCCTCTTATTAGCTACTGATAATTATCTATCATACATCATTGTCGTAGATATACTTCACCACTCTTATAAAGGTTGCAAATTTATTATAATTAAACACTCCCATTTACACTTATTTGACTTAATGTTGTGAAGTATTGTGGAATAATTATTCTCCATAGATAAAAAAATTATTCGTAATGTAAACTTTTGTGATCTCATCATTTTTCATATTATACATTTTGCATTCATATTTTATACCAACTTCGGGTTTAATTTTTCCTTCTTTTGTGTTTGTTTTCCGTAAATCCCATATTATGACTTGGTTTTTAGTATGTGTATCAATTTCATGTTATATATATGTATATTTTTTTATGACGAGGAACGACCTCCTAGAACTAGCCACTAATGGACTCCCCCTAGCGGGTCAAACCCTGGGGTCATACTCGGTGTGGTCATTCACCCCCACGCCAAACCCGATAGCGTGATATGCCATCGCAACCTTGCCTAGTCGGAACACCTACCACCCAATTTCTTTTCATGTATATGTAAATGCATGTGCATATGATGCATATGTATATATATGCTTTTTGTGCGTCCAACATTGTGTTTGTGTCTTACATTTTAATTGCCCAAAATAAGTAACAACTAGGTAGAACATCAAGTAGCCAGTCCTAGACTCTTAGATAGATAAACATCAATTACGTATAGTGAAAAATGATTGAAACTTCAAAAAAAATCAACAATCCAGTTAAATTGATAGACAATAGAAAATTAGCAATCAACAAATTAGTAACCCTTTATTTCCAAGAAGGTCCCATATCAATGATTTTGCATCAGCATAGCAAATTGGAGCAATAGGAAGTGGGTTGAAAGTAGTGATATGTGACGAACTCCTTGGCCTGAATACCATATAATTGGAGTATGTGATGCATTACACTGCTTGACCATCAATGTGTGGTGAGTCCACGTACATGACCAGATATAATGAGCCCAGGATGACATCGCAGTAACAGAGGCGAGCCGTGGGGGATGGCAACTAGAAGGTTCGTCTCCACTATAAAGACTATACGGTGTAAAAGAAAAGGGCTAGCACGACGAAGTGAGCCATGATTATTTTTTCCTTTACTCTTCTTTTGGTTTTCTGGATATTAGCACCCCCTTTCTCAGCCACATTATGGATCGGTGTCTACAACCAACTCCAGTCATGTTGATAAGATATGTATGTATTTGCCAATCCGTTTCATTACCACCCATTGTGTGCAATGACAAGTCTTTATCAGATTTAGTTCCTAGAAAACTAACACTTGGTTACAGTTCTAAAATTGTCAGTCCTAGATGCCAGTGTTCGAACTTTGAGGTCAAGCTTAATGTCTGGTTCAAAATGTTCAGTTTATGAGCTTACCGGCTTATTCAGAAATTTTAGCTCAGGGAGTTAACGTGTAAATTAAAGAAGCTGTCAACCAAGAAGCATCTTTTTATTATGGCATAGTGCTAAATCTAATCCCTTATAATTTCAGAGAAATGCCGTCTATCATCTGCGAGAGCAGCCAATAGTGTTGTGTAAGCAACCACAAAATAAATGGACGATGAGAGGTCTTGAAAAGCTGCAGGCCTTTCGGGTATGGAAAAGACATTGCACCGTCCGTATGAAAGAATACTTTTGAAAAAGTTGTCCGTGTAAAGGCGTTAGAATGCATATGACCTATGTGCATCCACAAACAAATGTGCAAGCATGCGGGTCATGATCAGAACAGTTGAAATAAATGCACTCCGGATAGAATTGGATCGCAAGGATAAGAATCTTAAAGATATATCTGGTAATGGAGCCTTATTTCAGGAGTTCAAAACCAGTTCGAGGAGCATACCGGATTTTCCCTGCAGTTTCTCCAGCCATTTTGCGAATCCATAATCATCGCCTTCGCCAAGTATATCTTAGCACCAAAACATATATAAACAGCCATCAACATTCACAAGGAAAGTAATTCTCATACCGAAAAAACAAAAATCCATCAGCATGCAACACCCGTAAAAAAACCGCAAGAACCTGAGGTGATGGGGTTGGAAGGCGACCCTGCAAGCCCGGACTTAAGAAGGGCGTAGAAAACTAAGAGCCTTCCAGCCCAGAGAACCGGGGACTCTATCAGAGAGGCATGAAGCTGAAGCTTCTTGCCGCGGCCTAGCCGCAGCTTGCTGAGGCGAGATGCAGCGGCGGTTCCTAATCCTACAGAGGGAAGAAAGGGAGTTTTGAACAGGTGGGATTTCTCACTGAATGCGTGAGCTGGGTAGAAAGCGGAGGAAAGCCTCAGTTGCGGGTGGAGCAAACAGAGGTGATGCATTGCTCTTCTTCGAGTGGGGTGAGAGAGAAAAAGAGTCAGGGAGAGATTAAGTGCACTGGTCGAAGGGCCTAAAGGCGAAGCGGAGATCAATCCAAGGTGAAGAATGAGATATTTCGGATCATGATGAATTTTTCTGGTGGGCGCCTGGCCGAGGATGATTCAATACAGTGCAAGTCAATGGCGATAAGATTTTTTTTACCAGCAGTGGGATGTTTATCATTTTCAAAACTAATAAACCAAACCACGTATATAATACGGAAAATGAGTGGAACACGTACAAGATAATATTATGATGTTCAACATTATTTAAAATGACTAATAATGTTGGTGTAGTAGATGGTTAATGGTGAGGAAAGAGAAAGCGATGGGGAGTGCTAAAGTCATTTGGTTACGAAATTATAAGGGAAAATAGAAATTGGTTACCAAAATTGAATAAGTAATTGCATATTCTTTTATTTAAAATGATTAGTTTTGATGTAAGAACCTTATCTATTGCCTCGATTTCAATTCGGTGTTTACCCAATTGCTCCTCCCCGTGACTAATTCATCAAATATTTCTTTCTCCTTGCATTTCTTTTCTTTCTCGTCTTGATCATTTATTTGCTAGACATAACCCAAATTTCTCATCAAACTAGATATATATATTCAACTATTATAATTTTCTAAAACTTTTAGTGAAATTCAGTTGTAAAAATATAATCTCCGAATCCACTCTACTAGTATAGATGGTTATTTTATCGTGCATAGGTGATTGATTTCAATGACAGGAAAACAAATATGTAAGCTACATAAAATTGACAAAATATGGATTTGTTCATGCCATTATCTAAGTTCAAAATGGTATAGTTGATTAGGGAACCATAATGGACATAGAAGCATATATCGATTGCACATATGTGATCATCTAAATAGTAATGTCAAACCTTTCCATCGCACCTCCAGAAGGTTTATGTGGTTATTAGAATAATAAGGGCTCACCCCACAATATTTTTCTAAATGAAAAAGAAAAAGAAGTGCAGGCAGAAATTCAAATCATACTATAACAAAATCATGTTCTTAGAAATCTAGGTAGAAGAGCTTAAGGTAATGTGTTTCATCTTATGTTGCTAGTTTCCATCTAACAAGAACCACATGACTTGTTTTGGAATGCTAACATGTTGTCTAATAAAAAAAGATAATGCAGTGTGCTACTAGTGTTTGGAAAATGCTACAATGACAAGTCATTTCAACATGTAGCATTTGCTAAGGCGTCATGAAATGTCTAATGTTAAATGTTACTACAAAGGTGTTCATGACTAAAACTCTACAAAGATTAGAAGTGTTAAAAATATAATTTTATTTATTACAACTAATTTCACATATTATCTGGACATATTAAAGATTTTTATAAGAAAATGGATTGTACAAGTTTCACATCAAATACGTGCCTTTCCTTTTTTTTTAGCCAAGTAAAGGAGCGGGGTCCATAGTCCTTATCATAAACTACAAGCATGATAGTTGTTATTTTAACCATTTTCTTGATGCCTCAATGGGTTTTGCACCCACGTCTTATCTATACAAAAAGTGACATAATTTATCAATTGATCTAGCAAGTATTAAGTGATGCAATGGTATGATTTTATGTTGCCTACATTCATCATGTCTCTCCATGTTTTGTCATAACAAATGATGTAGAAGAGTTTGTCCATTTAAGGATGATCAACTTCGATTGTATGATGACATTGTAATGGATTCATAGGGTGGACATGCTAGTGTCTGAGTGGCACAATCCTTGTCTTGGCCTATGTTTTATTTGATCGGGTTTCTATAAAGGGAATCCACCCCCATTTTGAATTATTTTTATGTGTGAACAACCTTATACCTTACTATTAGGATTTCATCAATTGGGCTATTATTAGTAGAGATCCCACCTTTATGTGCTCTGTCCTCATCGAACAACTGTAGTACTCTACTCTATAGTTGTATCACCACCAGATTGTGTGCGGGCACTTTTTGAGTTTTTAACTATATGTAAATGAGTGTGAAGATTGTTAGGGAAAAAAAGAGCATTCATCATGAACCGCACATTGTCTCCCTCTTCACATTCTATCCATATATATTGGGAAAAAATAGATCGATAGAAAACATTACTAACCAATCAGGTCCATTATTGATCTGCCTATACATAATATTTGGGTATTGATCTCGTCTGATGCATACACCACTTGAGAATACTCAACCCTTTAAAGGAGTGGTTGGAGACCACAATTGGATTTACATAATAAGAACAACGAACTATAGTGAATAAAATATCTCTTAAATTTATGTTAAACCATTTAAGTATCTAATGTAACCAATAAGAGACAGATGAGATAGAGTAGAAGATTACAATCACATATATAATATTTATTATGTATCCAATCTAATAAGCTTCATAGATCCGAGCAAAATCATATTAAAAACTATGTCAGACAACACTTTTCAATAAGAAGTAGAGGATAACCTCAGGTATTGTAAGTGTGATTGAAAAACCAGTCAATCTCAAAATTAATATCTTTAGTAAAGAAATGAAGTAAACATGTGATATAAACGATATTAATTCAATGAAATTGACATTATTTACTTCACCGTAATTATCATTCCCAACAAATCAGCATGTTTACACCATAACTAGTTGTAATTGTAAAATCATTTGGTAGTTACATATTGCTATTCAAGAAATATTCTTTTCAACAATAAGGAAGAAACTCACAAACATGTGAATTTTATAATAGTCTTTGTACAAATAAAACAAATAAAGCAATATGCAAGGTATGATATCCAGTGAGATTTTTTTGTCCATTTGTAAAATAGTGTGATTGCTCAGGCTGCATTGGGACAAGTTCAGACAGGTTGCAATCGCTCATAACCATTGTTATCAAACACAAGATCAATTACCACTTTGAATTTGTATTGCTTTTAGTGTTTAGTAGCATTCAATGGTAACCTTTTCTCACTAGATAAAATTTTGTGGTGATCTATCTCACCGCACCAGAGCGTTGGCCCACCAATCGCGTTGCCAAACACTGCATTTATATAGAACAATTGTAACATAATGAATCTTGTTTGTAATCTTCATGTAAACCCACTAGTACAGAAATGGTATGTAGCGTCAGTTTTTTTAAGCTTGTAGCATCACTTTTTAACCGACTCCTAAGTGGGCATCGCTATAGAATTTTACCTATAGGGTCAGTTTTTTTAACCAAAGAAACCCGGCCCAATAGGCTGTAAAAAATGAGGAAGAAACGGTGGCCAAGGTTGTAAGGTCAGTTATCAAGATCAATTTGTAGACCTGTAGCATCGGTTTTCTTAAAAAACCGACCTTAGAGGTTCACTCTAAGGTCGGTTTTTTAAGAAAACCGATGCTACAGGTCTACAGATTGTCAAGATCAATTTGTAGACCTATAGCATCAGTTTTCTTAAAAAACCGACCTTATAGTGAACCTCTAAGGTCGGTTTTTTAAGAAACAATGATGTTACATGTCTACATATTGTAACCACACACGGCCGTGCTACGCGGCACGGCCGTGCTACCATATCCCAACATGGTCGTGCTACACAGCACGGCCGTGCTACCAGAAGCAACACGGTCGTGCTACACAACACAGCCGTGCTACCAGAAGCCAACACAGTCGTGCTACGTGGCACCGTCGTGCTACGTGGCACGGTCGTGCTACGTGGCACGGTCGTGCTACATGGCAGAAATAGAAACATAACATAAGAACAAGAAGAACCAGGATATGGGAGAGGGGAGCATTGATGCTCAACCGTCATCATTCCAAACCACACATTAATAACAAAAAAGAATTCATATATTCAATTGAGTTACACATATTCACATCATAATCTATAAAATGATAGATTGCAAGTCTGAGATGAATGGAGTACTAAAATCAGATACATAAATGGAGCTGACATATTTAATCCAATGCTATATTGACTTCATTTAGAAAAACATTTGACCACTCTTTTCAAAATTCATTTAAGTCCTCAAGTGTGTAAGGCTGAGTTGTAAAGATCTGTAATAGAAAATGCACATGTTAATATTTTATAAAATGACTAAAATCACTTGAAAATTTATGATGTTATTCTTTATTACATGATCTATAGTTTGAATGTCATATGATGCTTTGTTTGACAATAGCTTGTATATATTTCATTAGCCACAAGCCTAGTCATTATTTTGTATAGGACACTACAAATAACGAATTATACTTAATGTTAGTAAACTACTATAAACAGAAGTTGAGATAAAAATATAACAGTTGACATATAAGAGTTGTAAATTAATACATATAAGACTAAGTAGTTGTCAAAGTAGTTACCTTGACATTTGTCACTTGCCATTTTAGAACCTACAAGTATACATATATTAAGTTAAACATCATGCATCGATGATCTCATATATAAACCCTAAAGTGTCAATATGAGACTACACAATGTCTACCCTCATATTTATGGAATGTATATAATGATTACATATGTCATTGATAAAAATATATAGATATGAAAGAATACATATTTTTATTATTGGTTGATTTACTAGTAAAAAATGGCACATTGGGAGAGTGAGAATATTATACCTCACTTGTAGTCTGGAGAAGAAATATATGCAAGTCAACAACAAGTCAATAGCACCTGCAACAACACAAATGAAAAATTTACAAATTTTGAAGTTTCTACAACTCAGCCAGCACGGTTGTGCTACATGGTCAGTTGCATGACAATAAAAAGAAAATGGAATGAGGCGGAAGAGACAACCGTGCTACCTTGAGAAGAACCGGACGGTGGGGGAGCTTGTGTGGGAGAATAACTGGAGAAAGAAGGTGTGCGACCCTTGCAATGTCGTAGGCGTCGTCCGTGCTACCTGGTCAGTTGCATGACAGTAAAAAGAAAATGGAGGAGTGAGGTGGAAGAGACAACTGTGCTACCTTGAGAAGAACTTGATGGTGGGGGAGCTTGTGCGGGAGAAGAACTGGAGAAAGAAGGTGTGCGACCCTTGCAACGCCATAGACGTCGTCACCATTCAAGGAAGAAAGCGGATGGGCGTTGTCTCCAAAGTGCATGGCGTCGGAGATGGTGGTCGATCTGGAGGCGTCGGCACCGTCCAAAGAAGAAAATGGCGGCTGGGCGTCGTCGTCCAAGAAGGGGTACTGATTTGCCTCTCTTCGGGTCTGGAGATGGTTGGGAAGGTGACCTTGGAAGCGGCGGCGATTTGCTTCTCTTCGGGAGCGGGAGCAGGAATGGGGAGACGAACAAAATGAAATGAAACATGGTTCGGCTTTGGTCTAATATCAGCCCGACCTCTAGGGTCGGTTATCTCAAAAAACCGATGCTACAGAGACTAAGTGGTGCCCGAATTTTTTGAGACCATCTCTAAGGTCGGTTATTTGAAAAAACTGACCCTAGAGGTCAAGGTCTATAGAGTCGGTTATTTAAAAAAATCGACCCTATAGACTAAGTGGTGCCCGAAATTTTTGAGACCATCTCTAAGGTCGGTTATTTGAAAAAACCAACCCTAGAGGTCAAGGTCTGTAGGGTCGTTTATTTGAAAAAACCGACACTAGAGTTCAAAAGCGGTTCCCGCATTTTTTTGTTGACCCTATAGCATCGGTTATTTGGAAAAACCGTCACTATAGATCGAGGCGCAAAGCCAAATTCGCACAAATTTTTACCGCGGGAAACCTGTAAGGTCGGTTTTTTTTATAAATTCGATGCAATAGTCTATTAGGTCGGTTATTTTAGTAAAAATGATGCTATGGGAAGTGACGTTACATGCCAAAAATGTAGTAGTGACCTTTTTCCCAAGTTTCCCTTTCATTTCTATCCTTTATATCTTTCATGTTTAATTAGTGGAATTTATAGTGGTTTAAGTGAGCATTTATTCAATAATTGTACCAATATAAGGGTTTATATACAAATACCTCAGTGAAAGCTTATTTAAGGATCTAAAATGTAAAATCACCACTTTCGTAGAATAATGGTATATTAATTTAGAAGTGCAAGACCCTAAACCTTGATTAAATGTATTAAACAAGCTTAATTGCCATACTTAAGTGCTCTAAACCTTAATCTAACTTTTTTATGTGATTTTAAAATATAAAATGAGCCTAAGTTTAAAATTTGGTTCGGTTTGGATGTTGTTTGTGCAAGTTATGCAATTTTAGGTACATTTTGGACTTTTATGTAATTTGCCCAATTGGGAGGTTTTCTTTACAAATTATCACCTGGATTTTAATCCTTAGATATTTCCTTACCCTTCTCAAGATTTTGAACCATGGGGCACCTGGTTGCACCTTGGTTTGAAGGTGTTTCTCTCCAAGGGCATTATAAGGATTACCCTCTTTATAAATGAGCTTATCTTTAAAAGCTATCAACCAATGGAGTTATTTCTTTGATTGGAGGACGGTGGGGATGGCCTAGAAACCTCCATGGGCTTTTATGACTGACATTGGATATACAAGAAGTCTATGAGCTATCCTCTTGCATGGCCATGAAGCCTTAGCCTAAGGATACATGGAAAGTTTCATAGACACCTCATGCTTGCCCCGTTCTTTATAAAGCCATGCCTACCCCTTCCCACCTCTCAATCCAAGAAGCAATCCTCTCATTCTCTTTTTCCCAACTTAGAGCATCTTCCCTTCTATGTTTGTCTATGAAGTTGTTGTCCCAAGATAAAAGAGGGTGCCTACCTTGGTGAAGAAGGCTCCTAGAGTTCCAAATTTCTCTATTTAGGATTTCTTAAGCTCCTCCTTGGTGATTTTGACCAAAACTAGTAAGTATCCTCCTTTCCTTCCCTATTTTCATGTTGTTAGTATTCCTCCCACCTTATTCCAGGTTGGAACCATGACCTTCCATGGTAAAACTCCACCTAGAATGGTAAAACTCCACCTAGAACCCTAAAACATCTCATCTCCATGCTCTTTTGCTAGGGTTTGTACCTCTAAAATGGGGAAGGTGATATTTGCTCAAGAAAGGAGCTTGACTTGGAGCAACCAGACCTTCTAATATACCTTCTGTTTAAACCTTCTTTCCTTCCTAGAGGTAAGTTTTGTTAACCCCCTTCTCATATATTGGTTACTACATGCTTAAAACGCATGCTCTATGTTTAATTAAATCGACGATTTCCATCTCTTTTACCATGTTCTTCTAGGGTTTTGGTTTCTTATTGTTTTACCTTCTCTATAAGCTCTAGCTTGGTTACCTATGAAACTTCAAACCTAATATTGGGTCAAATGGTGTTTTCTCCCTCTCCCTCTCTCTTCAATTATCTCGATCGGTTTGATGATGTGGCAATTTCCTATTGGTCAGTATTGAAAAATTCATATCTTCTAATCTGCTTATCCAAATTTGACAAATAAATATATTTTGGAATTGGAAAATTAATATCTATCTAATAAAATATTTTCAAGGTCTGATTTCATGGTTTGACAAAGGGTGATTTTTGTAAAATGAATTTGATGCATAAAATCCATAAAAATTACATCTTAATCATCATAACTCCAAAATTAACATAAAAATATATTTTCTTGATCAGGAAAACTTAATAAGTTTATTGGTGATGTTTTAAGAGTCTAAATTTGAGTTTTTTTTGAAAGGTATAAAAATAGGGTTTCTATACATTAATGTGCATTATGTACTATGATACATGTTAATACATTGAAAATAGGCAAAGTGCAACTTGGACTCAATTAAAGTGGTGAAAGTTAGTAATTGATATCAGTAAGAGAGGTATATGCATTCCTTACACCCTATTTTGGGATAACTGTAGTCAAACCCTATATTTCCCTAATGAGGCTTAAATGAACCCTAAATCTTCTATTCTTGAATCCTAATGTTGTTCATGCCAAAAATCATATTATAATTTCTTCTTGTTTGGGTCTTATACCCCACTACCATACTTATTGAATATTATGACTAATCTTACCATGACTACTTTTCTAGCATGTAGATTTATGTTCTATTTAATTTAAAGTAGCGGTACTTGTGTACAACCACCCACAGAGGGCATGTATTTAATCGCCCGGGGGAATGTTTTTATTCTCCCCTATATAATTGTGTAGGTGACTGGGAATGTCTTATTCTCCCCTCACCTATAGGTTAGAGGTCCGGTAGGTGCCTCAACCCTACTTAGTTAGGTAGACATAATTATATTACATGCAAATCCTTTTTTAATATAATTGTTAATGGCAAGTTTCTTTTGAATATAGCCTCATACTCTTGTTATATTCATCTTATGATGAACCCTAGCATGTTCTTATTTGCTTTACTTATCTTGTTTTTCTAGACTAGTTTTGTGACACATATCTTGTTTTCTTTCCCCTTTTGTTGGGTGCTTTTCCAACCACCCAGGTGTTGATGTTGAGCAAGGAGAAGGATAAGTTTGAAGGAAGTCATCTTAGGAGTAGATCTCAAGCTATCTGAAAGGATGTCTAGGTTTCTATAGCAAGATCATTTTCTCTTATCTTTTTGTTTTGGGAACAATCATGTAATGAACAACGAAATCTATGTAATAGGCTTAGTACTTTTATTTCCGCTGCTATTGACATTTTATAATGTATCTGGTGTATGCTTATTTACTTGGAATATTATACATGCATCCCTCAATATCTTTTGTCTTTCTAAAAAGATGGATGTTTTGTACTTCCTTTAAATTTTAGTAAGGAGGTAATCTCGCCTCTTTACAGCATGGTATCAGAGCCTTTAGGCAACTATTAGGACATGAAGTTGAAGTAAAGGTGTCTAGAATGGATCAGGGTTTTGGGGGCTGGAAATATTTTCCTCCACACCACTAGCTTGGTTTATGAGGACCTATGTGCCCATATGTTACCAGCCTGGCCTGAGCTGATACAAATTGCCCAAAATAGTATGCTTTTAGTCAATAGCATTCTAGATATTCTTTTCTCGTCTATGCTTCTATTCTTTTCTCATCTATGATTCAAATACTCCTGGGAACTTAATATGTTAACCCTACCTTTTAGGATAGGTGAATTGTTCGAAAGAATGAACAAGGGAAAGGAGTTGAACCCTGATGGCTCCAATGTGGGAAACACTCTTGTGACTCCTGTCGGACATAGTGTGGTCAACCCTACTACTTCGAGCACCCCCGCCTTCATACCAGAGTAAGAGCTGGCAATGTTGTGCCAGTTGATCTCCACCATGATGGGGCAGCTCCACACAGTGGCCGCCAACGCCAACAAGCCGAGGGAGTTCACCCTCACCGACTTCATAAAGATGCAGCCACCCTACTTCAAGGGTGAAAGTGAACACAACATGGTGGATAAAGCCGATGACTGGGTGTTGACTTTAGATCGAACCTTTGAGGGTATGATACAACCTCCTCAGTCCTCACCAAAAGGTTTGGTTTGTGTCATATGTGCTGGACGGACCGACACATGTCTGGTGGAATGGTGTCGCCCACACTCGAGACACATCTATCATGGAGTGGGACCGATTCCTAAAGCTCTTTAGGGAAAAGTACATCTATCCCGCTGAAATGACCGTCATCAAACCGACAACCAAACCGTTACTATTTAAGTGGAATAACCATAAACAGTGGATTAACAAAAATCACTAAAATTTAAAATCATTTTACACATAGGTCCATTTTCTAGAAAACTCTTACATAAAGAACCAAAGTCTCATATACACATGGTTCACATTATACATGCAGTGTTCTGTCTCTTCTCGAGGATAACAAGTACTAGCTACTTTTCTTTAATACACATAGTAACAACATAAAATCCTTGAGATAAGCAAACCAAAATCTCAAGACACTCATGAAAACCACTAAGACTTTCTCCTAAGGATTTGAGAGTACAGAGACGACACATAGGACTTCTATCTACAAGACATTACAAACAACGTACTCAACCTGAGATACAACTATGATCCTTGCTGATATGCTCCTTCTTCTGCAGTCTGGTTCTTAGTCCCTCGTCCGCGTCTTACCTAAAAATTGTGGATCCCACGGGGTGAGACTATTGTCCCAGCGAGAGATATAACTCTCTGCCAACAATATTATTATCAAAGGAAATAATATAAAAGTGAACAGAATTATAAAACATCTATTTACTTGAAAAGGAATATAAACAACATGTATAACATCTATCTTATCAAGATGTATGAAAGTATTAATTCATCGACCAATGTTTCTAACAAGAATTATATCACCATCATACTTGGGTATTTAATCCCTTAATTCATCACTGAGTATTGTCACCACTTAGCAGATGACCATTTCCTCTAGGTCATCAGACCCAGATAATTGTTCACATAGTCCACACAGTTCATTGAGTTTGTATCACATAGCCACATAGCTCTTTCTTAGGCATGCTTATTACTTTAATATACTTACATGATTATCATATCATGTTAACAACCATCTCAACATATTCCTTTAACCATGAAGTACTAAGGAACACATCCTCCGTATGAATTTGGGTTATAATTAACCAATCACGGTTTTAAAATTTCATTAGCAATGATTATGCCCCAACTCATACTCCACTCACCTCAGGAGTATTAGCGTATGTTAATTACATACTTATCTTTCAAGTCTTAGTTTCTCTTTCATCCTCACTAGGATGTAAATTACTTAGTTCACATCTTTAAGGTCTACAACCTTATCAATATAAAAAATGAGTTAAGCTCATTGTATTTATTAATCATATTCATCACTTAGTCCATGTTAATAATTGAGGACATGCCTACCATATCAAGTAGCATGATTGATAATGTCAAGTATTCAATTTGATCATTTGGTATAACCACATCCTCATATCAGGTATAAGGCATATCCCCTAACATCATATCGTGCACCATATTAGGTTACCATATCATGCACTATCTTGAGTTACCATATCGTGCACCCACTTTGGACTTTTCATATATTGGATATCCCACTATGATCTCATGTTGGACATCATATTGGGTAGGTGTATTGGGCACCGTATCGGGCAAGATATTGGGCACCATATTGGGTACCCATGTTAAGTGATACCTCATGGCCATATCATGTGCCTATTATTGATAAGAACCCTTACACTCAAATCATGACAATATGGATACCAAATTGATCCTTCGACACAAAGGAGGTATATTGATTTTCAAAGGTTAAAGAGCATATTGGGTTCCCCATCCTCATTATAGGGTTTTACTCATATCAGGCACAAGGTATTGTTTCACCTTTGTACTAAGTACAAGTGATAGATAAGGATCCTTCATATCATCCACAAGACCTACTATGACCTACCTACATATCGGGAAAGTCTCCATGTTGGGTACCATATCGGTTTCCCAAGTCTTCAACCCATATCGGGTTGCAAGATCTTCAATCCATATCGGGTTGTTCAAGAGTGATCAACTCATGTCGGGTATCCAATGATGATGTCATAATCATCAACCTCAAGATCATTAATCTAATTCAAAACTATGGATAAAATACTAATTACATTTTGGAACTCATGATTACATCAATTGATTCATAGGAAACCCTAATTTGTAAACAATCAACAAATTGAATAATATTGAAGAAGGATAATAATATTGAAGGGTTTAAGTTATATAACCCACCTCTCATGATCTTCCAAGCTTCAAGTTTCACTTCCTCACGTTCCAAGGTTGAGGATGGACCTTCTCCAAGCTCTAAGACTTAGGCTCTAAGCTTTTGCACGATATCCTTCATCATTTGGGCGATATCACCTTAATTGGTTACTTCAACCTTCCTTGACCGATATATCTCCTCCTTGGCCGATACCACTCAACCCTCTTCACTATGGGCGACACAAGAGGGGGTGTTGCACAATACAAGAGAAAAGGGCACTTGCTAGATCTGAAAATCTTGCCAATAAATGAAGGTCAAGGTATTTATACTTGAGGTTTATAGAAAAGAGTGGCATAGGTGTCACTAACTTGAGGTGCTTCATGCCACCTAGCCATAAAAGGTCAACACATACTCTTGCATGAATGCCACTATTATCTTTCCATGAAAAAAGTATAAAGAAAAGATAAGGGGCGGATCTTGAGTTGTCTCATAGGGCAATATTTCTTCCACTATCTTATTATTATATTCAACTCCATCATTTCCAAGGGAAAAGCAAATCGATGCTTCAACATTATCTTGAAGTGCCTTGCCCATCATGGGCCAAACCAAAGCTCCACAAACCGATAGGATGCCCTCCTTATGTCTCTATGGCCGTTAGGGGCTCCTTTCCTAAGTTCACAATCGATATGGCTCATGTGTATAACTTCAACTTATGCATTTTCTTGTTTTCTTCATTGTTAGGAGTGCTAACACTTCAAGATACTTCAAACATATTGTCTCCTTATTTCTCTTTCCTCTAGATAACACTATATAAGAGTAAAAACAATCTAGAGGTGATAAATTATGCATTAACCCTACATTTTGTACATATTGCAAATTGTAGTACAATTCATGCACCAAGCACTTAGCAATATTTACCCTAGTTCTCACTTAGGGTCTAGGATTTGCACAAGCCACCACTTAGCATCATATTATCTTTCATGACATACAACATACTTAGAATATATTCAACATGTAACATTTGCAACATAACCCTTATCTTGGGTAAATTGTACTTTTCACTTAGATTATCATATAATGTGCATATAGTTTGCATATAAGCTTGACTTTGAGAATAAACTTCACAAAGGCCTTAATTACTTTTCCCAAAAGATAAGAACAAGTTGTAAGCAGCTTACTTAAGCAAAACATCTAGGGTTAGGCCATAACCCAGGTCAGGGGTGTTACACTCGCCTTCCTGAGGAAAAAGGAAGCTGAGTTCTACAGCCTCAGGCAGGGAATCATGAGTGTGGCTGACTACATCCAACATTTCCTACTTCTAAAATGCTACACCACCAACCTTGGAGCTGAGAGAAGGGCAACATTATTCTTGGAGGGCCTGAACTACCAGGTGGGCCAAAGTCTTATTCCGCAACTTCCACTCACCTTTAAGAAGATGGTAGATAAGGCCCTGGTCATCGAGTCCTACCCAAGATTCCAATCCTATAGACACAGTAATGGCTACAACAGCAACAATAGGAAGAACCCTACCCAGAATGAGAATCCCAGATGTGATCAATGCAATAGGTGATCTCACCACCATCCTCCAGGGAGATGTCCTGCCAACAATGCACCTACTTGTAGAGACAACTAGCCTCCTCCGACCTGCCACAAGTGTGGCCAAGTTGGGCATATCCAACCACTTTGCCCACATTTCCAGCAGGGACAGAATAATTCCCAGCAACCATAGTAGCCAAGGTAGAATATGCCTTCACGGAATAATATCAACAACAACAACCAAAACCTACGACGACCGTTAGTGGAGAGGCGAAATGGGAGAGTGTTTTCTCTCAATGCTGAGGAAGCATGTGAAGATAATGAAGTTATAGAAGATACCTTGTATCTCAATGTGCATCTTATAAAGGCAGTGTTTGATTCTGGCTCGTCCAATACCTTCATATCCTGTCATCTTGCTTCTATGTTAGAAATAGAATATGAGTATATGGATCATATATTAGATGTAAAAACCCCTAGTGGTAAGATCTGCTCTTCGTATCTCCAAACTCCAACCATGGACCTTTGTATATCTGGTATAATGTTTCCCTCAGATTTCATCTTGCTCGAAATGACCGCCTTTGATGTCATCTTGGGAATGGATTGGTTGAAGAGGTACAAAGCTATTTTGTTTTGTGAAGAATCAAATGTTAGTTTTTCACATCCTGTTGAGGGAAGATTGTATGTTAAGGGTAGGAAGCGAGAGGATCGGAAATTTGTTATCTCTGCCATCAAAGCTGAAAAGCTAGTCTCACAAGGGTGTAGAGCTTTCTTAGCCTCTATAGTCCTCGAGGCTACACCTCCTTCTTTCGACCACATAGATGTGGTGAAGGATTTCCTGGACGTATTTCCTGAGGAGTTACCTGGTTTGCCACCAACTCGGGAGGTGAAGTTCTCCGTCGAGCTTGTACCCAAAACTTCACCAATATTGAAGTTGCCTTACCGCTTGGCCCCTGCTAAGCTTGTCAAACTGAAGAAGCATCTAGAAGAACTTCTCAACATGGGCTTCATCCGCCCCAGTGTTTCACCTTAGGGAGCCCCTGTCCTGTTCGTGAAAAAGAAGGATGGTTTGATGCGGATGTGTATGGACTACCACATGCTTAACCAAGTGATGGTGAAGAACCATTATCCTTTGCCTCACATCGATGACTTGTTTGACCAACTGAAGTCAGCCACTGTGTTCTCCAAGATAGATCTGTGAAGTGGGTACTACCAGTGTGTGAAGGATGATGATGTCCCAAAGACGACGTTTAGAACTCACTATGGGCATTATGAATTCATGGTCATGCCTTTCAGCTTGACAAATGCCCCTGCCGCCTTCATGGACTTGATGAACCAAGTGTTCCGCCCATACCTTGACAAGTTCATGGTGGTGTTTATCGATGACGTTTTGGTTTATTCTGAGACATTAGAATAACATAGAGAGCATCTATAGATTGTAATCAACACACTACAAGAAAATCAACTCTATGCAAAATTCTCAAAGTGTGAGTTTTGGATAAAGGAAGTGATGTTTCTGGGTCATGTAATTTCTGATGGACATGTAGTTGTTGATCCTGCAAAGGTAGAAGCTATGACCAAGTGGAATGCTCCGAAGAATACCTCAGAGATTTGTACTTTCCTCAACTTAGTAGGTTACTATCGAAGGTTTATCAAGAGCTTCTCTGAGTTTTCCTTGCCTTTAACCAAGCTGACGCAAAAGGAGGTCAAGTTCTCTTAGACACCAGAATGTGGGAACAGTTTGCAAAAGATGAAGGAGTGTTTGATTTCTGCTTCCGTTCTTGCCTTGTCTATCTACCCTATGTCATCTACATTGATGCTTCTAAACAAGGTTTAGGGTGTGTACTGATGCAAGACAAAAAGGTGATCGCCTATGCTTCCCACCAATTGAAACTGAATGAAGCTAATTTGCTACACATGATTTAGATCGTGTTGCCATCATTCATGCTCTGAAAATATGGCGATACTATCTCTATGGTGTGAAGTTTGAAGTTTTCTCTAACCATAAAAGCTTGAGGTACCTGTTGACACAGAAGGATCTGAATCTACGACAGTGAAGGTGGATGGAATATCTCAAAGATTATGACTTCACCATCACCTATCATCCCAATAAAGCAAACGTCATAGCTGATGCTTTAAGTCACAAGAATGATGTCATTTGTGCTGCTCTGAGATGTTCAATGTGGGAAAATCTCAAATATGTGACTAGTTGGCGACCTCAACATGTCAATTCAGTGGACAAAGACAAGTTGTGTGTTCATATGGCTAGTTTGACTATTACACTGACTTGGATCTCGGAAGTCATTGATGCACTAGTTGGAAAGCTTTGAGATGAAATAGATGAAGGCCTTGACTGAGAAACCACAATCTGAGTTCTCTGTCAGAGTGGTTGGTGTTGTCTGCTTCATACAAAGGTTGTGGATTCCTAACGTGGGTGATCTGAGACAGAAGGTGTTAAGTGAAGCTCATGGGTCCAAGTACACTATTCATCTTGGCACAACAAAAATGTATAAGGACTTACAGTGAAACGTCTGGTGGATGAACATGAAGAATGATATAGCTATGTTTGTCACAAAGTACTTGACATGTCAGCAAGTCAAGATTAAACATCAATGACCTGGTGGTCTTCTTCACCCTCTTGAAATTTTGGAATGGAAGTGGGATAAGATCACAATGGAATTCGTTACTGGTTTCCCCAAGTCCAAAAAAGGTTATGATGTTATTTGGGTGGTTATTGATCGGCTTACAAAGTCTACTCATTTCTTGCCTTTTAAAACCAATTACAAAGTTGCAGATATGACTCAGTTGTACGTTGAGTGGATCGTACGCCTGCATGGAGTACCTGAGGTAATAGTTTCTGATCGTGACCCAAAGTTCACTTCTCGTTTATTCAGATTCAGGAGGAGATGGGTACTGACTTGCATTTCAGTATAGCTTACAACCCACAAACTGATGGTCAATCTGAGAGAACATTTTAGATTTTGGAGGACTTGCTTTGTGCTTGTGTGATGGATTGGGGTGGTGCATGGGATCGGTATCTTCCATTAGCTGAGTTTGCTTACAACAATAGCTACCAAGCTAGTAATTGTATGCCCCTTTTGAAGCTCTCTATGGTAGACCATGTCGTTCACCTTTGCATTGGGATGATGTCAGTGAACGTTCTCTAGTGAAGACTGATGACATGTAAATGATGAAAGAAAAGGTAAAGTTGATAAAGAAACGCATGAAAGCTGCTCAAGACTGACATAAGATGTATGCTGACAAGAAAATGTCCGATGTTAACTTCCTAGTGGGTGACTATGCATTTCTGAAGATCAAACCTATCTGTTCTATTGCTAGATCTAAAGTTAAAGGCAAGTTGAGTCCTCGCTATGTTTGACCATTTGAAATCTTAGATAAGGTGGGAGACTGTGCATACCGCTTAGCTTTACCTCCTTCCTATGATAAGATTCATAATGTGTTCCATGTCTCTATGCTGAAGAAGTATGTGAAGGACTCTTCTCATGTGCTTACTGTTGAGCCTTTGGAGATACATGAGAATTTGACCTATGAAGAGATACATGTGTAGATCCTCAACTCTCGAGTAAAGCAGCTGAAGAACAAAGAGATTGAGCTGGTAAAAGTTTTATGGAAATATCATGGTCTGGAAGAAACCACTTGGGAGTTGAGAGATGAAATGTTACGTACTCACCCTTCTCTTTTTGCTTGAGATTTTAAGGATGAAATCATTTTAAAGGGTTGGATTGCTGTAACATAATTAATCTTAGATGTAATCTCCATGTAAACCTTTTTCCCAAGTTTCCCTTTCAATTATGTCCTTTATGTCGTTCATATTTAATTAATGGAATTTATAGTGGTTTAAGTGAACATTTATTCACTAATTGTACCAATAAAAGGGTTTATGCACAAATACCTCAGTGAAAGCTTATTTAAGGATCTAAAATGCAAAATCACCACTTTAGTAGAACAATGGTATATTAATTTAGAAGTGTAAGACCCTAAATCTTGATTAAATGTATTAAAAAAGCTTAATTACCATAATTAAGTGATATAAACCTTAATATAACTTTTTTATGTGATTTGAAAACATAAAATGATCCTATGTTTCAAATTTGGTTTGATTTGGATGTTGTTTGTGCGAGTTATGCAATTTTAGGTACATTTTGGACTTTTATGCAATTTACCCAATTGGGAGGTTTTCTTTGCAAATTATCACCTGAATTTTAATCCTTAGATATCCCCTTACCATTATAGAGATTTTGAACCATGGGGCACCTGGTTTCACCTTGGTTTTAAGGTGTTTTTCTCCAAGGGCATTATAGGGATTATCCTCTTTATAAATGAGATTATCTTTAAAAGCTATCAACCAATGGGGTTATTTCTTTGATTGGAGGGCGGTGGGGATGGCCTAGAATCCTCCATTGGATTTTAGGACCAACATTGTATATACAAGAAGTCTCTATGAATTGTCCTCTTGTATGACCATGAAGCCTTAGCCTAAGGACACATGGAAAGTCCCATAGACACCTCATGCTTGCCCCCTTCATTATAAAGCCATGCCTACCCCTTCCCACCTCCCAATCCAAGAAGAAATCCTCTCCTTCTCTTTCCTCCATATTAGAGCATCGTCCCTTATATGTTTGGACACGAAGTTACTATCCCAAGGTAAAAGAGGGTGCCTACCTATGTGAAGAAGGCTCATAGGGTTCCAAATTTCTCTATTTAGGATTTCTTAAGCTCCTCCTTGATGATTTTGACCAAAACTAGTAAGTATCCTCCTTTCCTTCCCTATTTTCATGTTTTTAGTATTTCTCCCACCTTTTTCCAACTTGGAACCATGACCTTCCATGGTAAAACTCCTCCTAGAACCCTAAAACATCTCATCTCCATGTTCTTTTGCTAGGGTTTGCATGTCTAAAATGGGGAAGGTGATCTTTGCTCAAGAAAGGAGCTTGGCTTGGAGCAACCAAACCTTCTAATCTCAGGATCCTTTATGTTTGGACCTTCTTACCTTCCTATAGGAAAGTTTTGTTAACCCCCCTTCTCATATATTGGTTACTATATGCTTAAAACTCATGCTTCTATGTTTAAAATCGATGATTTCCATCTCCTTTACCATGTTCTTCTAGGGTTTTGGTTTCTTACTATTTTACCTTCTCTAGAAGCTCTAGTTTGGTTACCTATGCAACTTCAAACCTGATCTTGGGTCAAATGATGTTTTCTCACTATCCCTCTCTCTTCAATTATCTCGATCGGTTTGATGATGTGGCAAATTCATATTGGTCAGTATTGAAAAATTTATATCTTCTAACATGCTTATCTAAATCTGGAAAATAAATATGTTTTGGAAATGGAAAATTAATATCTATCTAATAAAAATATTTTCAAGGTCTGATTTCATGGTTTGACGAAGGGTGATTTTTGTAAAATGAATTTGATGCATAAAATCCATAAAAATTACATCTTAATCATCATAACTCTAAAATTAATATAAAAATATATTTTCTTGATCAGGAAAACTTAATAAGTTTATTGGTAATATTTTAAGAGTCTAAATCTGATTTTTTTTAAAAAGGTCTAAAAATAGGGTTTCTATACATTAATGTGCATTATGTGCTCTAATACATGTTAATACATTGAAAATAGGCAAAGTGGAACTTGGACTCAATTAAAGTGGTGAAAGTTAGTAATTGATATCAGTAAGAGAGGTATGTGCATTCCTTACACCCTATGTTGGGAGAATTGCAGTCAAACCTTATATTTCCCAAATGAGGCTTAAATGAACCCTAAATCTTCTATTCTTGAATCCTAATGTTGTTTATGCCTCAAACCATATTATAATTTCTTCTTGTTTGGGTCTTATACCCCACTGCCATGCTTATTGAATATTATGACTAATCTTACCATGACTACTTTTCTAGCATGTAGATTTATGTTATATTTAATTTGAAGTAGCGATACTTGTGTACAACCACCCACAGAGGGCATGTATTTAATCGCCCTGGGGAATGTTTTTATTCTCCCCTATATAATTGTGTAGGTGATTGGGAATGTCTTATTCTCCCCTCACCTATAGGTTATAGGTTTGGTAGGTGCCTCAACCCTACTTATTTAGGTAGACATAATTATCCTACATGCAAATCCTTTTTTAATATAATTGTTAATGGCAAGTTTCTTTTGAATATAGCCTCATACTCTTGTTATCTTCATATTATGATGAACCCTAGCATGTTCTTATTTTGTTTACTTATATTGTTATCCTAGACTAGTTTTGTGACACATATTTAGTTTTATTTCCCCTTTTGATGGGTGTTTTCCCAACCACCCAAGTGATGGTGCTGAGCAAGGAGAAGGACAAGTTTGAAGGAAGTCATCTCAAGAGTAGATCTCAAGCTATCTAAAAGGATGTCTAGGTTTCTATAGCTAGATCCTTTTCTCTTATCTTTTTCTTTTGGGAAAAATCATGTAATGAACAATGAAAGCCATGTAATAGGCTTAGTACTTTTATTTATGCTGCTATTGACATTTTATAATGTATCTGGTGCATGCTTATTTACTTTGAATATTATACATGCATCCTTCAATATCCTTTGTCTTTCTAAAAAGATGGATATTTTGTACTTCCTTTAATTTTTAGTAAGGAGGTGATCTCACCTCTTTACAAAAATTAATATGACAACATCGCTAGAAATTTGAATAAGTCAGTGCTTGTTTTACAAATTTAAGAATACAAACATCACATGTTTCCTACTAGGCATGGAAAAGAGTTGATATGGTATCATTTCACCAATGCTCATACCATGGCAACAATTTGTCCCTTATAAATGTCCTTATATTGCTAATATTGTACATAATGCTATATTTTAAAAATTAATGATCATACCACATTAAAAGAAAATTGTGATTTGCATACTTAAATTCTTAGTGTTACACCATGGTTTAAAGAAAATAAGTATGTACAACGAACATGCTCAATTGATGTTGCATCCTTTTAAGTGGGAACTAGTCACTCATATGGACAATAATTTTATATAAAATTGTTGAAAATTATTAGGTACAACAACACTCAGGTTATGTGGTGTATCAAGACTAGTTAATATGCCCCTGCACAATTAGGCCGTGTTTGGTTCAAAAGTCAGAAAAATCATGGAAAAGTCATGTGAGATGGTGTTGTATTGTAGATAAGAAGGAAAATAAAAAAAATTCCTTCAAATATTTGTTTTAGTCTCTTTGTGTTGTACCTATTCTAGATTAGAAAACAAAGAAAAGTAGCGACCAACAAATAAATGCAAAATAATAGGAGAACTACTCACCATAGATTATAGAAGACCATGACAATATGAGGTGACAATATCAGGAGTCTAATTTTACAATTGCGTGAAGAAGGATGAACAAAAGCCGCATGTCATGCTGCTTTAAATAATCTGGCATAGAATGGAAACCATTCTAATCTATCTTCAGAGTGACTTTTTCGAAATCAAACACAACATGTCATATTTTGATTGGATTCTAGCATCAAATGTAATGTAACAAGCATGTTCTTAGCTCCTAGTGAGGACATTGGAGATTTAAGATTTTGTAGATTGCATGTTTAAGTTATAGCTTGTTGTTACATAAGCCTGTTATACTTCTCATATGTGGTTGTAGACTAGAATGTAACTTCTTATGTATCTCCTTGCAGTATTGTAGACATGACACAAATAATACATCAAATTATAAAGATTAATATCCTATACAAAATATGATTAGTAATATTCATATAAGATAACTTTGATATCCGTATTGATGTGTCTTCATTATTGCTTTCATTTATTTTTAGTTTTTATTGAGAGTATGATCCATTTTTTATGGTCATGTCTCATGAAACATCTAAGGATTTGAGACTTAAAATAAAATATAATCTTGAAAGGAATGATTGGACTACCCGTATCACCAAACTGTACCTCCATTTTAGGTAGCCCACTAATAGATACTCCTTAGTTAGGGTGCTCATCTCAGAGTATTATTAGGAGGGGTAGCCTGTCGGGAAGTTGGGCCTAGGTTGTGCGTGAATGAGGAGAAAATGCACAAATGAGTCCTATGGTGGTGTGTGGGATCAGTCATCATTCTCAAAAATCTACTAAAACATAGACATAGGGGCCCATACATTATAAATAGTATCATAGTTAGTTTTCCTCTAGTAGGTGGGGCCCACATAGACATGTGGCACTAAAGTTTTGAGTTGTGATGTCTAGGCATGAGGAAAGGATTGTCCATTAGGTGAGGTGGAGCCACCCCTGTCTTAGCAACTGTGAATGGGAGATAGGTGTGCAGGTGCTATTCTTTGTATCCGCTAAAATGGGAAAGAGATTATGATGCCATACAGTTGAGCCTTGGCTAATACATCAAGAGTTTAAGTGAGAAAGATTTTAAAATCCCATAATTTGATATCTTAGATAAAATAAATCTTAAATAAATAAGTTAGAATACTTATATCACCAAGGTGTATCTCCTATTCAGGTAGCCTATCATTGAATCCGAGTTGTGAGTGAGTGAGGACAAAACGTGCATCCAAGACTAGTAGGGGTCTGTGAGGCCAGACATCATTCACTAAAATCTACTAGAGCCTAGTGCTATAGACCTAAATGTTGCATCTAATGTGGGCCTAGCTACAAGGTTTCATGATTAGTTCATGGCATGATGGCGAATATGTCAAATACCACTCTTAATTAGTTGAGATAGGGATTTTGCATTCTAAAACCCTAACGAAGAAATATATTTACACTAAAATAAACCAAATAATGCAAACATGTTAAACATGTAATTTGGAAATAAACAAGCATACCACATAATTAGCCTAGGTAATAAAAGTTACCATGTTAAGCTTAGATAAAGGTATTACACATATGATCTCAACCCTCCATCTCATAGACTGTTATATTCCTCTCACAATTTTTTACCATGTAATGGTGATATAGTAACCCATCCATATCCCTTAGTTTGTTACAACCCCAAAAAATATCGCAAATGGGAATTGGCCCCAATTAAGTATATAGATTGTTTTTTGTTGACACCTAGTTGATGCTTAATCATAGTGATATATTTGAAACACCTAATTTCTTCTCTTCAATTACAACTTTGAGTTGCAAAGGCAATGACAATACGTCTAATATAAATGGAACACCTTCTCCACCCTCGTACAACATTTGGAACCCTTTTCTTCCCCCACTTTGCTACATGAACATGGATCCTCCTTGCCTTTAATTACTACCTTCTCATATGGCATCCTCAAGTCATAGTGACATGATATCGCCAAAAATGCCTAATTTTTTGTTCCAAAACCATCCTAGGGCTTTCAACACCCCAGACTTCATGTCACCAATTGTGCTTTTTTTGCAATAGTTATATTGATGAGGGACATGTATAGTTAAATGAGTATGTTTGCCCCCATAACTCCAGATCACCTAGTCTATATAATTGCTATGCATAGTATTGTATACTTGTATATAATTTTCTCTACAAATTGGATCCACATGAATTTAGTTAAAATCAAACCCCCTCATCTCACCTTATTCGGACGTGACAATCACTATTCAGATCTCTATGCATCTCTGACACTGTAGTGATGCGATTCGCCTTTAGTTTCTCTTTAAAGATTCATTCTAACTGATATAGTGGTACATGATTTCCTTTAAGTATCAAATTTGGTTTTCAATTCATTATCCAACCTCTGATAATGCTTCTTCAACAAGCCATGTTATGAGTGTCACTAGGGGTCTGTTTGATGGACAAAAGCAATTCATTGCCATAACTTGCCTTATTCACTCTAAATCATAATCCTCGACATGAACTTGGTTGTGGGGTTGTTGGTATTGGAAATAATGAAGAATATATTGGTCAAATATCTATTTGCCATTGCATTCTCATAGAACTTCATTTAACCTTGTGGTGGTTTAAATTTTCAAAATTTTAATTGTGATGTTGGCCCATGCCTCTAGCCTACATGGTTATGGAATAGACAATCATATCTAGATGCTTAGTATTTGTGGTTTTCAATTTAAATCTATATCAATGATTTTTAGAAATGATTTCCCTTTTTCCTTCACTAGTTTAAACTTCAATAATTAGTAAATTATAACATTGCTAGAAAAGTATTATCTCATCCTTAAAGGAATCTATCTCCACTAGGGGCCAAGAATTTCCATGTCTTCAAATTTAATCACCCAGACCTCATTAGGTTTTATGTATTTAGATAAAACATATATGTGAAGCTTTACTTGTTGTGTTTAAGTTGATTAAGGTTTCTAGAATGACATATCATTTAGGATCACCCACATTATCAGTAAGTGTCATACCCTTTGAGAATTCATTTGACTAAAGGAGCGTCATGTACCTATATACATATGCATAAGAGTCAATACTTGTATGTTCACTAGATTTTCCAATTACTTTCCTACTTATTTGAAATGTATGTCTAGTATCTTGCTCATATTATTTCCAACTACATTCCTTACTAGTTGACCTATTTGTCTACTAGTTCTTCTAACTGATTGCTTGTTTGATTGACCTAACTATCTACTAGCTTTTTTAACTACTTTCAATCGCGATTCTCTCATTTTTCACATGTTTATATTCAAACAGCGAAATAACAGTCTGTTACTAGATTTTGCAACTACTTGCTTTGATTACATGCTCATGGTTTATATAATTAGTTGTTTTATGTTTTGCTTATGAGGTCCTACATGCAAATTTACTCTTGTTGAAGTGCCTTCTTGTGAATTGCACTTAGTATGTTCTCTCTTCTTCTTACTCTGGTATGGGTGCACTTAGATCACCTAATTAAGTGTCTTTCCTTTCCAAAAGTTGAGAATCTATGGAGGCACCTTATCTTTCTATTAGCTAAGGACCGATGGAGGTGTAATGCCATATCATTAGTTGAAAACCAATGAAAATGCCCTATCTAGTTCCCCTTCTGCGTTTCATCAATTTTTGGCTCTACAAGATGAGGATTGATGGATATTGACACCTCATCAAATTACACTAATAAGAGCCAACTGGTGATCCTTGACCTCTCATCACTTAACAATCGATGGAGGAGTTGGGTGGTTGATCTCTAACCTTTCATCGATCAAAGATAGGTAGGAGTTAGAATTGATGACCTCGATCAATGTAGAGCCCAACCGATGAAGCGTCTACGTATGAGAGTTCTAGGTTGAATATTGATGAGACAACATACATTGAGAATTAGTGGAATCTTGATGTGACTCTAGTGATTGCATTCGTGTGTTCCTGGGCCGATGGTTGAAGACCGATGGAATGGAGGGTGCTTATAACCTGATGAGATCTCAACATACATCCAACAACGAAACTCTTATGGGATTGGACCAATCATGGCACATGATGGAAGGTGTCGATCGTATTGCAATGAAACTGCAGATGCAATGAGTGATGATGGGTTAGATTTGACCGCCTTTCTATTTCCTCTAGGGATATATATAGCCTCTTTGCTCCTCCTTCCTCCCCTCATCTGTGTGAGGTGTCTCAAATGGCTAGAGCAGTGACTAGATGCCATCCATTGACACCAACTGATGTAGATCATGTCTTCAGCAACCTTCATTGGAGTTTTTGTTTGCTTCTCTCCTCTTCAAATGTGTGGATGAACACCCTTCCTTACATCTTTTGTACCTAAATATGTGTAAGGTTCTTTTCCTCCTTGATCTTAAAGATCCACCTTCTTCCTCTTCCTCAATTTGTGTTCTTAAGGATGCTCCTTTAAGGGTTTTGACTACAATAGTCTTACACCTTGCTTTCCTTATCTACCCTTACTCTAGTTGCCTTTAGATCGTGAATATGTTGTCGCATCAAGCTGTAAGAGGGAAATTGTTAGACACTGGAGAGTTTGCGATTGTATGTGGAGTTTGTTTTGAAGTTCCAAGTTCTCTCAATGTCCTCTTTGAGTGGACTTGTGTTTACTATTTGTAAGGCATATGATATAACTTTTGATGCATTTATTACCTACCTTATACATGCAAATCATTATTTTTTTGTAGAGTTCTTCCTTAAAATGTTAAAAGGTGAAATCTTGCACCACTCTAAGCTAGCAAAAAGAGGATATGTACTTGTGTGTCCTATTTAGACTTCACTAATTGTTTCTTGATGCTAGAAATGAGATACGTTTAGCATGTCTTTGCTTAGAGCCTATTATATTGAGAGAAAGAACTTAAAGGTAGTACTTAAATAGTCAATGATGTCCTATGTATATGGGATGCAAACCATATGTCACTCTTGTTGGTGGAACTTCTCTAGAAATGTTTTAATACCTTTTTACTAATGAAAATGATGCCAAAACTTATTTTGGGAATAGATCTACTATGTATAAATGATGAACTCTATCTTATACTCTAAAGAACTTTTTTTTGTACTTGTAAAGAGAGAGTGATAGTCTTCTATGGCATAATACGATGCCCCTAGGAGGGACCTGACCTTGGTGTTGTATTGATATCCTTAGAACTATTGATGTCTAATTCTTCATAATGGTCCTTGATAAGGCCAAGATGTGTGGTTGTATACTTTTCCTTGAGAAGTTCGATTCATATCACCATACATTTTATATCTTTTGAAGTGTGATACTTTGACCATTTGAAGTTATATGAAACTTGATTGATGTGGATACAAAGATTGATCAAGTGCAACCTTATTCTACATGAATCCATAGATCTATTTCCATGGGTCATTAGGGGAAATAGTTAAACAAGTTAATCTTGTAGCAATCCATGAACTGGGAGAAGAGCGTAGGGCATATACTGTTGACTAAAGGGGTATGTGGGGTTGATATACCCTAACATCCATAAGTTCATTGGGACATATTATAACTAATGGTCCAATGTTATGTTACATGAGATACTTGACAGTCAACAACTTTGGCCATGTGTCAATTTGTGATGGGTTGATACCCTAATTTTGGTGGTGGCATGTGTACCCAAGACATATCTGTGATATGTGGCTCCACCATTGAGCAATTATCCACATTAGACATATCTTAAGAGCACTCTACCTTTTGATTAGGCATGGCAAAAAAAAACGATCCGATCCAACCCGATCTGATATGGTTCGATCCGAACCACTATTGCGGATTTTGGGCACGTTTGCTTTGCTGTAATCAGCTGGATTGGATTGCACTTTTGACTCCAACAGGCCAAATTCTAGGTTTGGTTCACGGGAGCAGTAAAATAGAGGAATCCCAGTATTTACCAGTATTAAGGGAGTGCAGGATTAGATTTTACTTCTCGAAACCATGGGACGCCGGAATCCCAGAGGCATCCGACTGTTACCTCCCCCGCGTCTCCATCCCGACTCTCGCCTCCCCCCGTCTCCCTTCGGACTCACGCCACAACACACCCCACCCCCACCCCCCGTCCCTTCTGACTCGCACGGTCGCACCTTGGCGCCACGATGTGAATCCCTCTCAGCCGCCGCGTGAGCACCGCTGCAAACTCAGTCTAGATCATCCTCCTTTCCTCACCTCGTCAGCACAAGGATCTACATCTCTGCCTCTCGTCCGGATCTATATACCCACACGCCGACGAGGAACACGGTCAGTCTGCCCGCATAGGGAGGTGCCGCTGGGGGAAGCATCGTGCCCGTGAAAGATCTCGAACCTGCCCCTTATCGTGGCGACGACATTCCCGCTGCCACCGGGTGTTCCAGATGGCCCGAACCGGGGCTGGCAGAGGGAGACATTTAGAACGGTGCCGCTCCCGGCTCCCGCTGAGGATATATGCAGACGCCCCGGCCGCGGCTGCGGGCGTAGTCGGAGAGTGTCTCCGCCACTGAGCGTAGTCGTGGCCTCCGTGGACCTTAAGGACGTGGGAACGAAACTAGTTGGGGACTCCCGCACAATGATGATCGGCTTGTTCTTCGACTCAGGTGGGCGCCCTCGCGGACGATGCCGATGTGCCGCCGCCGGTGGGTGCGGACGTGCTTGTCGGAGGCTGCTACTCCGTCCCGTCTCGGGTTCTTCCATGTTGGTGTCGAGCTTGATGGGTGTTATTGGACTCTTGGACTGCATGCAGCTGGATTGCTGCTGCTAGTGTATCTGCTGCTGAAAAGTTGCTCAATGGCTAGGTTGCTGCTAGGTATGAAGGCAAATCACATTGCTGCTGAGTGTGAAGGTGGAGAGCAGCTTGATGGTTCGACTGCTAATGCGGGATGCCGTGTGTTGTTGCTGTTGAGACGGCTGCGGCGGTGCGTCGGAGTGGAATACGTGGTGGAAGTAGTGCGACGAGGAGGCGCCACCTCCCGGCGCTCCAGGGTCCATCTCGACCATGGAAGGCTGCATATTGTCCGATAAAATTTACAATGTAAAATAGAAATTATTCAACAAATTCCAACAAACCAAACATAAAATTTCATTATACAGGATTTACTATATCCAACAAATCAAACATAAGACATTAATTTGTGGAGTTCTTAAAATCCATGATTATGGTAATCCTCTATTTTAATAATCCTGGAATATTAAAAATTCAGACTAATCCACCAAACCAAACGTGCCCTTTGTGGATTTGCAAATCAGACTTGAGCAAAGATCAAACAAATCCGCGGATCCGCTTTCATCCCGTTTGACCCGCAAAGTCCAACAACTCACTGAGGCTTCCTCTGACCAGCTCCTCAGCTCCCAGCCCGACGCCTCGTCCGCGTCGTCGTCCTTACCAAGCGAGCCACCACCGCCGCAAGGAGGCCATCCGAAGGATCCAGGGATCTTTAGCTCGATATGCAAGCTATTGGTTCGATGCAGGCTCGGGGTCGGCTGAGTTCAGTTGGGGATCCGGGTTGGTTCTAGTAAATCATATAGCCGTGGGAGTGATCATCGCAGCAGCAAGAGCAGTTCACAGAGCTTTCTGTGGTTTGCCGGTGAGGGCATTGTAAGCCGATTGACTGGCGTTTCGGTACATCCAGCTTCGTGACAACTCAAGGTCCACTCCGCCCTTGTTGCTGGCGCGCGGTGGCGGCGTCACCGGCATGGACGGGCCAGTCGGTCGGGGGAGTGTAGGGGTCAAACCGGCAGGCACTATCTGACAAATCGGGCCTAATATTGGAAGAAATCACGGCAGTGAGCACCACCACACGCATCTCCGGCACGTCCCATCAGCTGTTGTTTGCCGAAGACCAAAAAAAGGGCATCTTTTATCACACGTTGCTTGCGGGAGAAGAGAGTACCACATGTTTTGTCACAACGAAACACACACCTCATTGACTCGTCACGACAAGGCAAAGGAGATCTGGCTAAAAAATGACATGCAATTGATTTCATCGGGGATTTAAGGGGTCGGAAGCAGCTATGCGGCATAAAGGCTAGTGGAATTCGAACTGTTCATCAGGCTACGATCGTCGTCATCCATCCTGGTGGGTGGTCACTCCGGTTGGCTGCTTCATCGGCGATGATGCCACATGTCCACAACTATCCGTATCTTTCTTTGTTTATAATCACATCCATAGGGATTACTATTTACAGCTGATATGTAATATTTAGACATGTTAAGTAGGTTAATGCAGTATATTTTTTTTGTTTTAGCTGTTTGCGGATTGGGGCAGTTTTTTGCGGATTGGGTCGGGGTTTTTTACGGATCGGATTGATATGGATTTTTTTATTTATGAATTTTTAGGCTCTGTATCAGTTGCTGGTCGTATACATCGCGGGTCGGATTGGATTCGGTTCGGATCAATAAAAATTCAACATATTGCCATGCCTCGTTTTGATATCCCGCTTCAACCCAAGGTTATGTGGAGATATCTAATCGAATCTGAATATCTTTGATTTTAAACAAATTTGTAGTCAAGGCTTTTCTCATCCTGTAGTTGGTGGTTTGAGTGATAAGCCTCAAATTTCCAACGCATAATGAATATGTAACTTAGCAGTGTAGCATGTATGTTGGGTTTCATTAACGAGAAACATGGTGGAGCTTATGTCGTGTGATTTTCTTTAGCACAACAAATATACCATCTTGTATTTCTAATTTAGGTATACACGGTGGTACAAGTAAAATTTTGGTAAGAGTACACCTTTGGATATACTCAAGCATAATAACCTAAATGTTTAACATATCCCTAAATTTTACATATTCTTCATGTAAGAACAACGTTTTAGTCATTATATCATATAGCTAGGACTTCGGGTATCACCCTGCGGTTTTCCACATCTTTTAGGTGATCGACAAGGACTTTCAAGTAGCAGCGGAGAGGATCAGACTGGTGGAGGCCGATCCTAGTTTGATGGAAGGTGATGTCTATTTGAAGGGGTCCCAAGGTAGGTTATTTTTGGTGACCTTCCACTTCAGACTAAGTGAAATTTATGTATAAAGATAGGAGTCTAGACTCATCCCTATATACTCAGGTTAATTTGGGCGGGAAAGTTGTTATAAGTAGTTGTATACCTGGATTGAGATTTTGACATGTGTGGGTCGTTGTTATATGAGTTGTAAGGTTCCGATTAATGTCTTATAGTTAATATACATGTGAAAGATGTGTAAGAGGCCACTATATATTGTGATATGTAGTGGTGACTTTTATAAAAGGTTTAAAGTATTGACTTTAACAACTCATTTTTAACATAGCCATCTAATTAGGGTTTACTGAGATGATTACATGTTTAAATAGATTGATAATTGTTTAAGATTGATTAATGACAATAGTCTAATTATATGATTTTTTAATCCTAATGACAAACTCATAAGCATGATTTTGTTCTAAATAATTAGGATTTGATAAGTGTAAATCCTAGTCTGCCAAAATTAGAGTTTTGTTTCATGTAAGTAAAGATGATAAATATAATGGTGTAGTAAATAATTGTTAATATTTTATCTATAGCTATGACTTCTTTAAATTTTGGATGTAGTCTGAATAACTCATATATAAATGTTCTTGGAAAAAATACCAGAATTCTTGAATGTTTGATGACTATTGGTCATCTGAGTTTTCCGAAGGCAAACTCAACCGACGGTGCATTCAACTTGAAATATAGCATTCTAGTATTTTATGGGTATCAATTTATTGGTATATCCAAATGAGATAAACTTTTTTATTGAAGATTGTAAACTTGATTTGAGAAAGCGTATTAAATTTTTAGAATTTCCAAATCATAGAGGAGTAATACAACGTACTTTTTGTCGATTTTTTTGTTTGTCAATAACAACTCAGCCGATCTATCAGTTTAAATAAATAAAAAAGAAGAGTGAAAATGGATTTTGAACTTGTTTGTAAATGTTCCAAGTACACCCTAATAGCTCCCAAAATCTGTCATTACTATCCAAGATATGACATTCTAGAGAGAGATGGATAATTAGGATTTTGAAGGACAAATAGCTGGAAATGTTGATTTAGGATTTCAACTTCCAAAATCTTGCGAATTCATGTGAGTTCATCAACTGTAGATAGATTTTCATGGTCAATCTTCTATATGTCTAAAATTTGTCCCTCCTCTGATTTGAATCAAAAAGGATATCCATCACCTAATTTATCTTTCTTTCCTTCTTATGCTTCTTTTATAGGATTTTTGAGTTGGAAGGAGGAAGAAAAGCAGTTAATTTCTAGGAGTTGAATGCATTATTAGAATTTCAATCCTTTGGACACAAATATTAAGGGGCTTCACACCTTAGGTGAGTGTTTATCTCCCTATTAACCTTTGTAATTATATTGAAAGCCTAATTCCATCTGACTAATATAAACAAGATCCTTATTTGTACTTGTATGTGATTAGTTATGCAACAGCCGTCATGTCTCTATGCCATGATGCCATCGATAGCAAGTGCAATCATCATATCTCTACGGTCAACTAATTAACGTGAATCGGTCTTGATCCTTCTCACACGTCCTCCCTTGCTTCGTATTATTTCATATATCAAGGTTCTCTTAAGATACAAAAGATGATCTACTCCAGTCCGCTTTAAAAAAAAAAATTGGCAATTCATTCATCCCGTCACCTGGGTTCAAACTCATGACCTCTCGGTCTTACATCATTACTTTTACCACTGGGTGCCACTTCATTGGAAAATCCAGTCCGCTTGGACTCCCCAATCCTCATCGTGAGCAAGGGGTCACAAACGAAGGAAAACCATACATAAAGCTTCGAGATGGGACTACCATATTAGACCAATCCCCCTCCATCTTGTGAATAGAGGAATGCGAACAATATTTTTCTTTTAAATAAACTGTAAATTACACCTCAATTGGGACATGGTTTTGAAAAGGGAGAGAAGAGTCCAGCCTACTTTTGATTTTCCTTTGACCAAGCTACCGGTTGATTGGGGTCTAGGAACTTGTTTGTCGCCAAGGCTATAAATATAAAGATAACGCCTTTGGTTATTAGCAACGAAAAACATTGGAAATCTCGCGGGCGAAGCTCCCCTTAACCAAAAACATTATATATTTATTTACGAACTCATTTGTCTATGCCAAATAACCAAATGTCGTGATGTTTTAGGTATTTCTTTCCTCTCTCTCTAAAGTATATCCGTAAAGATCAAGATGACGATACATGGTCCAACATTACCAAATGTTGATTGATAACGTATTACTCACCTCACTTAGTGTGTATTTGCAAACACATACTAATGAATGTACTATCTCCTCCAATTTCTATTATAAGATATATACATAACTCCTCCATAAACCTCCAAACTCATAAATACGTATATTCATTATGAGTCCCATTATCTTCATCATTATGTATTTTCTAGATTTAATATCAAAACTACACTAAATATTTTAAAAATCAACCCAATATCTCATCATATCATAATGAACATAAACACATTCAAAATTTCACCAATTAAAAATCTACATGTCCCAATTTAGCTAAATGTCCACATTATCCTTGGGTAGCATAACTTGACATCTAATTATCAAATTGTCATCAAATTCTAGAAGAACTTAGATCTCATCATAATAATAAATTGTAAATTTTCTTGTGACATTTATATCATCTCATGGTGGGTAAAATTTATCAAAATGACCTTAGAACATAGGTATGCAGAAGAGGACTCCAATATGGGTTGAAACATTGGGAGCTTAGCCTACACATTTTAATCTCATCGAAATAGAGTTTGTATTAGTGTAACTAACATTCACGTGGATATACTTACCAAAAATTTGGGGTATGATAATTCTACCCACCTTAGAGGGAATTTCATCCTCAAAATTTAGTTAAACTATAGGAGGCTACCCACCTTAGGATTTCACATACCTTACTAACTCTTGACAATCGTCATAAAGTTTTGTAGGCACCTTTGAAGTATGACCGTCTCATGGATAACTAATTATGTCTAATAGCCTTATCATACTAGCATGTACAACTAACATGGAAATTGGTAGGCAAATCTTAAGCATAAAGGATTGTTTTTTACTCTTAATTCTTTCTTTTTATGTGTCTTTCTCTGGAGACCTGCACTCTGGTACCTAGGTCTCATGACCTGCACTAACTTGTCTGGGTCACATAATCTACACATAGGGACTAACTTATGTATCTGAACCAGACTGCACTATGGGACTGGTCCTCATGACCTGCACTAAGGGCTTGGGTCATGTCTCTTAAGTTCACATGCACGAGGGTCTGGTTCTAACTCCATAAAATCATTTAACCTCATTAAATATGGTCTTATATGAATTTTAATGCATTCTAACCTCATGATCTTAACATGATCATAAATCTTAATACATGTATCTTATCTTGGAAACATAATCAAGACTCAATATATTCAAATCTGATAATCTTATTGTGTATTTAATTCTTAGACCTAAATCATTGTGAGAAATCTTATTAACATGTATCTACTTGAGATATTAGACGCAACAAGGTTATAGCCATGAAAGTACACATTTTTTACTTGCATGTCTTATCTTAATTTTATTCCTAATTACGTTCTTCATCTTATCATGATGCTCTAGGATGGGTGAACCCAAGGTACTAATAATCACTATTCTCTCATGAAACTATTCTTATCCCTAGGAATACTAAATCAAACTTTAGTCAAGCAATGTCTCTAGGCTCTATCTCGTCTGAAAGTCATATAAAATCCAATATTATAGTGATCCTAGATCATTGATCCATACTATCACATATCTTGTATCACCATATGTTTAAATCATCCCCATGTATAACCTTGGAGACTTTTAGTCACCTCTAGCGGTCATCATACCTTAGGCTTAAATTCGGTTCATAACATCCTCAAGTATTTCCTTAACAATTGTCTTGATTTGATTTCCAACTGAAATTCCTCCTTGGGATGAAGTTTTTAAGGACATTAAGAGTTATGTAGCTCTCATCAAGTATAGTAGGGAAAAGACCTCGTCTCCTTCCAATCATTATTTCTTTTAAAATAAAAGGATTAGTTCTACTAATTATCTTAAGTAGGATGTGTCCTCTAAAATCTCTATATTTGAATTATCTTATGAGGTTATAATCATTGTGTATAAGCCTACCATAATCTGTTAATAATTTTGAATGGCATAAGTTGCAATCCTAGCTTCTTGTCTCAATATTTAAGGCAATCGATATTTCTTATTGTAATCATGTCAGATGTAGGTTATGTGTCTCTAAGGAAACACTTTTTGACTTAGTCACTACATACATCCATCTTGGAACAAATGTACAAAAGTCATCATTAAAATGTTATTGATGCATCATCTACTTATGGTATATAATGATGTCTCTACTTACTTATAATATCATTAGGTTCAAGTAACTATATGTCTTGGGTGCTTAGAATTAACTATGACTTGTGGCACCTTCTAATATATATCAGCCGCATATATACCTGAAGATGGCCTATATTATCATGTTTATGTCAACTCCTCACCAATGCACATGTCTTATGCCACATGTAATTGAAAGGGTGAGGCAAACATTGTGAGGATTTTAAATGATCATGACATTTCATATACAATTCCATATGATATGTGTTCTGGATCATACACCACTACAGATAGAGAGACCATGATATAGGTGTATCTAGTGTTCACACAAAGTCCAAAGCCAATATGTAACATACTCTAATGTATATCTCAATTATTGTCATCCAGTTATATCTCTAGCTTGACTCTACTATGTTTATCTAATTTACTTTATAATAAAGGTCACTAACCTGGTCTCTCTAAGATCTAGTGGGAGGTCTAGACCAAGAATATGAGAATTTGATGATGGAAATATACATTATTCCTCTGATACCATATATTAACACCCCTAATTTCATATCACATGAGCAGAAGTTTTCTTCTTCTTCTAATTGGGAGTGTCACAAACATGATATGCATAACAATAACAATAGATATAAACCATTGTCGATTGTGTATGAATGGATTTCTCATTATTTTTGTGATAACCTGCCACACCGAACAAGATAACTCAAAAACAAAACACGTGATCAACTACTAATTAACCACACACCAGAAAACATGACAAATTAAAACCGATTTCAACATTATCACTACATTCAGAAACATTACATAAAGGTCCAACAACTTATATATCATCACATACCACACTAGGTATCTACATATATGTCTAGTGGCATATGTAACATACTCGATTCTAGACACATAGGCTAATTTCCCATTCTTCTAGGCCCCTAATTGATTAGATGGATATCCAAAATCCCTTGTTCCTTTTCTTTTCTTGGCTACCTTTCAATGTCTATATTTCATTGTTATAGCATAGATCAAACCATATGAGGATCTTATAACCCTAATTGACTCTTTCGAATCACATGAACATGAAATCTTTGAATAAGATAACCCTAATACTTGAAGGATGAGAATTGGTGGATACTAATAGTAAACTATAGCCTCAACCATTACTTATATCCTAGAATAAAAGTGATATTTTAGAGTGAGGAATGTGGAAATGATGTAAGAAGGATTCACCCTATTTTGCTATTAGGTTAAACTAACAACCCTAATTAAGGGACCAATGTACTAGGGCTTAATGGATTCATAAACAATCTCAAATTGTAAATCTAAGTCCCAGTTCGTGTTTGGCATACCCTAATTAGGTAACCCATCAATTTTGAGCTTAATCAGATATCATATGCACCCTTAATAGTGGTTTAGCAGTGAAGATATAAGTTAGGATGGTTTATTTCTTTGTCACATTGACTTAGGAATAAGTCCTAATTTCATTAGCTGCTTGTGAGTCACGCAGACTACTCCCGGGTAGGGTAATCGGGAGGTGGACTCTGTCATCCCCTTCCCCCGATTTCCCCATCGTGCGACTGGTTCAACGCCCCTATCTCCCTGGTCGCCGATCTCTCGCCACAACCAATCACTTCTCACAATTTCTTTGCCCTTCAATCCGCCATGCCATGCCGGTCCCAATGATCCCTAACTTCCTGTCTATCGAGCCCTGGGTACAAAAGCCCCAATATCGCCAGCCACTCCCTCATAACTGCGACCTCGCATGTCAATGATCAGTTTGTACCATCATCGCATTTTGGGTGCTTTGACACCGACAGAACCACACAAGGTCTCCTCCGTCCTCAATTTCTCCTCCTGAACCCTGATCCACTACGGTTAGCATGTTTTTCTTCTGCGGAGAATGGAGGATTGTTGAAGTTGTTCACACCGGTTCAGTCCAATCGTCTGTGAGGTAACCATCTAGGACCCACTCTCTTTCATTCTATGCATTCATCTCGTCGCAGTTTTTCCCCGATTGTTTGGTTGACTAGCACCGCCGACCTCCTCTATTTTTTCGCGCTGGCGTTAAGGGACTCCGTAGGTCCTTGACCCCTAAAACCCATCCGATGATGTTCAAAGACTAGGTGGAGTTCCAGATCAAAGGGAAACACAAAGGATCACCTATATGAGTTCCCGACTCAGTGCATGTGAAATCGGCCATCACTGACGTCTACCTCCGCCATGCCTCTTCAGTTGTCATCCGAACCTGGTAGTATGACCGGTGTGTCCGTCGGGTCTAGTAGAAGGCCATCCATGCCTTCGTACCCCCTTCAAACCTTGTCAAGATGATTTCAACCTCTAGCTTTCCCTAGGTTCCTGCTTTCTGGTCCGGGTATACATCTTCATCTCGTCGCCAACCTGTACACGAGCAGTGCTCACTGAGTTCGTCCCAGCCTCGCTATGGCTTCTGCTTTAGACTTCTAGTGTGAGGACTACTTGCCGGAGGCCAGTCCAATGCTAAGCGCTTGAGTCGAGCTTCACTGCAGTGCCATGGCGCGAGAGACAGGGAAGCCAATCCCTGGGGTGAAAACCCAGTCTCAGCCATGGGTGCACATGTTTTTGTCACGCCCAGTGAGGGCATTTATGTAACCTCACATTCCATTCACTGGTTGACCCCGTGACATGAAAACTATTTCTCATCTATAGTTAGTGATAAATCGCACTGCATCATCATGATTTCATTCGAGGGCATCATTGTCTTTTCACAAATCATTTTTCCCTTAAAATTAGATTAACTTGTGAAAATCATTATAATTCATTCTTGTGTCCAAATCACACATATAAGTATGTTTTTGAAATGAGAAAAATGCAACAGATTTAATGGGATAGATTTGGAGACCTGATTCAAAACCTATTGATAGGTCATTTTTATTATTAAGGATTTAAGGAACTATTTATTGATGTAGTTTACACTTATTATGTTTAGGTTGTGAAAGTCTGAATCTGAGCCTAAAGAACATTATTGAGTTTTAGGATCTAACATTAAGGTATGTACATCCTCTATTTTATTTTGGGCATTATTTGACTAAATCCATATACATTTTAATGAGGCATCTCTTGAACTGTTATTCTACTTGAAAATCACATGCTTGGACATTTATTATTTTTCCTTCTCTCAATTCATGATATTCATTTGGTTATTGTGATACCTTGTTTATAATGGGTTTTTGGACCCCTTCTGCTATATTGTATTTTTATTTGAAATTGACTAAAATGCCAGTCTTGCCACTCTATTTATGCATGCTACATGTTTGGCTAGAATATATAGAATAGTGGTACTTATGTACAACCATACTTATATAGGGCGTGCGTATTCCACTCGGGGTGTGCGTTTCCACCCTTGTTTATTTTTAGGCCATGATCCTATGGTGTTATGGCCCTGTTTTAGGTATATTTAGTCTACATTGTTATGCATGCAAATATTCTTTGTTTTAATATGAATCTGTGGATGAATGTTAGGCAAGACACTCTTTTATTATCATGTTTGTAATCTGAAATTTTATATGCCTCGTTCCTTTTGTTACTTTTCTCTTGAACATATCTAATTGCAAATAGCCCCCTTTTCTGGTGGGAACATCTATTTTTGCACTTTTAACCCTATATAATGCCCAGAATGTTTTATATATGTACATACTCAGCCTTTGCTGACCTCTTTATTATTTCCTATGATCTGGGTGATGTTCCTTTCCACCCAGGTTTAGGTGCATTAAAAGATCAAGGATGCTCAGAGATCATATAAAGGGAATTGTACCTAAGGATAGCTTGAAATGGCTAGGTTACTCTTTGCTACTGGCCTTAATTGTAGTTAGTTTAAGTTTTTGTAATATCACCTTTTATGGTGATGAGCAATTGTATAATGATACACAATGTAACTTTGTAATAGTTTTGTTTCCGCTGCTTATTCATTATCATGCTCTATAATTTGTACCATTTGAGAAATGAATGAAATTCCTCCTTTCCTTATCACCTTTTGGTATGTTTGGAATTAGATGGGCCATTTCTTCAATTCAGTGAAGAGTGGATCCCCTATTGGGTCTCACTCTTTACAAAATGGTATCAGAGCCAAAAGCAGTCGGTAACTTGACTATTTCAAGTTATCCTACATTGTTCATTAATTAGGTGTTTAGGAGACCTTTTAGAGGTTATTTTCAGACCTATTTCTTTATAGTGGTTTACCAATTAGTATTTCAATCCCCTTTAAAATAGGTCAATACCTCTTCTTGTTGGTATGTATGCCCTGAGAGCCAATCATGTGATGATTGGTGGGATACATTAAGATTGATTTGATAAACATAAAAGGTGAGCTTCCAATTCTTTTTGGTTCAGTCATATGAGATAGTAATAGAACAGATTGAATGTCTAGAGAATGACAGTACTCAATGACGTATGCCTTCAGGTTCATGACCTGAACGATGAGATCATACGGATGCTAAGAGTTTGTACATTCTTGTTATGTCCCTAGTCGGATGTCATTGTGGAAGGTAGATAGACAACAATGACACACAAGACTAGATTGTGGTGTTGGTTGATGACAGAATCTCATTAGTCATGATATAGAGATATCAAACCAAACACATAGGTACTTGTTAGAGAACAAGTGTACCGGACAGACCCACCGTGAGTTTGACACATGGAACCATGAGATGGTAGTCATAGTCAGTACTCATAGTGATGGTGGTGAGTGTGATTCTTAGACCTGAAATCACTACACTCAACACATGTCGTTGGGCACACTTTGACATCATCAAACGCAGTCCTGAAACATGGGTTGTTATAAAGGTGATGATTGGGTGGCTTTGACACATGGGGCTTTTGAGGGGTGAGTGATAGATATGGGATTTGTTCCTCCTGAGGGAGTATGATATCCATGGCCACTTGATGAGTAGGATTGAGAAAGGCGTGCACGCATGTGTGAATCACTATATGATACTGATGTCATACATATCTCTTCCAGTCTACTCTGAGATCAAGGAAGTGAATGAACGTTGACAGGATGACTATTCCATGCCTCGAGTTCATTCGGGATATCAGTGACAAAGGAATTATACATTCGCTGTAACACCATTCACGGATTGTAGGATGAAAGTTGTTCTCCAACTTTCTACTTTCACTTGGGTAGCACTGATGTGTGACTAGGCACCGCTCTTTTCTTGTGAAGTCATAAGTGTTATGGACTTTCACTGCCAACGTGAAATGGACCTGCAGGGTCACACACATAGGATTTAACCTGGAAGAGGAGTTTTGTCCACAAAGCAATGTTTAGATTTATTACTAAAGGAGTTTAGTAGTTCAATTAAACACTCAATCAGTCGATAGCTCAATATGGTATGGTTCAAGGTGTTGGACGCATTGATTGGAGTATCGGATTGATTGAAATCGCATTTGACTGATTTTGCCCAACCTATGCTCCCAACCGATCGGCTCATGTGATGAACCGGTCGGCTGAGGTTGCTGAACCGGTCGGCTGGAGTGTCCAGGTCGATCGGCTCATGCCCAGGTTGAAATGACCGGTTCAAGGGTTGAACCGATCGGCTCAACTGGTATAACCGACCAGTTGGAAAAGTCATGTCGGCAAGAATTTTCCTTTCGTTTCAAATTGCCCAATTCGATTGGGAATAATATTGGTATTCGATACCAATTGGGAAAGAAACAAGGAAAGTCTTTTTGAGCCAGATTAGGACCATGAACCGATCGGTTCAGGGCACCAAACGATCGGTTGGAGTGCCCCAAACGGTCGGCTTAGGTCCAACCGATCGGCTCAATGGCCGAACCGATCGGTTCAGTTATGAACCGATCATTTCAAGTTGCGAACCAGTTGCTTTTTGTGGAAAATTCTCGAACCCTTCTACTCCTGCATTAGTCCCGCATTGCCCGGGATGGAGAACCCTGTCCCATGACTCTCCTATATATATAGGGGTATTGGGGGCTTCTCAAAGTACAGCTCAGTGCAACCAGTTGCTCTGCAAGTTGTCGTTCTCTCTGGTTTTGGTAACCGTGAGAGAGCCCGAGCAAGTGCTTCCCGCAAAAGGGAGGTGCAACAAGGGAAGGACAACTGCAGTTGCAACAGGAGGCAGGAGAGCGTGTTGGCGACTAGTACGTCAACAGGAGGGTGCGACTCCTTCCACTTCCTTGTGGGACAAGGAGAGTGGAGTTCCAGGTGGTCCGTGTGGACTACTACAAAGGCGGGAGGACATTGCCGCTTAGGAGGACAACTGTCATCCGACAGTCCGGTTCGAGTAGGAGTTGTCAGTCCCGGTGCGACCAGGAGCTGCACAGACACCGTCGAAGTCTGGAGTTGAAGACCGCGCATTACGTGAGGTATTGTCGCCGAGCAAGCCTCAGGACAAGGTATGATTCCACAAACCATCCTTTCCTATTATATAGACGTTGACGCGTTTCCTCGGTATGGGTTGGGGAGAAACTTTTTTGTTTCCGCTGCCTTCTCTGTCTCCCCTAAAACCTAACAGTGGTATCAGAGCCACGTCAACTGTTCTATATTTTAGGAATATCGATATGATCGATTTTGGTTTGTCTCCTTTAATTATTGCATACGATGCAAATAATATCGGCTTTATGCATGTCCAATCCTAAATCCACAAATCCCTAATTACATATATGATATGTATGCACTTGATACGCGTCGCCCTTAAACGAGTTTTGTGGTGGATGTATGTAGCATGATTATGGCCTATAAACCCCTATCTGTGTGTGGTTGTTTGTGGTCGCTTGCATCTCGGTCTGCGCACCGATCTTCCCTCTCTTATTCCAAATGTAACTCGAAATAATTCGAGATTCTTTCCTACCTTTACTCCCCCCGAATGTAAATCGGGGTTTCCCTTTTAAAGCAATGTAATAAATAGGATAGAATTTTATTTCCTGTTATGTCAAAGACCGGCGGACTTCAAGACGACTGCTCAGACGGTCGGTTCAAGGAGTGAACCGATCGGTTGATGACCGGTTCGAGGAGCGAGACGAGCGGGTGGCGGACATGACGAGATGCACGACGACCAGGCAAACCGATCGGTTCGAGGAGCCGACCGATCGGCTGGTGGCACCCAGACGACCGGCTGAAGAGTACAAATCATTCATGTGATGAGTTGATCTACTCGGATGGCAAGGCACAGAGTTCATCTTGTACAGGTTTCATGTGATGTAGACCTAGATGACCGTGATTCCTCTTGGCTCGAGGAATCACATTAGGATGGCCATAATCATCGCTTTTTATCGTTTGTGCATGTTTTCTGTGGGATATAGCATGTATATGATACGTACTATGTATTGTGGTGATTGGATATGTATATGTATATAAAACCAAATCCCTCATTAAAATATTAAGTTTTAGATGCCTTCCAAATGCGACACACGTGAAAAGCTTGATCGACCAAGTGTGGGCACGCCCAAGCGTGGTGCACCATCTATCTCGTGGAAGCGTGAAGGATGAATGTGTGGGTCTGCCCAAGCAGGGTGCATGTTCATCGTGTTTGCTTTGGGTCGGACTTAACAAGGTGACCTAGATAGGATCTAGCGCCTTGAGGCATGGAGATGATCATTGCAAGGAGTTGTAGAGGACATCTTATCAAGAGTTGCATATGATGCAATTGGCAAAAGTTGCCTACCTGAGAGATCTATGTTGTGGGTGACAACCCAAGCTGGTCCATGACTTAGAGGATTTCAGGATCTTGCCCACTAGAAGGTTGTACGCTGCAATCTTCCGAATTGATGGTGAGGGCTATCAATTTGAAGTAAAATAGTGGGAGCGATAATTAATTAAAGGCCTAATTATATCGTCAAACTTTCAAATCAATCAAATAAGTCAAAAATGAGTTTTGGACTAAAATTGCACATTTTCCTTTTGTAGTTCAAATGGCAACAAACAACAACAACTTTTCTTTGCGATCAGTCCTTGACAAGGACAAGCTAAATGGGACGAACTTCCACGACTGGTATCAGACATTGAGAATTGTTCTCACTCAAGAGCGCAAGCTCTATGTCTTGGATACTCCAATTCCAGAGGAGCCCGCTCCTAATGCACCAAGGACAGAAAGGGATGCTTACAAGAAGCATTCTGATGATGCCATTGATGCAAAGTGCTTGATGCTATGTTCAATGAACCATGAGTTGCAGAGGCAACATGAGAACATGGGTGTCATTGAGATGATTCTGCATCTCAGGAACATGTATGAAGATCAGGCACGGCAAGAGAGGTACAATGTTTCTAGGGTGCTGTTCAAGTGCGTCATGATAGAAGGAGATCCAGTTGGTCCTCACACACTCAAGATGATTGGGTATGTGGAGAACCTGCAGAGACTGGGATTTCCACTGAGCCAAGAGTTGGGTACTAACATGATACTGCAATCGTTGCCAGAATCTTACAGTCAGTTTGTGATGAACTACAACATGAACAACTTTGATAGGCCACTGTCAGAGTTGTTGGGCATGTTGAGGACAGCCGAGTTACAAATGAAGAAGGACAAGCCTAAAGCTGTGATGGTGATCACGAGCAAGAAAGGCAAGTCCAAGCGCAAGGGCAAGGGCAAAGCTAAGAAAGGTTCTAAAGCTAGCCAGGAGTCCAAGCCATCTTCAGCTCTCAAGGCCAAGGGAGGCGTAACCAAGAAAGGAAATTGCCACCATTGTCAAAAGCCAGGACATTGGAAAAGGAATTGTCCTCTCTACCTGGAAGAACAAAAGAAGAAGGAGGCGACTGAAGCCTCTACTTGAAGGTGTCATGTAAATAAACTTGTAACACTTTTTGAGATATATGATATCAAGATGTAAAGTGTAAATCATTCTTACTTGAGGCAAGTGTTGCCTTTATAGATAGGAATACTTTAGTTTATTTTCAGCCAATAAGGCATGTAATACAGTTATGAACTGATATTTCATACTTGCCAATAGATAGAAACACTTTATTTTTACATATTGTATGACAATGATGGCAATTAATAAAGAGATGTTTCAGTTTATAAAGATGTGATCTTTATGGCAATGCCTTATTTATCTTATGATATTTGATATGCATAAGATAAGACGATACCTAAAAGTTATAGATAACTCAAACAATTTAATTAGCATTAATCATGAGAAATTCATTTCTAGTTTCCATGTGATGGATAAAACTAGACTCTTTTGGTTAGAGAACCAGTAAGGGACATGAATATCTTGGACATGATTAATCAATCTTCGCTAATGTAGTGGGAGAATGATTATCCTATTAGGTATAATACATGTGATGTATTTACATACCTATTGGAATAAATGCTAATACTTCAAATGGTGTTTAGAGAAATACCAATATGAATATCTTGAAGTGTTCAAGATTATCATAAATGAAGTACAAATTTGGTAAAGAATTAATTCTTGATGAGATCAATGAATGAAATACTTGGACCAAATGTTTGAGATCCTTATGAGTGATTATGATAGTGTATCATAGTGAACTCATGATTAAGGCATGGTGATGTCTGAATCAAGAAGGAATCATACTCTAAGGAGTTAGAGAATGATTATCAAATAACTGAATTCTTCTTAATAAATGAATACCCCACACTAATAAAAGAAATTAAGAATCACAAGGGTTGTGAGTTCTTATATCTTTAACAGATACACCTCAATTATCTATGTGATGAGTTGTTCATGAGATGAGTCAACTATCAAGATGAATATGAGGAACTGAATCTTGAGTTATGGTTTAAAACCATCACATCCTAAATGACTTCCATGTGAACCATAAGGTATGACCTTGATGGTAGCACTCATTGGATCATATCCATAAGTGCAGATGAGTCTTAAGTGTTAAGACACATGGATAACATTTTGAGAAGGATGATGCTTGTTGCAACTTAATGACTAAGACATTTGGCATATGGATAATAAAACCGCACTCCTATGAGGAATAAAACCAGGATGTGTACGTGACACAACCTATAAGGTTTATAAATCCACTAATGCAAATAAAGTCTATAAGTTACAATGGACTAATCAATGTGATTGATTAAGTTCAAGCAACTCAAAATTGAATCTTTATTTTGATGATATAGTCAAAGGGTTTGACTGATATGTCAAAGATAAAGAAGGGATATGTGATTTAGTGGGAGCGTGTTCACATTCCACATATTGATGTGAAATGGAAATGTTCTAGATTGGAAATCCGAATGTGGAAATTATCTTTAAGGAAGATAGAGATGTTTCATATGTGATAGGAATAGAGATCTATAGAGATAGTTCTTGAAAATCTCTTGACCTGGAAAGAGAAAGCATACATTGGCAATCTGTACTGAAGTGTTCAGTATGCACAGATTCAGTGGGAGAAAACTTGTCCATGTTACATGGAGTTAGTATCCCAAGGCCAAGTGTCCAATTCTTATGAAGAATGGGAACACTAAGAATAGATATGGATCTATCATGTATGTAATCATCCCATTATCTTACATGTATGACATGGCAAGAATAAAATGCATTCATCATCTTGTATGTAGGACATGGCAATATGATGTGCTCATCCTGATAACTCGTATGTGTGACATGACGAGTGGATGTCTGTCTATTTCCAGTAAGGGTTACTGGAATACCATGAGAACTTGATAAGTGCTTGTGAAGTACTGGTTCTATGGAGATAAGGAAGAGTTCGATGTAAAGAGTTACATTGATGTGAACTTCCAAAAGGACAAAAAATTAATCGCAATATATATACATAAGATCTATAAAAGTGAAAGTTTGTTGATAATTGGAAATGTTCCAATAAAGCCATTTGAAAAAGGGGAAAGCCGAGTATCTATGTGTTAGTAAACAGTAGTAGATACTATGTGGATCTGAAGTTCATAAGATGAACTTATATTCCACTCATTGATGATAAGTCTGGAATCCTTGATCATGCAATGTGGCTAAAGGTTAGCAAAGGAATACTAGATCACATATTACGGCAACTCCATCTCATACGTATGACGTACAACAAAGAGATGCGAGACATGCAATTTGTTCAGACTTTGGAAAGGTGTTGCCATTACTCACTATGATGGCACTAGAGCACAGTAACATGTAGGACATGTTTGAAGATCACTATGAATATGATTCATGTGTGATTGGCTCGCAGTGCAAGTGGGAGTCTGTTGGTATGTATGCCCTGAGAGCCAATCATGTGATGATTGGTGGGATACATTAAGATTGATTTGATAAACATAAAAGGCGAGCTTCCAATTCTTTCTGGTTCAGTCATATGAGATAGTGATAGAACAGATTGAATGTCTAGAGAATGACAGTACTCAATGACGTATGCCTTCAGGTTCATGACCTGAACGATGAGATCATACGGATGCTAAGAGTTTGTACATTCTTGTTATGTCCCTAGTCGGATGTCATTGTGGAAGGTAGATAGACAACAATGACACACAAGACTAGATTGTGGTGTTGGTTGATGACAGAATCTCATTAGTCATGATATAGAGATATCAAACCAAACACATAGGTACTTGTTAAAAAACAAGTGTACCGGACAGACCCACCATGAGTTTGACACATGGAACCATGAGATGGTAGTCACAGTCAGTACTCACAGTGATGGTGGTGAGTGTGATTCTTAGACCTGAAATCACTATGCTCAACACATGTCATTGGGCACACTTTGACATCATCAAACGCAGTCCTGAAACATGGGTTGTTATAAAGGTAATGATTGGGTGACTTTGACACATGGGGCTTTTGAGGGGTGAGTGATAGATATGGGATTTGTCCCTCCTGAGGGAGTATGATATCCATGGCCACTTGATGAGTAGGATTGAGAAAGGCGTGCACGCATGTGTGAATCAGTATATGATACTGATGTCATACATATCTCTTCCAGTCTACTCTGAGATCAAGGAAGTGAATGAACATTGACAGGATGACTATTCCATGCCTCGAGTTCATTCGGGATATCAGTGACAAAGGAATTATACATTCGTTGTAACACCATTCACGGATTGTAGGATGAAAGTTGTTCTCCAACTTTCTACTTTCACTTGGGTAGCACTGATGTGTGACTAGGCACCGCTCTTTGCTTGTGAAGTCATAAGTGTTATGGACTTTCACTCCCAACGTGAAATGGACCTGCAGGGTCACACACATAGGATTTAACCTGGAAGAGGAGTTTTGTCCACAAAGCAATGTTTAGATTTATTACTAAAGGAGTTTAGTAGTTCAATTAAACACTCAATCAGTCGATAGCTCAATATGGTATGGTTCAAGGTGTTGGACGCATTGATTGGAGTATCAGATTGATTGAAATCGCATTTGACTGATTTTGCCCAACCTGTGCTCCCAACCGATCAGCTCATGTGATGAACCGGTCGGCTGAGGTTGCTGAACCGGTTGGCTGGAGTGTCCAGGCCGATCGGCTCATGCCCAGGTTGAAACGACCGGTTCAAGGGTTGAACCGATCGGCTCAACTGGTGCAACCGACCAGTTGGGAAAGTCATGTCGGCAAGAATTTTCCTTTCATTTCAAATTGCCCAATTCGATTGGGAATAATATTGGTATTCGATACCAATTGGGAAAGAAACAAGGAAAGTCTTTTTGAGCCAGATTAGGACCATGAACCGATCAGTTCAGGGCACCAACCGATCGGTTGGAGTGCCCCAAACGGTCGGCTCAGGTCCAACCAATCGGCTCAATGGCCGAACCGATCGGTTCAGTTATGAACCGATCATTTCAAGTTGCGAACCGGTTGCTTTTTGTGGAAAATTCTCGAACCCTTCTACTCCTGCATTAGTCCCGCATTGCCCGGGATGGAGAACCCTTTCCCATGACTCTCCTATATATATAGGGGTATTGGGGGCTTCTCAAAGTACAGCTCAGTGCAACCAGTTGCTCTGCAAGTTGTCGTTCTCTCTGGTTTTGGTAACCGTGAGAGAGCCCGAGCAAGTGCTTCCCGCAAAAGGGAGGTGCAGCAAGGGAAGGACAACTGCAGTTGCAACAGGAGGCAGGAGAGCGTGTTGGCGACTAGTACGTCAACAGGAGGGTGCGACTCCTTCCACTTCCTTGTGGGACAAGGAGAGTGGAGTTCCAGGTGGTCCGTGTGGACTACTACAGAGGTGGGAGGACACTGCCGCTTAGGAGGACAACTGTCATCCGACAGTCCGGTTCGAGTAGGAGTTGTCAGTCCCGGTGCGACCAGGAGCTGCACAGACACCGTCGAAGTCTGGAGTTGAAGACCGCGCATTACGCGAGGTATTGTCTCCGAGCAAGCCTCGGGACAAGGTATGATTCCACAAACCATCCTTTCCTATTATATAGATGTTGACGCGTTTCCTCGGTATGGGTTGGGGAGAAAATTTTTTGTTTCCGCTGCCTTCTCTGTCTCCCCTAAAACCCAACACTTCTTACAACACATCAGTTGTGTAAACATAGTATGGGACAAACCAAGACTACCCTACCCTCTCTGTGGGGCTGCAATGAAACTGCACTGGAATTGGCTTTTCTAGTAATATATCCCCTGATTTAAGGGAGGCTATCTAGACTACATTATGTGTAGGTTGACTTGGACATTCATAGCTAGGTGTAACCCTAGTTATCACATGTGACCCCTTTTATTTGACGTTGATCTAGCATGTCAAACATATATTCACTTGGTTACTAAGCATGCATGAATGTAAAATACAAAATCCTAAATTAAGATTAGGGTTAAGATTCCTTTGATGTTAAGTTTTGCCCTAACCTAGATCAACTTTGTTTATAGCACACCTTGCCCTCATTGTGAGTATATTAGGATAGCTATGCCCTGATGCCATCCCCTCAAGGGCTAAATTCCACCCTCATTGGGTTTGTTATTCTTGCGTATTGGAATTGATTGATGGAGCTAAATGTTATAGTAGGCATACTTAAATTATCACCTCTCTCAGAGTACTTGGTTTACCTAGTGATTGAAATGGGTATCTGGACTATATAGGTTACCTTATCATGTAAAGGAACCATGGTGGAGAAAACCCTAAATCATCAGCCTATCATGTTGGGTAATCTCATGTTTCGATTAGGACTCGGGATGAGATAGTGGGGTTTATGATTAAGAATGACATGGGAAATGGTGGATGTCATGCTTGGGTAGGTTTTGACCGATTGTTGGATATGAGAAATATACTCCCTTCTCTCTCTCATTGCTGCATATTAGAGAATTATCACATGACCCTTTTAAGTGATAGGAGGATCAGACCTCTTTTGTAGAAGGAAGTGGTTATAGGATAGTAATGTGTGTGTCAGGTTGTGGTAGGTGTCTGACTTGGTTCTCGGATCGATTTTGGCACCAATTTTGCATCTTCATTGCCAGTCCTTTATCGCTAAAACTTAATTTCATTATTAAATTATATGTACAAAAGATTTATTTTTCTTTTTATGATCTCATCGATGATTTTCAGAACCAAGTCACCACCACAAGTAAGTTGAGTAGTAGAGAAGCTCTTTAGTGAAATACCCTTAGTTGACATGTTCAACCCTAATACCCAAGGCCTAAGACTGACATAGCTAGTTTTAAAATATATATATATATATATATATATATATATATATATATATATATATATATAAGACCTAGCAGATCCACCCTTTTTCCCCTAAGTTATAGTTTAAGCCTTTTAAGGGGTGGAGTTACCGTACGATCTAGTTAATAGGCATAACAGGGATTAATAACAGCTAGAATAGGTAAAACTTGGATAACTCCTAGTAATAATGTCAAACATATGTAGAGGCTACCAAACTGGGATTCCAAGAAGAGCCTTGTTAATCATACCATCCTACATGTTACTTTGATGATTAAAATATATCATAAAATTTTATCTTGAGTTATCCTTAAAGGGTGTATTTAATCCAGATAAGGTTAAAAGTAAAATTTCATTTAAAGCTCAAATTAATATCCTATACCCAGATTGCTAATAATTAAGTGGTGAGTATGACTATACAGTATAGGCTAGGGTGAACATACTAAGTATGATGGAATATCTGAACATTTCCATTTGACCATGATAAATAGAAGTGATAAGGGATTGACTACACAGTAATCAAAACATGTCTAATGTAATGTGTAAAGTTAGCTCATGAATGAGAAATTCAATAAGTTGCATACAACACACTATAATGCTCAATTATGAATGAGGAAGTCTATTGAAATCAAAACCCTAAACTTACACCTCAACCCTAATATGCTTATTAAAGTATGTGCTGCCTTTGTTATGTGACACATAATAATTCATCCCCCTTGATAAATCTATAAATATTTCAATTTAAAATAATAGTTGGTGATGATGATGGTGATGAGTATGATGAGGATGACGATGTTATTGTTGATGATGTAGATGATGATGAGGAGGAGTAGGTGATGATGTCAGTGAGATTGATGATTATGATGATGGTGAGTAGATGATGATGATGATGTTGTTATTTTAGGATGATGATGATAACAAAGGAAGTTATATGGATCACGATCAAAGAATGGAAAAACTATGATAACATTGTAGGTAACCCTAATGGATACAAACTGGTTGACATAATCCTAGGTCTTGTTGTAACTTTACTAGCCAAACATCTCCCATAATCATATTAATGGATGCATGACACATGGAGACATATAGCTTCACCTTGAGAGTGGACCATAAGTGTGACACGAATGGTATGTTTTGACCCCCTACATTAGGTACACTAGAAATTTATGACTTGGTTAAAAGTACAACTTAGTATACCTTACCGCAACTAGATAGATTTCGGGGACGAAATCCTCTTTAAGGGGTGGAGTGTTGTAACATACTCGATTCTAGACACATAGGCTAATTTCCCATTATTCTAGGCCCCTAATTGATTAGATGGATATCCAAAATCCCTTGTTCCTTTTCTTTTCTTGGCTACCTTTCAATGTCTATATTTTGTTGTTATAGCATAGATCAAACCATATTAGGATCTTATAACCCTAATTGACTCTTTCGAATCACATGAACATGAAATCTTTGAATAAGATAACCCTAATACTTGAAGGATGAGAATTGGTGGATACTAATAGTAAACTATAGCCTCAACCATTACTTATATCCTAGAATAAAAGTGATATTTTAGAGTGAGGAATGTGGAAATGATGTAAGAAGGATTCACCCTATTTTGCTATTAGGTTAAACTAACAACCCTAATTAAGGGACCAATGTACTAGGGCTTAATGGATTCATAAACAATCTCAAATTGTAAATCTAAGTCCCAATTCGTGTTTGGCATACCCTAATTAGGTAACCCATCAATTTTGAGCTTAATCAGATATCATATGCACCCTTAATAGTGGTTTAGCAGTGAAGATATAAGTTAGGATGGTTTATTTCTTTGTCACATTGACTTAGGAATAAGTCCTAATTTCATTAGCTGCTTGTGAGTCACGTGGAATACTCCCGGGTCGGGTAATTGGGAGGTGGACTCTGTCATCCCCTTCCCCCAATTTCCCCGTCATGCGACTGGTTCAGCGCCCCTATCTCCCTGGTCTCCGATCTCTCGCCACAACCAATGACTTCTCACGATTTCTTCGCCCTTCAATCCGCCATGCCATGCTGGTCCCAATGATCCCTAACTCCCTTCCTATCGAGCCCTGGGTACAAAAGCCCCAATATCGCCAGCCACTCCCTCATAACTTTGACCTCGTAGGTCAATGATCAATATGTACCACCATCACATTTTGGGTGCTTTGACACCGACAGAACCACACAAGGTCTCCTCCGTCCTCAATTTCTCCTCCTGAACCCTGATCCACTACGGTTAGCATGTTTTTCTTCTGCAGAGAATGGAGGATTGTTGAAGCTGTTCACACTGGTTCAGTCCAATCGTCTGTGAGGTAACCATCTAGGACCCACTCTCTTTCATTCTATGCATTCATCTCATCGCAGTTTTGCCCTGATTGTTTGGTCGACTAGCGCCGCCGACCTCCTCTATTTTTTCGCACTGGCGTTAAGGGACTCTGTAGGTCCTTGACCCCTAAAAACTGTCCGATGATGTTCAAAGACCAGGTGGAGTTCCAAGGGATGTGCCAGATCAAAGGGAAACACAGAGGATCACCTATATGAGTTCCCGACTTGGTGCATGTGAAATCGGCCATCACTGACGTCTACCTCCGCCATGCCTCTTCAGTTGTCATCCGAACCTGGTAGTATGACGGGTGTGTCTGTCAGGTCCAGTAGAAGGCCATCCATGCCTTCGTACCCCCTTCAGACCTTGTCAAGATGATTTCAACCTCTAGCTTTCCCTAGGTTCCTGCTTTCTGATCCGGGTATACATCTTCATCTCGTCGCCAACCTGTACTCGAGCAGTGCTCACTGAGTTCGTCCCAGCCTCGCTATGGCTTCTGCTTTAGACTTCTGGTGTGAGGACTACTTGTCGGAGGCCAGTCCAATGCTAAGTGCTTGAGTCGAGCTCCACTGCAGTGCCATGGCGCGAGAGACAGGGAAGCCAATCCCTGGGGTGAAAACCCAGTCTCAGCCATGGGCGCACATGTTTTTGTCACGCCCAGTGAGGGCATTTATGTAACCTCACATTCCATTCACTGGTTGACCCCGTGACATGAAAACTATTTCTCATCTATAGTTTGTGATAAATCGCACTGCATCATCATGATTTCATTTGAGGGCATCATTGTCTTTTCACAAATCATTTTCCCCCTTAAAAATTAGATTAACTTGTGAAAATCATTATAATTCATTCTTGTGTCCAAATCACACATATAAGTATGTTTTTGAAATGAAAAAAATGCAACAGATTTAATGGGATAGATTTGGAGACCTGATTCGAAACCTAGTGATAGGTCATTTTTATTATTAAGGATTTAAGGAACTATTTATTGATGTAGTGCACACTTATTATGTTTAGGTTGTGAAAGTCTGAATCTGAGCCTAAAGAACATTATTGAGTTTTAGGATCTAACATTAAGGTATGTACATCCTCTATTTTATTTTGGACATTATTTGACTAAATCTATATACATTTTAATGAGGCATCTCTTGAACTATTATTCTACTTGAAAATGACTTGCTTGGACATTTATTATTTTTTCTTCTCTCAATTCATGATATTCATTTGGTTATTGTGATACCTTGTTTATAATGGGTTTTTGGACCCCTTCTGCTATATTGTCTTTTTATTTGAAATTGACTAAAATGCCACTCTTGCCACTCTATTTATGCATGCTACATGTTTGGCTAGAATATCTAGAATAGTGGTACTTACGTACAACCATACTTATATAGGGCGTGCGTATTCCGCCCGGGGTGTGCGTTTCCACCCTTGTTTATTTTTAGGCCATGATCCTATGGTGTTATGGCTCTGTTTTAGGTATATTTAGTCTACATTGTTATGCATGCAAATATTCTTTGTTTTAATATGAATATGTGGATGAATGTTATGGCAAGACACTCTTTTATTATCGTGTTTGTAATCTGAAATTTTATATGCCTCATTCCTTTTGTTACTTTTCTCTTGAACATACCTAATTGCAAATAGCCCCCTTTTCTGGTGGGAACATCTATTTTTGCACTTTTAACCCTATATAATGCCCAGAATGTTTTATATATGTACATACTCAGCCTTTGCTGACCTCTTTATTATTTCCTATGATCTTGGTGATGTTCCTTTCCACCTAGGTTTAGGTGCATTGAAAGATCAAGGATGCTCGAAGATCATATAAAGGGAATTGTACCTAAGGATAGCTTGAAATGGCTAGGTTACTCTCTGCTACTGGCCTTAATTGTAGTTAGTTTAAGTTTTTGTAATATCACCTTTTATGGTGATGAGCAATTGTATAATGATACACAATGTAACTTTGTAATAGTTTTGTTTCCACTGCTTATTCATTATCATGCTCTATAATTTGTACCATTTGAGAAATGAATGAAATTCCTCCTTTCGTTATTACCTTTTGGTACGTTTGGAATTGGATGGGCTATTTCTTCAATTCAGTGAAGAGTGGATCCCCTATTGGGTCTCACTCTTTACATCATCACCCACAACATGTATACAAAAGAGATGTTTCACATATACATGCCATGTCTAAATCATAGGCACACTGCCAAAACCACATGTCGATATGCATATCATCTACAAAACATCCCATTCCTGAACCTGAGAGTATAGGGATGACTCTAGGACTCTATAAGTACTATCCAACCTTCTACTTTTTACTGCTCCCCAATATGCTCTTCTTCAGCACCATGATCCTGACCACACTGCTGATGACCACCTAAAACGATGTGGTGACTCACAAGGTGAGACCCATGTCCCAGTGAGAGCTATAACTCTCAACCAACAGTTGTTGATTATAACATATATATTGTTAAACAAGCTATTCATATAAAACATTTTAAGAAGATTAAGCATAATAAACTATGTAAGCAGGTTAAGCAATTGAAGCAAGCTAAACAGATAGGCATAGAGGTAGGCTTGACTGGAAAGTATATAAAGAAGTAGATAAGACTATTATTGACTAGTGGTTAACTTTCTCTTACCACATTGTATCACAATAAAAAGTGTAAGAAACAAGGCAGGGGTTAACATCCAATGTGAAGTGCATTTAACCCGAAGTAGATATACTACATGGTTGTATTACGTCTTTTATTAAGCCCTAAGGAATTGAGGTATACCACTCAATTCTAACTGACCACTGCTAAGTTGAAATTAGTGCCATACAAGATCTTAGGAGAGTCAGAATACCAAGATCCCATCCGCCTTCAGTCAGTATGTGTAACGACCTCACTTTTAGCGTCCCCCGATTAAGGAAAGACCTTCAAGTTAAGAGCCATTATATTCCCAAGAATCCAAATTAGTCAAATAAAAAATAATAGAAAATTGTTTTAATCAAATTTCATATATTGTTTACAAATTGTAAAATGATATACCTCATGGAATTAATACCCATTGATAAGTAGTACCATCTATCTAATCCTCCTTGGTATAATTTTTAATTCCTTTGATATTCTTCATCTTATTCTTCATGTCTTTTATCATGTGAAACATATACCTAAAACACCGACAAAAAAACATCAATCACTATAACAAGTTATACTGGTATGTGGGGAACACAAAAGGTTTGCATCTAATTGTGATAACAAATTGCAACAAAATTATCCTTTAACATATCAAACTTTACATCTTAAACATAATTACTCAATCGTGACATATCCAAGCCTCTGTGTTGTCCCTGTAGTGGACATGGATACTACCTTTCTCATATGTTAGATCCCAAATATCCCCTTTTGATCCTACCCTAAAGGTAGACCAAGAAATAGAGATGTATAGTCATATGATCCTACCCAAAGGTAGACCAAACATCGACTCATGATAACCTGATGATCCTACCACAAGGGTAGACCAATACCTAGGTCATCGCATATACTCAAAGCTACAGAGGAGGACTAGGATCTGAGCTAGTCATGCACATATGCTTATAGTGATAGCCATAGTCACTTTATAGTTGCAGGAATTAAAGTTCACACAAGTAATTGATTGCAAACAGCTGGTGAAACCTCAAAAATCATCGAGAAACTCAGACGAGTAATCTTAGTCGTAACCACATACCTTTACTATGAAAAATTTGTGTAGAATGTACTTCAAGCATATAATCCAATCAACAAGAAAATCAAGCAATCTACATTTTAATCTGTAGGAATATAAATCCTAAAGTGTCACCAATCATATTAATCATATTAAACCCTACTCGGTCCTAATCTAGGGTTTACACTTCCTTGGTTTGAGATATCATCAGGATTATGTTTCGATACCCCAATTACCATGTTCATTAATTTAATGACTTAAGGAACCTTATTTGTATTAGATGTATCCATGATCATCAAATCTACCATGTTATTATAATAGGACCACTTATATCAGATTAGACACATTAAGTGTAACAAGTTACATCTCTGATGTTTAAGGTCCTAATTTTACATGTTAACTATCACCCACTCTAGGAACACTAATCTCTCGTCATTATTATCATTTTCATCTTGATTTCTCATATTTTTCAACAATATCAGACACAAACAAGAATTAAGAGCATTTAATGTATTTTCATTATGTCTATGAACAAATTTAGGGCTTTTATGATTTAATCCCCACTTTAATTCATATTTGCACTACTTTTATAACAAAAGGTCTAATTAGATCTCAATAGTATTTTATTTGCATTCCTCTCATTCTTCTGATCATTTTGATATATAATTTGACTATATTCGGATATTCCTAGCCATTTCTAGGATTTTTGCAAGATATACCATATAAAAGGGAAATACCTCAAGCATGTAGCCACATGCAGAGCATCCATTGGTTGTTCAGCATCACCTGATTAATTTAGGGGTGTGGTTCAATGTTTTAGTTCTTCTAGGGACCAGCCCACTACCTGGTTTAATTCCTAGAACCATCGGGTGACCTTCAGGCCGATTTCTCTCTCCCTTGCTCATGCACACGAGGCGCAACCCGTCACTTTGCAGACACCGACCATCAACGGCATGGACAATGCCCTCCCCAGTGCCTCCATCTGAACCACAGATAGTATCAAGGTCAACTAATCTCCCACTCAAATCTCTACAGTCCACTGCCAAGAATCGAGTCGATGGGCCTTCCTCCTACGACGCCTCACTCTGCCTTCCTCGTGCGTCGAGGTTGTTGTGATTTGGTTGCCTGTTGCACCGCAACCAGGGCTTCTCCTCTCAGAAATTATGGCATGTCGTTGTCTCCCTTCAACAGGCATCTACTGTTGCCCTTTCCTTGGTCACCCTTCAGCTCACGAGCATATGTCTGCCTGCTTGTGCTGTGGTGACGGTGAGCGACGGGTTGCGCCTACTGCCAGATGCCCACCCCACGATGCTGCTACATCAGCCTCGCTCAGGTTCTGTGATGGCCCAGAAACCCTAGGAAGCTTCTACATCTACCCACATGGTTCTAGCAAGATATGCCATGAAGAGGCATTACAACTCGGTGCTCTGATGGGAGGGAACCCTTGCCAACCTTACACCCCCTCTTACTCTAGATGAGGATGGTGGCACTGAGTACCATGGCGGTAGAGTTCTTGCTGTAGAAAGAATCGGGGATTCAGGCCACTTGAGTCCCCAATGGGCTTTTCCTAGATCAAGGTTTGGAACACCATCCCTAGGGTGAATACATCATCATTATATAGGTGTCAACATGGGATTCTTATACCCTAAAAGGGAAAGAGATGGGGAAACATGCCATTATTAGTTTCCCTTTGAGTGCAAGACAAACAATATGTCTATGCAATGTAATCTCATGAGGCTTTAGGCAACTACTACTCCTTTCTTATCAGATTTGACCAAGACCCTTCAAAAAGATAAAGCTTTTGGTATTAAAAATCCATCAAGGAAGATATATAGACCATGAGTCATATATTTGGCAGTTAGACAATTAATCCATTAGAAAATCCCTTTATGACTTGATCTTCTAGATTATTCTTCTTTTCTCTAATTGTGATATATTCTCTTATTTTCCCTTTCCAAAATATTTTTAGTAAAATTGAGGATATTACATTCACTCATCCGTAAAAGGAATTTTGTCCCCAAAATCCAAACCTCGTAAGCTTAATTTGAATGAAAACTCATCTCAATCTCAAACCTTAGGGTTAGCATCCCTACTTATGTAAATTCCACATATTATTACTAAGATTGGTACTTGAATTCAATTCAAGCCATATCCACATTCTTAGTGTTTACAAGATACCATCTCTTGCTGATTCTATTTTCCTTGGTGATTTCAACTTCACTTGGTGATTATCTTTTCACCTAGGTTTCCAACATATTATTCATTGTTTTCTCATAAGGGTGAGGTAACACCTCTAACCTATGTCATATCATTAAATTTTCAACTTAGGATATTCATTCTCATATTTCAATTTTAAGCATAATGTGTGTCTACCCAATCTCTCTCCCTCATAATGGGATGGAATAAGCACTTGACTATATCCCAAATACAAATTTCAACCCATTCCAAGAGTAGAGATGGTGTACACACGTCACCTTAAATTTTCACATTTAGGTTGAATCATCCTTAACATTACTTTAAACTATTCATACTTTTTAATTCCACATTATTCTTATATTTCATGAAGTCAAACACCTTTTGCATTCTTGAGTTTGTACACAAATCCTTTCATGACTTCTTTGTATCATTTATATTTACACCTCAGATTTTGTGAGTCTTATCCACTTCCTTGAGGTCTCTGGGGGTATAGGTACTTTTTGGATTGATTCCATCCTTATGCATCTATGGAGTGCTCTTCACATTCACCCATTGGTCGCATGAACATCATGAAGGTAGCTAATCTCCTAAGACATGGGCCTTGGGAAAACATAGTTGTTACCTCCTGACCAGATGGTCTTGTGCATTAGGGAACAATCAACTCCTAATCCCATCAGTCCATGTACCTTTAATACTCCCTACTCGACCTTAGGATTGAATTCAGACTCTACTCTTCCCAAGGTTCATTATAGCACATTATTTTCATATGCAATTCTTTAAATAGGATTCCTCCATCTCTTATAATGGCTCATTATTCACTTTATGTCCCTCTATTGGACTCATGCCAAAATTTCATGGCATAATTTCTTTTCCAAGCTCGGTCTCATATAGTCAGCCACTTCCATAATGACCTTTCCTCATGTCCCTCAGAGATGGCATACTTGGGTTTAAAGAATCATACTCAATACATGTGCTTTCTAGTCTTTACACTTTAGGTGACATTTAAGGTTACCTCAATTTTGAAATTGAGTGGGTCAACTTACCTTTCTAGGGAAGATCCTAACCTAGGGTGCCTTCATTGCTCATAGGAGTAAGTTAGGCTCTCTTGCCACAACCTGACCCCGAGATCTAAGGTTTTACCTCCCCCACAGGTCCTTCTCCCACTCTTGGGTTGACCCACCCCAGGTTGGCACACTAGCACTAAAGGTTTCATATCTTCATATTTATGCATTAATATTTATAAGTATAACCTCTCAACCCTTGTTTGCTTAATCTCTGGGATACCCTCTGTAACATACCAAAACTTGGACATATTCTCTTTTTGGCCCTTTTCCAAACTTTTCCTTTCCTTTCTATCCTTTTTGGCCTTGATGTTTAAATTGTGAAATTTATAGTGGTTTGGTGAACAATTGTTCTATAATTATAGAAATGGAAGGGTTTATGCACAAATACCTTAGTGAAATCTTATTTAAGGATCTAAAATGCAAAATTACCACTTAAGTGGAATGATGGCAAATAAATTTCTGCTGGAAGTGCAAGCCCCCAAACATTTCTTAATGTATTAAACAAGCTTAATTATCATAATTACGTTCTCTAAACCTTGATATAACTTTTTATGTGTTTTCAAATCATAAAATGAGCCTAAGTTTCAAATTTGGTTCAATTTGGATGTTGTTTGAGCAAATTATGCAATTTTAGGTACATTATGGGCTTTTATGCAATTTACCCAATTGGGATGTTTTCTTTGCAAACTATCACATGTATTATAATCCTTAGATATTCCCTTACCATTATCAAGATTTTGAACCATGGGACACCTAATTGCACCTTAGTTTGAAGGTGTTTTCTCCAAGGGCATTTTAGGGATTACCCTGTTTATAAATGAGCTAATCTTTAAAAGCTATCAACAAATGGGGTTATTTCTTTGATTGGAGGATGGTGGGATGGCCTAGAAGTCTCTATGGTATTTTAGGACCGAAATTTGACATGCAAGAAGTCTCTATGAGTTGTCCTCTTGCATGACCATGAAGCCCTAGGCTAAGGACACAGAAGAAGTCCCATAGACAGCTCATGCATGCCTCCTTTCTATATAAAGCCATGTCTACCCCTTCCCACATCTCAATTCAAAAACTCTTACTCTCCTTCTCTTTCCTCTAGCTTATAAAATCATTCCTACTATGTTTGGCCATAGAGTTGCTATCCCAAGGTAAAAGAGGGTGCCTACCTTGGTGAAGAAAACTCCTAGGGTTTCAAATTTGCTATATTTAGGATTTCTAAAGCTCCTTCTTGGTGATTTTGACCAAAATTAGTGAGTTTACTCCTTTCTTTCCCTATTTTTATGCTGTTAGTCTTCCTCCCACCTTCTTCCAGGTCGGAACCATGGCCTTCCATGGTGAAACCCCACCAGAGCCCTTAAACACCTCATCTCCATGTTCTTTTGCTAGGGTTTTTCACCTCTAAAGTGGGGAAGGTGCTTCTTTCTCGAGATAGGAGCTTTGTTGGAGAAACTAGCCTCTCTAGCTCTGGAACCTTACTGCTTGAACATGTACACCTTCCTAGAGGTGAGTTTTATAACCCCCTTCTCATATATTGCTTACTACATGCTTAAAACTCATGCTTCTATGTTTAAAATCGATGACCTCGATCTCTATTTACCATGTTCTTCTAGGGTTTTGGTTTCTTGCTATTTTACCTTCTCTAAAAGATCTAGTTTGGTTACCTATGCATCTCCAACCCTGATCTTGGGTCAAATGGTGTTTTCTCCCTCTCTCTCACTCTTCCTCTCTCTCGAAGATTTCTGACTTGTCATTTCCTGATTAGTTCAAACTGAAAAATTCATATCTTTTAATCCACTTATCCAAATTTAATAAATAAATATATTTTGGAATTGGAAAATTAAGCTATATCTAATAAAAATATTTTCAAGGTCTGATTTCAAGATTTGACGAAGGATGATTTTTGGAAAATGAATTTAATGCATAAAACATATAAAAATTACATCTTAATCATCACAACTCCAAAAAATTAACATAAAAATAAGTTTTCTTGATCAGGCGAACCTAATAAGTTCATTTGTGAGGTTTTTAAAATCTAAATCCGAGTTTTGATAAAAAGTTTTAAAATTAGGATTTCTATACATTAATGTGCATTATGTACTCTAATACATGTTAATACATTGAAAATAGACAAAGAGGAACTTGGACTCAATTAAAGTGGTGAACATTAGAAACTGATATCAGTAAGAGAGGTATGTGCAATCCCTATTTATGTATGTGTATTCCTTACACCCTATGTTGGGATAATTGCAACGAAACCCTATGTTTCCCTAATGAGGCTTAAATGAGGCCTAAATCTTCTATTCTTGAATCCTTTGTTATATATGCCTCTAAATCAATATTGTTTCTCTTTGTTTGGGTCTCGTACCCCACTGTCATGTTCTGATTGATATGATGCTTTTACTTGCCATGGATTATTTTCTAGCATGTTGATTTTATGGACTATTTAGCTATAGTAGTAGTACTTATGTACAACCACCCATAGATAGGGCATGTATTAATTCACCTTGGGGAATATCTTATTATCCTCAATAAAAATATGTGTAGGTGACTGGGAATGTATTAATTATCCCCTCACCTATAGGTCGAGGTCCGGTAGGTGCCTCAACCCTGCTTAGTGAATGTACTCAATATTAATCACACATGCAATTCCTTTACTATTTTAATGTTATGGCAAGCATCTATTTTGATTATGCCTCATACTCTTATTCTCTTCATCTCATGATGAAATCTTATCCTTTACTTTCATGTTATATCCTTATATTTTGTTCTTGATCATTATTTGACACATACCTTGTTTTTCTCTCTCTTGCTGGGTGATTTCCCAACCACCCAGGTTTAGATCGAGGTTTTGAACATGATCAAGGAGAACATAGCTTCCAACATGGACCTAGCTCTTGGAAATGTTGCTTGGAGATAGATTTGAAGTAGTTTAGACTTTCCTATACTTAGATCCTTTTGTTGTATGATACATGTAAACCATATGGGATATTATGATGTATTTTTGTAATCTTTGTGAAAATTGAATATAGTCATTTGTTTAATTCCGCTGCTACACTTTGGTTGTTTTGGATACCATTTATTGAAATGTGAAAATATTACACTTATTCTAGCATACCTTTTAGTGTGTTCGAAATGGATGTTTTATTCTTCAAATTCATTTTTTGAGTAGGGAGTGGATCCCCCTCTCGGGTCCCACTCCTTACACCCTTTCATGGGGTTTGTCCATGCAGTGGACTCGGGCCACCTTCCCCTCAAGGGGCTTGGTGCCATGTCGGCCTTCCCATCCATGGGCTTGACCTTTCTTGACCTTCCCCTCCATGGTCTTGGTCCTTTTTGACCTCCCCCTCTAGGGGCTTGATCATAGTCATCTCGATGAATTTCTTTCCATAACTAGACTTCCAGAGATAGCATGAGGGGTTTGAACAAGTTATATTCGGATTTCCATTTTCATAACCATTGGTTTCTTATGTTTCTCAAAACCTTTTACATGAATGTCATGATCCACATACACACATGCATGGGAGACTTGGTCACCTAAACTCATCTTCTTTTCACTCTTATCCCTTTTTAAGGTTCATATGGGTAGTGTTTTATACCACCACACCATTCTCATTATTTATGATTAGGGTTTTAGGGTTAGGTTTAGGGACTCCACCCTACCTCTTAGGGTTCCCATGTTCCTTGACTCCCTATGGTTCTTCTAGACCAACCCTAGATCCATCTAGGGTTTATACTTACAACCCATTATGTCCATGTTACATGTACTTTACCATTTCCACATTACATGTACATTATTATTTCCACATTACATTTACATTATTTGGAGGAGGATGTCTTAGTCCTACTTCTTCTCAAAAACTCTAACTTTAGATGAGGAGAGAAGTTTCTTTTAGGGTTTATTAAGCAAAGAGAATGATAAGTGGACGAAAGAGATGAGATGAAACCCTAAAGGTACTTAACTTCGGTTAAAGACTTCCGACTTCGGCCAGGAAGGATGCACATGTCTGGGAGTCCTCGTAAGCTAACTAGCAGTATGGAGGATAATATTGCCAACCCCCATTCATGGTCCCTTCTAGACACCTCAGTCTTTAGAAAATGCCTTAATAATTCCCTCATAATTCTACAGATTACTTGAAATTATGAACTATTAAATATTATTTGAAAAATTAGGAGCTCTGATACCAAATATAATGACCTCACTTTCCACGTCCCCCAAATAAGGAAAGACCTTCAAGTTGAGAGCCATTACCTATATTCCCAAGGATCCAGATTAGTCACATAAGAAATAATAGAAAATAGTTTCAATTAAATTTCAAATATTGTTTACAAATTATAAAATGATATACCTCATGGAATTAATACCCATTGAGAAGTAGTATCATCTATATACTCCTCCTTGGTATAACTTTTAATGCCTTTGATATCCTTCATCATATTCTTCATGTCTTTTATCATGTGAAACATATATCTAAAACACTGATAAACAAAACATCGGTCAATATAACAAGTTATACTTGTATGTGGGGAACACAAAAGGTTTGCATCTAGTTGTAACAACATATTGCAACAAAATTATTTTTTAACAGATCAAACTTTACATCTTAAACATAAGTACTCAATCCTGACATAACCAAGCCTCCGTGTTGTCCATGTAGTGGACATGGATACTACCTTTCTCATACGGTAGATTCTAAATAGCCCCTTTTGATCCTACCCTAAATGTAGACCAAGAAATAGAGCTATATAGTCATATGATCCTACCCAAAGGTAGATCAAACATTGACTCATGATAACCTGATGATCCTACCATAAGGGTAGACCAATACCTAGGTCATCTCATATACTCAAAGCTATAGAGGAGGACTAGGATCTGAGCTATTCATGCACATATGCTTATAGTGTTAGCCATAGTCACTTTATAGTTGCAAGAATTCAAGTTCACACAATCAATTGATTGCAAATGACCGATGAAACCTCAAAAATCATCGGGAAACTAAGACGAGTAATCTTAGTTGTAAACACATACCTCTGCTATGTAGAATTTGTGTAGAATGTACTTCAAGCATATAATCCAATAAGTAAGCAAATCAAGAAATATACATTTTAATCTACATGAATATAAATCCTAAAGTGTCACCAATCATATTAATCATATTAAACCCTACTTGGTCATGATCTAGGGTTTATGATTCCTTGGTTCGAGTTATCATCAGGATTATGTTTTGATACCCCAATTCCCATATTCATTGATTTAATGACTTAAGGAACCTTATTTGTATTAGATGTATCCATGATCATCAAATCTACCGTGTTGTTATATTAGGACCACTTATATCAGATTAGACACATTAAGTGTATAACAAGTTACATCTTTGATGTTTAAGGTCCTAATTAGACATGTTAACAATCACCCACTCTAGTAACCCTAATCTCTCATCATTGTTATCATGTTCATCTTGATTTCTCATCTTTTTTTGCAATACCAGATACAAACAAGAATGAAGAGCATTTAATGTATTTTCATTATGGCTATGCACAAATTTAGGGCTTTTATGATTTAATCACCACTTTAATTCATATTTGCACTACTTTTAGAACAAAAGGCCTAATTATATCTCAATTGTATTTTATTTGCATTCTTCTCATTTGTCTGGTCATTTTGATATATAATTTGACTTTATTCAGATATTTCTAGCCATTTTTAGGATTTTTGCAAGATATACCATATAAAAGGGAAATACCTCAAGCATGTAGCCACGTGGCGAGCATCCATTGGTTATGTCAGTGTCACCTGATTAATTTAGGGGTGCGGGTTAGTGTTCTAGTTCTTCTAGGGACCGACCCGCTACCTGGTTTAATTCCTTGAACCACCAGCTGACCTTCAGGCCAATTTCTCTCTCCCTTACTCACGCGCATGAGGTGCATCTTGTCAGTTTGCAGACACCGACCATCAGCAGCGTGGAAAGCACCCTTCCCAGTGCCTCCACGTGAACTACAGATAGTATTGGGGTTGACCAATCCCCCACTCAAACCTCTATGGTCCACCTCTAAGAATCGAGTCGATGGGCCTTCCTCCTACGACACCTTGCTCTGCCTTCCTCGTGCGTCGAGGTTGTTGTGTGTTGGTTGCCTGCTGAGCTGCAACCAGGGCTTCTCCTCTCAAAAACTGCCACGACGTGTTGTCGTCTCCCTTTAATAGGACTCCACTACCACCCTTTCCTTGGTCACCCTTTTGCTCGCAAACATATGTCTGCCTGCTTGTGCTGTGGTGACGGCGAGCGGCAGATTATGCCTACTTCCAGGCTCCCACCCCATGGCGTTGCTACAACAGCCTCACTTAGGGTCTATGGTGGCCCAGAAACCCTAGCAAGCTTCCACCATCTACCCACATGATTCTAGCAAGATACGCTATGAAGAGGCATTACAGCTCGGTGCTCTGATGGGAGGGAACCCTTGACAACCTTACGCCCCCTCTTACTCTAGATGAGGATGGTGGCACCGACTGCCATGGTAGTCAGTTCTTGCTATAGAAAGAACTGGGGATTTAGGTCTCTTGAGTCCCCACTGGGCTTTTCCTAGATTTGGGTTTGGAACACCATTCCTAGGGTGAATACGTCATCCTTATATAGGTGTCAACCTGGGATTCTTGTACCTTGAAAAGGGAAAGAGATGGGGAAACATGCCATTATTAGTTTCCCTTTGAGTGCAAGACAAATAATATGTCTATGCAATGTAATCTCACTAGGCTTTAGGAAACTATTACTCCTTTCCTATCAGATTTTACCAAGACCCTTCAAAAAGATAAAGCTTTTGGTATTAAAAAGCCATCAAGGAAGATATATAGACCATGCGTTATATATTGGGTAGCTAGATAATTAATCCATTAGAAAATCCCTTTATGACTTGATCTTCTAGATTATTCTTCTTTTCTCTCATTGTGATATATTCTCTTATTTTCCCTTTCCAAAGTATTTTTAATAAAATTAAGGATATTACATTCACCCCTCCTTAAAAGGAATTTTGTCCCAAAATTCAAACCTTGTAAGCTTATGGTGAATGAAAGCTCATCTCAGTTTCAAACCTCAGGGTTAGCATCCCTACTTATGTAAATTCCACATACTATTACTAAGATTGGTACTTGAATTCAATTCAAGGTATATCCTCATCCTTAGTATTTACACGATACCATCTCTTGTTGATTACATTTTCATTGGTGATTTTAACTTCACTTGGTGACTATCTTTTCACCTAGGTTTCCAACCTATTATTGATTATTTTCTCATAAGGGTGACTCTAAACCAATGTCATCTCATTACATTTTCAACTTAGAATATTCATTCTCATGTCTCAATTTTAAGCATAATGTGTGTCTACCCAATCTCTCTCCTTCATAATGGGATGAAATAAGCACTTGACTGCAACCTAAATACAAATTTCAAATCATTCCAAGATCAGAGCTGGTGTACACACATCACCTTAAAATTTCACATTTAGGTTGAATCATCCTCAACATGAATCCATTCATACTTTTTAATTCCATATTATTCTAATATTTAATGAAGTCAAACACCTTTTGCATTCTTGAGTTTGTACACAACTCCTTTCATGACTTCTTTATATCATTTATATTTACACCTTAGATTTTGTGAGTCTTAGCCACTTCCTTGAGGTCTCTAGGGGTATAGGTACTTTTGGGAGTGATTTCATCCTTATGCATCTAGGGAGTGCCCTTCACATTCACCAATTGGTCGCATGAACATCATGAAGGTAGATAATCACTTGAGACATGGGCCTTGGGAAAACGTAGTTGTTACCTCCTGACCAGATGGTCTTGTGCATTAGGCAACAATCAACTCCTAATCCCATCGGTACATGTACCTTTAATGCTCCCTACTCGACCTTAGTATTGACTTAGGACTCTACTCTTCCCAAAGTTCATAATAGCACATTATTTTCATTATGTAATTCTTTAAACCAGATTCCTCCATCTCTTATGATGGCTCATTATTCACTTTATGTCCCTCTATTAAACTCATGGCAACATTTCATGGAAGCATTTCTTTTCCAAGCTCGGTCTCATATAGATATCCACTTCCATAGTGACCTTTCCTCATGTCCCTCAGATATGGCATACTTGGGTTCAAAGAATCATACTCAATACACGTGCTTTCCATTCTTTACACTTTAGGTGACAGTTAAGGTTACCTCAATTTTGAAATTGAGTTGGTCAACTTACCTTTCTAGGGAAGGTCCTAACCTAGGGTGCCTTCATGGCTCATAGGAGGAAGTTATGCTCTCTTGCAACAACCTAACCCAAAGGTCTAAGGTATTACCTCCCCCACAGGTCCTTCTCCCACTCTTGGGTTGAACCACCCCAGGTTGGCACACTAGTCCTAAAGGTTTCATATCTTCCTCTTTATGCAATAATATTTATAATTATAACTTCTCAACCTTTGTTTGCTCAATCTCTAGGATACCCTCTCATGGGGTTTGTCCATGCAGTGGACTTGGGCCACCTTCCCTTCTAGGGGCTTGGTGCCATGTTGGACTTCCCATCCATGGGCTTGACCTTTCTTGACCTTCCCCTCCAGGGGCTTGGTCCTTTTTGACCTTCCCTTCTAGGGGCTTGATCATAGTCATCTCAATAACTTTTTTTCCATAACCAAACATCTAGAGATACCATGAGGGGTTCGAGCAAGTGATATTCATATTTCCATTTTCATAACCATTGGTTTGTTATGTTTCTCAAAACCTTTTACATGAATGTCATGCTCCATATACACATGCATGGGAGACCTGGTCACCTAAACTCATCTTTATGTTCACTCTTATCCCCTTTCAAGGTTCATATGGGTAGTGTTTTATACCACCACACCATTCTCATTATTTATGATTAGGGTTTTAGGGTTAGGGTTAGGGACTACACCCTACTTGTTAGGGTTCCAATGTGCCTTGACCCCCTACAGTTCTTCTAGACCAACCCTAGATCCATCTAGGGTTTATACTTACAATCCATAAAACCACTTTTCTCTATTTTATCATTATGTCCATGTTACATGAGAGACCCTTGACCTTGCTCAAAGTATTGAACATACTTAACTATCATAATTGAATGTTTAGAGCCTTAATTTATCCTTTTTATATGCTTTGTAATCATAATACAAGCTTAAGTTTCAAGTTTGGTCCAATTTGGACACTGTTTGTGCAAGTTATGCAATTTTATGCACATTTTGGACTTTTCTGTAGTTTACCCAATTGAGAGGTTTATTTGCAATTTATCAATTGCATTATGTTCTTGGGATGTTCTCTCATCATTCTTGAGCTTTTTAATCCATGGGTCACCTAGTTGAACCTTAGTTTGGAGGTGTTTTCCTCAAGGGTATTTTAGGGTGTACCCCTTTATGGATGAGCTACCTTTAGGAGCTACTTGTGTGGATACTTGTATATCCTTAATAGTTTAAGGCCATGGATGCATGGAGAGATTTTTATACACCTCATGCTTCTTCTATCCCTGATCCTAGAGCTTTATATATCTATTTTTGAGCTCCCAAATGAAAGTTTTTCTTTCCACCACTTCTCTCATGCTAAGAAACTCATTCCCTATCTATTTAGCTGCGGAGAACCTATCCAAGGTAGAAGAAGAAGGTGAATTTCTTGGTGGAAGCTCCTAGGTTTTTGTTTTGCTCTCTTTTAGGGTTTAAAAAGCTTCCTTCTAGTGATATTGACCTAAATGAGTAAGAATCCCCTTCATTCCTCTATTTCTTTCTCTGTTATCCTTCCTCCTACCTTTCTCTAGGTCGAAACCTTGTTTTTTCATGGTAGAAATTGCTCTAAAGCTCTAAAACCCTACCTTTCTTACTCCTTATGCTTAGGGGTTTCTTATTTTATGAAGAAAGGTGCTAGATGGACAAGTTCACAACTTATGCTTGGATTTTCTATCCTACCTGTTCATGTTTTCTTCTGTTTGGGATTTTATCTTCTAATTAGAGGCAAGTTTTATAACTTGCTCCATGTTTATTGCTTACCATAAGCTTTCTATCTCACGTTCTTACTTTTAAATGATGATCCATGCACTAAAAAGCTATGCTTGACTTGGATTTTGATTTTTATAATGTTCCTTGTTCTGATTTCAATTCTATATGAACCCGTGATCATGTGTATGCTATTCCTAAGGTATAATATGACTTGGATTAGGTTGGTTTGACAACCGATGGTGCTAAACACCTATCAAACAATGGTTAATTTTAGGGTTTAAAGCTGATTTCTTCTATAAACACATGACTCAATGGTGGTACCATTGCAACAACCGATGGTGTTGTCTACATGACAACTGATGGTGGTGACCAAGGGTGTCAACTAACGTTCACCACTTAGGTCAGTTGTTGTGCTAATTAGAAGCTTAGTGATTAACAACTAAGTACCCTAATGATGCTATCAATCAATGGTGATATTTGATATTCGATGGTGATTAATGAATATAGTGCTGATCTAACAACCTATGGTGACTTAATGGTTACTACTGATGGTGTATCAGGTCTCCACAACCTATGGTGAGTTAAGCATGTAGTTGTAGCATCAATTAAGCCTTAAACCAATGGTTTCTTGGGTCATTTGATGGAATGTTCGGACCTATACTCCAATTTATGGTTTTAATATATGAACTTGACCTAATGGTTAAGATCTAATGTTTCTTCATCCAATAAATTAGAATGATGCCTAAATGTAATATGTTGGTTCTAATGAAGTGATTTAAATGGTTTCCTTTATGAGATCAACTTAAGAAGCTTATTTACCGACTTGTTTTAAATAAACAATCACTTGTGGGTTTTACCCTACTCTCAATGGAACTTTTTATGTTGTTAATCAAGGGATGTCTAGGGTTAGATGGTGACTCTTTCTAGAGAACAAATCAATGACTTCATAGATGGTTTGTTCAAGATGTTTACTTATGTAAACGACCAATGGATTTACCTTTTCAACATTTAATGGTTACAAGTTGATGTCTCAATATTCCCATTGTTTTGGGTGAAGCCTATAGTGTAATGTTATGATTCTGATGATGAGAATTTGATGGTTCAATGCCTTAAACTTGTAGTCTTACCCTTACCCTCGTATTATTATGATTGATAATCACCATAATGAATTAATGGGTAACCCTAATGAGGTATATCTTGTTATACCTAGCTTTAATATAACTAAATGATGGTAATTGGGTATGAATAGTCCTTAAATGATTAATGCAATCATGGAGTACTCTCTTATTGTTGTTGAAACCCTTGTATGCTATAACCCGATGGCTACACCTTGATTTATGTGTGGGTTCATACTTGAGAATAGTATGGAATGTGATGGTGATGCTTCACCTTATGTATCCATGATCCAATGGGGATGTCGTGAGTTAGGATTTGGGTATAAGTGCTGATTAATAACATTAATATAATTTATCTTGTTGAACCTAACTCTAATGCAAATAGATAAAGATGAGTATTCATGTTTAACATTCTTATATGATGGAATGATGGTGAATTAACCTCCTTAATATGATCATAACCTTAATTTGTTAATTGGTGGTTATCATAGCCACATGGTTGACACTTTCTTATGCTAAACATGTGCATTATGAATATGATGAGGGTTAATAATATTTGGATTCCTTGCATGTTGATGTAATAATGGAATGTTCTTAATGTTAATATAACCCAACTATGATTGTTTATGAATATCTCCTAGCTCATTAATGTAATATTGTGCTAATACGGTGTATTATATGTAAGTGATGTTGTTGAGCCTTGTTATAAGGCATGCAAAGATAATGGTGATCTTATAGGGAATAGTATGATGGTCTTAATGACCTTTGGGCATGGTTGAGCCCTAAATGAGGTGTATTCCTCTTGTGTTGATAAGGGCTGATACCCTGTGATATCGCGAAAAGGATTTATATCATGTGATAGTATGATGACAAGTGTAGTATCATGAATGGCAAGTGAATAGCATCATGTAATGATGAGATGATGAACAATATGTCTCATATGTTTTATATCTTTTGAAATTGTTATATAGAAATGTTTTCTAGAAGTGAATTAGGGTTTGTATGTCTACTTGTTTGGTGCAGCCTTAATTCACCCAATTGGAAATAATTAATCAAGTGAAATTCTAATCATGTAGTGCCATGTGCCATAGATCCATCTGAGTGTCAGAACCTGCCAGATGGTGAAACGAGTATTCCTAAGGGAAACTCGGAGTGCATGCTATTGAATATGTGGGGTGCTTTCCATCCTGAATCCAAGTGTTTAGGGGGGATGACTGTGGTCATACCTAGACCTTAGTTTGAGAACGACTGTGGTTGTGTCTCAGTGATTATATATGTGCTGAGATTGAAGGACAACTGCAGTTGTACCTCGGATGGTAGGGTATGCGTACCCGCCTCCTTTCACTAGTGTCGTGACCTATACCAAGGACGGATTAGGCTATTTGTAGCTTGACCTTATGTGTCGCTGTGGTGGACCCGTACTGACCGGGGGCAGAGAACATCTTAGGAGTTCGGCTCTTCCTAGATCTTGTATGACACTGATTTTGACTTAGTAGTGGTCAGTTGGATTCTGAGTGGTATCCTCAAATTCCTTAGGGCATAATAAAAGATGTAATACAACCGTCTAGCAAATATGTTTAGGGTTATACACGATGCTTCATATTGGATGATAACCCTTGTTGTTCTCTGTACATAGAGATGATTTTAATGCATTAAAAGATAGTAGATATTCTTATGTTATAGATATGCTCTTGTTATAAATGTGTACATACAATAGTCATGTTTAAGTTGATAGAGATATTATTATTGTTGGCTATGCTTATGACATTTGTTATCACATGTTGTTAGCTATGCTTATATTGCTAGCTATGCCTTTGTAACTAGAGATACCTATACTGTTAATCATGCTTATGCAAATAAATGTACTTATATTATTAGCTCTACTTATGATGTTGATATGTACAACTTGTTAGACATGCTGATGTTGTTAGCTATGCTTATGATACTAGACTTATTCATGATGTTAGAGATGCTCATGATGCTAGACTCCTTATACTGTAAATAGGGATATGATAATAGTCTGGCTAATGAAGATAGTTATTATTTTCTCCTTTATGTATTTTGTTAATCATCAGTGCTATTGAGCTTATTTGTTATATATGATTAAACTACTTAAACTGTCTCATTACCTAAAAATGTTGGAATCAATAAACGTTGTTGGAGGTTATATCTCTTGTTGGGACATGGGTCTCACCCTTGTGGTTCGCCACATATTTTTAGGAAATTGGAAGTGACAAAAACAAACATGTGGTAGCAAAGAGGAGCTATAGTAATGAATTTGTGAAAACGTTGATTAGATGTCTGTACTCTCAGATTTAGGTAGGAAAGTTTGTATATGGTGTTTCAAAGGAATCCAAATTTTGTTAGCATGTTAATGCTTATTTGTGTGGCATATACACATATTATTATCCTATGTATATATGTTATGGCTAAGGTGATAGAACAGTTTGTATCAAATTCTTATCATAGTATGGATACAAGAAAGATATTGGGCTCTTATGTAAATGTTTCTGAGCGGCTGTTGATGTTAAAATCAGTTTTACTTTACCCATATTTTTGGGTATGTGGTTAATTGGTGATTGATTGTGATTTATGTTTTGAGTAATCTCATTTAGTGTAACGGGTTCTTACATTACATGTACTTTACCATTTCCACATTACATGTGCATTATTATTTCCACATTACATGTACATTATTTGGCGGAGGATGCCTTCATCCTACTTCTTCTCAAAAATCCTAACTTTAGATGAGAGAAGATTCTTTTAGGGTTTATTAAGCAAAGAGGATGAGAACTTGATGAAAGAGATGAGATGAAGCCTTAAAGGTACTTTACTTCGGGCAAAGACTTCCGACTTTGGCCAGGTAGGATGCATGGGTCCGGGAGTCCTCATAAGCCAACTAGCAGTGCAGAGGAAAATATTGTCAGCCCCTGGTCGTGATCCCTTCTAGACACCTCAATCTTTAGAAAATGTCCTAATAATTCCCTCGTAACTCTACATATTACTTGAAATTATGAACTATTAAGTATTATTTGAAAAATCTTGAGCTCTAATACCAAATGTAACGACTTCACTTTCCGCATCCCCTGATTAAGGAAAGACCTTCAAGTTGAGAGCCATTACCTATATTCCCAAGGATCCAGATTAGTCAAATAATAAATAATAGAAATCATTTTCAATTAAATTTAAAATATTATTTACAAATTGTAAAATGATATACCTCATGGAATTAATACCCATTCAGAAGTAGTATCATCTATCTAATCCTCCTTGGTATAACTTTTAATTCCTTTCATATCCTTCATATTATTCTTCATGTCTTTTATCTTGTGAAACATATACCTAAAACGTCAAAAAACAAAACGTCGGTTAGTATAACAAGTTATACTGGTATGTGGGGAACACAAAAGGTTTGCATCTAGTTGTAACAACATATTGTAATAAAATTATTCTTTAACAGATCAAACTTTACATCTTAAACATAACTACTAAATCCTGACATATCCAAGCCTCTGTGTTGTCCCTGTAGTGGACGTGGATACTACCTTTCACATATGGTATATCTCAAATAGCCCCTTTTGATCCTACCCTAAAGGTAGACCAAGACATAGAGCTATATAGTCATATGATCCTACCCAAAGGTAGATCAAACATCGACTCATGATAACCTGATGATCCTACCACAAGGATAGACCAATAACTAGGTCATCGCATATACTCAAAGCTACAGAAGAGGACTAGGATGTGAGCTATAGGAATAGCGAATACTCGCACCTTCCTACCCGACGCTTCCCTGGAGGGTACATAGAGATCATTGAATCCTCATCCAGTTAGACAGCAAAGCGACTTCGGCATAGAGAACTCAGTCAACAGTGGAGATCAGAACCGGACAGCCAACGATCAGAAAAATGACAACTTTCTGCAAACAACTGGTGAAACTGCAAAAAGCATCGGGAAACTAAGACGAGTAATCTTAGTCATAACCACATACCTGACGTGGTTTTTACTGCACTAACAAATTCACCCAGGGCTGAAATCCCTGAGTTTTTACCAAAACCTCGTGCAATAATACCACCCGCAAGAGGACGTGTTTTATCACAGTATAGTTAAGGATCGAATCCCAAGGGACAATGTTTTTAAGAATCTTGCTAGTCGGATCCAGGTCAAGTAAGACTAATATTTAGAACAAAGAGTTGATTGGGTTTAGTTAAACTAAATGCAAGGAAGGTAAGGAGCAGGATTAAAATAGAGTCTAGATTAATGATGGGAATCACTGGAGTGGAACCAGGTATTCACCACCACTACCCATGCAAACATGTCCAAAACACATCCAGGCCAGAAACAACTATCCAAATGGAGTTGCAAACCCTCCATACGGAAGTTAGGTTTGCATAAGCATCACCTATAGGCATAAGATGTCTCATCACCTACAGATCACACACTTACTACTATGAAGATATCTTTCAAAAGTTCTCGTCCAGGCATCAACCATGTTAAACGATATTAATAAACCTAAGTATTGAAGTTCTCGCAACAAAGGGTTATAATAGATCATACAAGGTAGGTGATTAGTCCACAAGCATGCATCAAACGATTAACACGAGATGAAAAGTTATATACAAGCCATGGAATGTTTTGAGATGAACATGTAAGCATGGGCAGCAGAACTAATCCCTCCGCACCCCAGCGAAGAGGACTACTCGCTCCTCATGATGGAAATAAGAAAAATAAGAGAGAGGGAAGATTCCGCCATGATAATGGTGAAGAAGGTGGCTAGATCTCGGTGGAGAAACAATCTTCTACACAATATCATGAGAGATCTGGAATGAGGAGGGAGAGAACACCAAGGCAGGCAAGGCAGATCTTCTCTCTCCTTCTTCCTTCTCTTCTCGTGTACTTGCTTGCAGGAGAATAAGTGGTAGGTGGCTGCTGGCAGAGTAGATCTGAAAATTTGAAGTCCCACCACTCTCGTAGATAGAAGATAGATTTGGATGGAGTGGAGATGGAGGAGAGGTAGAACTCCACAAAGGTAGTCCTTGGAGGAGGAGATCATCTTCCTGAGGTCTGGGCACAGAGTGGCAACCTCTTGACGTCATGGAAGAGATGGTTTGATAAGACAGGTGGGTTTCCTATTTATAGGTGCAGTACACTGACTTAACTCCGTAGTCGAGGTATTGGCTGCGGTCGAGGTGTTGGCCGCGGTCGAGGTTGTATACCGCATTCGTGTTCCTTCTTTGCTTGGTCGCGGTCACGGTGGTGTTTTGCAGTTGCACTGGTGTGCCGCGATCGTGGTGGTGTTCTGTAGTTGCACTGGTGTGTTGCAGTCGCGGTGTGGTACCGGTCGCAGTCGAAGTCAGGTTGTAGAGGGGCAAGATCTCGGTCGTAGTCGACATTGATCGCGGTCGTAGTCGACATTGATTGCAGTCACAGTCCTCTTCAGGTCACGATCTCCATACAGGTTGAGGTGTGCTTTAGCTCACGGTGCCTCAGGTTGAGGTCCTCCTTGAGATCCCGGTCACGGTTCTTCTTTGGGATCGCGGTCCTTCTGAATCAAACCCACCCCTACGGGGGGGGGGGGGCTATTGCTGAGGGTCAAATGGCCTACGTTGTACACCTCCTACAATGGCACACATAGCATGATGTTCAATCCTACAATGGAGACAAATATATTTGATCAAAACTCTAAATAATGATATGGAATTGAGGAAAATTGTATATGAGCATATTCAAGGGGTGAATATTAGCATTCAGTGCAAAACTGGGCCAAAAGTGGCGACTAAAACTAAGATGAATATCCATTCATCAATACCTTTGCTATGTAGAATTCATGTAGAATGTACTTCAATCATATAATCCAATCAACAAGCAAATCAAACAATCTACATTTTAATCTACTAGAATATAAATCCTAAAGTGTCACCAATCATATTAATCATATTAAACCCTACTCGGTCCTGATCTAGGGTTTAGGCTTCCTTGGTTTGAGTTATCATCAAGATTATGTTTCGATACCCCAATTACCATATTCATTGATTTAATGACTTAAGGAACCTTATTTGTATTAGATGTATCCATGATCATCAAATCTACCATGTTATTATATTAGGACCACTTATATCAGATTAGACACATTAAGTGTATAACAAGTTACATCTTTAATGTTTAAGGTCCTAATTATACATGTTAACAACCACCCACTCTAGGAACCCTAATCTCTCATCATTTATTATCATTTTCATCTTGATTTCTCATATTTTTCAACAATATCAGATACAAACAAGAATTAAGCTCATTTAATGTATTTTCATTATGTCTATGCACAAATTTAGGGATATTATGATTGAATCACCACTATAATTCATATTTTTACTAATTTTATAACAAAAGGTGTGGTTAGATCTCAATTGTGTTTTATTTGCATTCCTCTCATTCTTCCGATCATTTTGATATATAATTTGACTATATTCGAATATTCCTAGCTATTTCTAGGTTTTTTGCAAGATATACCATATAGAAGGGAAATACCTCAAGCATGTATCCATGTGGCGAGCATCCATTGGTTGTGTCAGCATCACTTGATCAATTAAGGGGTACAAGTCAGTGTTCTTCTAGGGACTGGCTCGCTACCTGGTTTAATTCCTTAAACCACCGCCAGACCTTCAGGCCAGTTTCTCTCTCCCTTGCTCACATACATGAGGCACAACCTGTCGGTTTGCAGACGATGGCCATCAGCCGCGTGGATAGTGCCCTCCCCAGTGCCTCCACCTAAACTACAGATAGTATTAGGGTCGACCAATCCCCCACTCAAACCTCTACGGTCCACCGCCAAGAATCGAGTCGTTGGGCCTTCCTCCTATGGTGCCTTGCTCTGCCTTCCTCGTGCATCGAGGTTGTTGTGAGTTGGTTTCCTACTGTGCCACAACAAGGGCTTCTCCTCTCACAAACTACCATGGCATGTCATCGTCTCCCTTCAACAGGCCTCCACCGCTGCCCTTTCCTTGGTCACCCTTCTGCTCACGAACATATGCCTGCCTGCTTGTGCTGTGGTGATGGCGAGCGACGGGTTGTGCCTGCTGCCAGACACCCACCAACAGCCTCGCTTAGGGTCTGCGATGGCCAAAAAAACATAGCAAGCTTTCGCCATCTACATGCATGATTCTAGCAAGATACGCCATGAAGAGGCATTGCAGCTCAGTGCTTTGATGTGAGGGAATCCTTGCCAACCTTACACCCCATATTACTCTGGATGAGGATGGTGGCACTAATTTCCACGGTGGCAGAGTTCTTGCTGCAAAAAGAACTGGGGATTCATGCCCTAGGGTGAATACATCATCCTTATATATGTGTCGATCTGGGATTCTTGTACCCCAAAAAGGAAAAGAGATGGGGAAACATGTCATTATTAGTGTCCCTTTGAGTGCAAGACAAACAATTTGTCTATGCAATGTAATCCCACGAGGCTTTAGGCAACAACTACTCCTTTCCTATCTGATTTGACCAAGCCCCTTCAAAAAGATAAAGCTTTTGGTATTAAAAAGCCATCATGGAAGATATATAGACCATGAGTCATATATTGGGTAGTTAGACAATTCTTCCATTAGATAATCCCTTTATGAATTGATCTTCTAGATCATTCTTCTTTTCTCTCATTGTGATATATTTTCTTAGTTTCCCTTTCCAAAATATTTTTAGTAAAATTGAGTATATTACAGTAACTATTTTAACTCGTTGGGTGATATCATTGTGATGTGGTGGGTGAGGTCCTGGGTGGTACTGACCTTATAGGTTGTAGGGGAAAATAGGTCCATAAGGGGGTTATGAAAAAAAAGCATGGCCAGGGGTTCGAGGATGGGGTGCCATGGGAGGATGTGACAGAGCCAATGGTTGGTAATGAGGTACATGAAAAAAAATTGTAGAGAGCGAGGAGGACACAGAGGGGATGTGGTGGTGGTGCATAGTGTGCTTTTGGGGTAGCGATTTGGAATGTGTGATGGTAGGGTGGTTGATAGGGATGTAGTTCCATGTACGAGTGCGGTGGATAAGGATCATGTTCTGCAAAAGGGTCAACTTCTCTGTAGGAATGGTAGGCAACGGTCTCATGGAGTTGGGGTGGAAAAAATTGTAGAGGAGTAGGGTTAATGGGGGATTGTGGTGCATTTACAAGATTTGGTGGCATCACATACCCCATAAAAGGTGCAGAGTTTTGACTGGCCTGTAGTGTATGTGTTTGGCAAATAGTGCGAAGCTCAGTCATGATTGTATTGTTCACTTGGAAAAGGGTATGAAGAGTAAACACGGGTTGTGAAGACACATCTATTAGATCTATGGCCTAGAATTATTAATTGTACAACGAGATAAGAAAAAAATTATCATCTATGAAAAACTTAGTTCTGTAATGGACAACAACATATATTTAAGAAAACAATGCAGACATGATAGTAAAGTGGCGCAAAGAGTAGGGGAAAAACCTTTCACAAAAGTAGGAGTTGGAAATATACTAGTAGAGGAACCAAAATACCCTATGGACCCATTTGTGAATGTACTAAATTTGCAGAAGATAAGCAAAAACACACTAAACAATGAAAAGATCTTGCCAAAATTGATGACAATCGTTGCCACTTTGAATTTGATACAGATGAAGAGAATACCTCATGAGGAAGTAACATATCTAGCCCCTTACTCTTTGTGGATCCAACCGTTTCTATGGATGACGACGGAAGAGCACGAGAGTTTGATGTAGGAGGCGGAAGTGACAACTGGTTATGAAGTGGATGGCAGTGACAATGAAGGTTGTTGTTGGTATGGGCGGCGACTGGAAGTAGAATGCGGTGGCTGAAGGATGAAGTGGATGGAGACTAGGTCTGATAGGGGAAGGGTGGCGGTGATGTTTTGCTAGGGAGGGTGGTGGCTAAGTTTAGAGGGTGGCTTTTACCCCCTTCCTCATCAATCTTCTTGATTTCTCATTTTCCACTAATTTTGCATCCATCCTCTTTATTTTTCTTTTCCCGTCCTTTTTCCTCTTTGCCTCAATGTCCTCCATCCTATTGGCTTTAGATTCCATGATCCTCTCGGCTTCAACTTTGTCCTCCTTCCTCTTGGCTTCATATTCCATGACCCTCTTGGCTTCATCTTCACCCTCCATCCTCTTGGATTCATATTCCATAAACCTACTGACTTCAGCTTCATCCTCCTTCCTTTTGGATTTAGATTCCATGACCCTCCTAGATTTAGCTTCATCCTCCTTCCTCTTGGCTTCAGATTCCATGACCCTCCTGGCTTCAGCTTCGTCCTCCTTTATTTTGGCTTCCATGACCTTCCTGGCTTCAGCTTCGTCCTCCTTCCTCTTGGCTTCATATTCCATGACCCTCCTAGCTTTAGCTTCATCCTCCTTTCTCTTGTATTCAAATTCCATGACCCTCGTGGCTTTAGCTTCATCCTCCTTCCTCTTGGACTTACCATCCTCCATCCTCTAGGCTTCAGCTTTGTCCTCCTTCCTCTTGACATCCTGGCATTCTCAACCTATTTGTCTCCGTTAGAGTCATCCCAATCATAGTTGTCCTACTGTTGTCATCCTCCCTCCTCAACTCTTGTGCTATATTCATGGTCACCATTGTCTCATTATCTTATGAAACTTTGTTAGCACAAACTTGACATGTAATATGAGGAGACACATCCAACAATGACCATGACAAGCAAGCTAAGGTTCCTATCTTTTCTTTGTCTAGCATAACTTTCAGCTCCTTCTCCACTGCCTTAGCTTCTGCATGTAATAATTAGCCATTCTACCGTACTGTTGTTGCATTGTTTCCAACTTGGAAATACATAATGCTGGGTAGAATTCATATTTTTTAAATTATTTTCTGAGATGGGCATACTGACCAAATACCCCAATTAACTATTGTAATCCACTGTCTCTTTGCAATCCACATTGTCTAGGGCAACAAGCTCTATTCCAGCCATGCACTTTAGGAGATGGAGTATCCAGAACACGAGTCCAGATACAACATGTTGGGGAAGGTGCCAACCTACCCCCACTACAGACGACATCCATGTAATGTACCTACAATAAATTAAATTAAATTTTATTCACAAAAAAATAGAATTCAACTGGTACAATGTTGATATTCAGGTACAATTGAATAAGTAGTGCATAGAATGAGGGACCACCGCTCAGATACAATGTGAACCACTATTATAAGGGAAGCGAGACCAATATTCAATTCAAATAGATACATATTTTTATAACTGTACCACCATTTTAGATACATCATACCCATAAGACAAAACTATGGTACAACTATTTACATTTTAATGAACCAAGTTTACATACTAAGGAACCACTATGTAAAGAAATCCAATATCACTTTATTATTAAACAACTATTCATATTAAAACATACCACTATTACTTCTAATACAAAAACACAATTCAATATCAGAGAAAGCAATATTAAAAAAGTATGAAATCACTACTCCAGTCCAATTCAATGTAAGAAGTACTACAACGAAATATGATCTTACCACCATTAGGTGCACATCTCCCACATGTTTTCCTGTGTAGTGATTTTTATTATAGTTGGAAATTACTTCGAACATGTAGTCGACAACATACCCAACCCAGTTGTAGTCCCTCACGCTCTTTCTGTTGGATCCTAGATGGGTGATTAGATGCTCTAGAGGGGGGGTGAATAGAGCTGAAAGCACTTAAACAAAATTCATCAAACCTTCAAAATATATGACAAGATAAGGTTGCTAAAAAGGTAATTTGAGTGCAACTAAATCATGCATAGCAAGGGAGAGAGAGATTGAACATGCACCAATTAGACAAGCTATTTAGAGTGGTTCCACACTTCAAACTAGAAGTGTGTCAATCCACTTGCCTAGAGAGGTCAACCTCTAGGACTTCCAAACTATTGCATTCTTATATTCATTCATAAGACTTACAATACATGACCAAACAAAGGACTTACCTATCCAATACAAAGAGTCTTCAACCTTACCAAGGACTTACCCACTTTGCAAGAGTCTTCGGCCTTCTCCAAGGACTTACCCACTCTTGCACAAGTCTTCGGCCTTGCAGGAATTACCCACTCTTCTTGGATCTTCCGCCTTTGACTTCACCTTCACTCAGAGAAGCTTCCACCAAGGACTTACCCACTTGAGCTTGAGTCTTCTGCCTTCTCCAAGGACTTACCCACTCTAGCTCCAAGTCTTCAGCCTTGATCTTTACCAAGGGACTCCTTCCCTTGTTCTTCTTCACCTCTCTTGGACAAGAGAGAGAACCTTCATCTTCATGATTGAAAGAAGAGATAGGAGGTGGTGGAAGTGAGAGACTCACAAGATATACATATATGACTAGCTCTCTTACAGATTTCCTACTCACTCTAATGGATGTAGCAAGTGATTAAGCTTAGAGAGAGAGAGGAGGTTGTAGGATCACTCAACTATAGAATAGGAACCTTCATAGTGAATGCTCAACCTTGGAATGAAGCCCAAGGGGTCCTATTTATAGCTGGGGATGCTTCTTAGCCTTTGGGAACACTTGTGAACGAAAACTAGCCGTTTTGTGGCTTGCAACGGATCTATTTTCACTTGTTGCAACTCCACAACGGCTAGAAACACTTTTCTGCACTTTTCCGTACAGTGCATTCGGTCGAGTTTCAATATGTGTAACTCGACCGATCAAGTAGCAGGCAGCCCGATATTGAAATGATCGGTTGAGTTTGTTTTGAGGAAACTCGACCGACCATTTCAACTGGAACTGGCCTACTACCCAATCGGTCGAGTTCTGTGAGTGCACAACTCGACCAATGCAATCTTCAGAAAATCGACCAAGGTTGATCGGTCGAGTTTCAGGGTGGGAAACTCGACCGACCGAGTGCCTGTAATTGATTTTCTAAGATGCATCTAAAGTGCTCTAATATTCTATCTAAGTGTTCCTGATATTTTTCTAAGCTTAATTACAAGTCATACAATCATTACAAGTGATTTACAACATGATTCTAATGGATATACATCATATTACAAAAACATCCACTTGTATGACTTTGACTTGTCTTTTCTCCAATTTGAGATGCGCAAGTTAGGGCAATTGGAGTGTGTCTATACCTAATCTGAAAACACTCAAGTAGAGGCATTAGACACCAATATGTGGAATGGTTAATCATCATCAAAACACGGGTTTAGTCAATTTAGACGTGAGTCAACATTGACCTAATTGACCTTGAGTCAACATTCTCCCCCTTTTTGAAGATGACAAACCATTCCATAAATGTATTGAAAGCTTTAAAGTAAAATCATACCTTTGGAGAAACCTAGGGGTTTCAAAAGAATTGAGCTCATATGCTCCCCCTCAATTGATGCTATTTCTCCTGCATTGGTTAGCTTTCATAACATTTATAGAAACTATGTCTTCTACTCATATATGTCTACACATATATGTCTCCTCCCCTTTACCTTCTCCCCTTTACATGGACATACTTCTCTTCTTCATGTAAGACATGCCTTCTTCCTCTTTTTAAAAGAAGACATACCTTTCTCCCCCTTTGTCATTTCAAAAAGGTGGGGGTATGAAGAAAAAAAAGAAACATCACTTGTTAAAGAGAAAGGAGATAATACAAATATATATAAGGAGAGTAGAAGAGCACAGATAGGGGCTTGTCCAAGCATAGAAAGAAAAGCAAGTTAAAGCATATACTTGAACAACCCAAAAATGCAAGATAAAGTGCTGTAAAAAAATAATAAATCGCAATTTTGACCCTCAAGATGATGGAATTTGACCAAAAACCATCAGAGCTCATGGCTTAGCGATGAGTCTTGCTCCGAAGGGTGTTTCTGCATAAAAAACACTATACTTGCAGTAAAAACTGAAACTGGAGCAAAAACTGCATAAAATCCAAAAATACTCCAATTTCTATATATAATGTAGCTCTATGTGCCCTGCATCACAATATTATGCAAGAAACTCAAGATAGAAGATATGCAATTCAAGGAACAAGCTTGAGCATGTATGAGACAAGATACAAGCATAGCATATAGATGATCAAAGATGGCAATTTGTAAACAAGGTTAGAACTACATGTATATGAACTACTAGTAGATCTAGATCATAGCAAGAGATACCAAAAGATACACAAGATAAAGCAAGCTATGAGTAGATGTAGAGATATATCCAAACAAAGAGATATGCAATTTTAGAAGCATGAAAGGATATAACTCACTAGATATGCATCCTTACCATAAGATGATTACCCCTATGAACCTCAAGGTTGTATCAAAACAAGATATACACCTATAGAGATGTAGCAAGTTAGAGTACAACGGAAGCGATTTTAGACACAACCAAGAGATCCAAAGAGATCATCATCAAAACCTGCAAAACAACTCAAAGCAAGTAATTGCAAGATATAGATATACCAATTTAGAGTAATTAGAGAGATAGAGTTGTAAGCAAGATAGGCAATTTAGAACATGGCAATATGCATATATAAAGATACCAAGGGAGTGCCAAAAAATAAGGCTATTGGTTGAGAAAATCTAGTTGAGAGGGAAATTCTCATTCAATAAGCCAACTGTGTATTCTGTGCACAGTGTTAACGGTCGAGTTCTGTGCATGGACAACTCGACCGATGACAGCTGTTGGCAACACCTATTGGTGCCCATCGGTCGAGTTTCACTAGGGCAAACTCGACCGACAGAGCAGCTGTCAAAAAGCACATATATTTCATAAAAACATATTTAAAGGCATGCTAAAAATACAAACCATATCCAAACATGTCTAAGCAAGTTAGTAATGCACTATAGAAGCATTAGAAACAGTTTTTGAGCAAGAGTGTGAAGAGAATCACAAAATGCCACTTTTAACTCAAAAACCATATGTATAGTGCACACTAACTTGACAAAAACAAGTTAGGATAGGTTATAAGCAATAAAACATTTACCTTTGTGCTTACCATTGCCTTTTCCACTTGTTGTCACCCTCTACACATCTCACCTTTCTTCTTTCAATTTGCAATTCAATAGCTCAAGTCAATCCATTTGCAATTACCTACAGGAAGAAAGATGAAATGGTCCCCAATCATGTTTTTGGGTCCGGAGGGTTAGTTTAGAAACCCAAGTCCTATTGCTCTTGGGTGCTTTCCTAAAAGGACAACAAGTAGAATAATGACCAATTTCATAGCAATGATTACAAGTGCCCGTAGCTTTGGACCTGGAGGATTCTTCATTGAAAATTTAAGGTCCTTTGTCTTTGTTGTTCCTTTGGCTACAGTCAAGTCCAATGCCATCTCTACCCATTTGTTTGGTAGTATGGTCTAGGATTTGATTAAGATTCTTTTTATCACCAAAGAATCTTTGCAAAGAAGATCTCAAACTATGATTGTCATGCATAAGAGAAGTAAAGGTAAAACACAATAGATTCATATCATCTCTAGCATGCACAAGATAGATTTCTAAGCAAACATCTTTAGTTATATAAGAATCTTTATCACAAGATAGAGCATCAAAAACTTTCTCTCTATAAGAAAAGATAGTATGAGGGCCAAGAGCAATTACACTACTATGCAAGGAAGCAAGTTCATATACAAGACAAGTAACCTTTCAAGGATAAACTTTATCTACACATTCTATTCCTTGTAAAGTAAGCTCTTGACTCTCATAAGCACATTTAAGATCATAAGAAACAATAGAGAGAGAAACAATAGTAGTAGCAAGCTCTATAAATGAAGTAGTCATAGAAGGTTGGGATTCTAAAAATTTAATCTTATCAAGCAAGCTAGAATTTGCAAATTTAGAAGCATTTAGTTGACTAAGATAATAATTGGTTAGAATCTCAACACTTGGATTTACCTCATTTAAATCTTTAATTGAGCTTGTCAAGAGGGTGCAATGGCATCTTCCATCTTCCAATTCACTAGATCTTCCACTAGTGTTTTCATTTGTTGATGGAGCCTTTGTGATCCCTTTTTCTCTCTTGTTTCCTTCTATTTCTCTCTTTGAAGGTTGCCCATCTTCATAATCACCCATATTCTCCTACTTGTGGAAGTATGCTTGGAGAAGACCCGCTCTGATACCACTTGTTGGATCCTAGATGGGTGATTAGATGCTCTAGAAGGGGGTGAATAGAGCTGAAAGCACTTAAACAAAATTCATCAAACCTTCAAAATATATGACAAGATAAGGTTGCTAAAAAGGTAATTTGAGTGCAACTAAATCATGCATAGCAAGGGAGAGAGAGATTGAACATGCACCAATTAGACAAGCTATTTAGAGTGGTTCCACACTTCAAACTAGAACTGTGTCAGTCCACTTGCCTAGATAGGTCAACCTCTAGGACTTCCAAACTATTGCATTCTTATATTCATTCATAAGACTTACAATACATGACCAAACAAAGGACTTACCTATCCAATACAAAGAGTATTCAACCTTACCAAGGACTTACCCACTTTTCAAGAGTCTTCGGCCTTCTCCAAGGACTTACCCACTCTTGCACAAGTCTTCGGCCTTGCAGGAATTACCCACTCTTCTTGGATCTTCCGCCTTTGACTTCACCTTCACTCGGAGAAGCTTCCACCAAGGACTTACCCACTTGAGCTTGAGTCTTCTGCCTTCTCCAAGGACTTACCCACTCTAGCTCCAAGTCTTCAGCCTTGATCTTCACCAAGGGACTCCTTCCCTTGTTCTTCTTCACCTCTCTTGGACAAGAGAGAGAACCTTCATCTTCATGATTGAAAGAAGAGATAGGAGGTGGTGGAAGTGAGAGCCTCACAAGATATACATATATGACTAGCTCTCTTACAAATTTCCTCTCACTCTAATGGATGTAGCAAGTGATTAAGCTTAGAGAGAGAGAGGAGGCTGTAGGATCACTCAACTATAGAATAGGAACCTTCATAGTGAATGCTCAACCTTGGAATGAAGCCCAAGGGGTCCTATTTATAGCTGGGGATGCCTCTTAGCCTTTGGGAACACTTGTGAACGAAAACTAGCCGTTTTGTGGCTTGCAACAGATCTATTTTCACTTGTTGCAACTCCACAACGGCTAGAAACACTTTTCTGCACTTTTCCGTACAGTGCATTCGGTCGAGTTTCAATATGTGTAACTCGACCGATCAAGTAGCAGGCAGCCCGATATTGAAATGATCGGCTGAGTTTGTTCTGAGGAAACTCGACCGACCATTCCAACTGGAACTGGCCTACTACCCAATCGGTCGAATTCTGTGAGTGCACAACTCGACCGATGCAATCTTCAGAAAATCGACCAAGGTTGATCGGTCGAGTTTCAGGGTGGGAAACTCGACCGACCGAGTGCCTGTAATTGATTTTCTAAGATGCATCTAAAGTGCTCTAATATTCGTTCTAAGTGTTCCTGATATTTTTCTAAGCTTAATTACAAGTCATACAATCATTACAAGTGATTTACAACATGATTCTAATGGATATACATCATATTACAAAAACATCCACTTGTATGACTTTGACTTGTCCTCTCTCCAATTTGAGATGCGCAAGTTAGGGCAATTGGAGTGTGTCTATACCTAATCTGAAAACACTCAAGTAGAGGCATTAGACACCAATATGTGGAATGGTTAGTCATCATCAAAACACGGGTTTAGTCAATTTAGACGTGAGTCAACATTGACCTAATTGACCTTGAGTCAACATTCTCCCCCTTTTTGAAGATGACAAACCATTCAATAAATGTATTGAAAGCGTTAAAGTAAAATCATACCTTTGGAGAAACCTAGGGGTTTCAAAAGAATTGAGCTCATATGCTCCCCCTCAATTGATGCTATTTCTCCTGCATTGGTTAGCTTTCATAACATTTATAGAAACTATGTCTTCTACTCATATATGTCTACACATATATGTCTCCTCCCCTTTACCTTCTCCCCTTTACATGGACATACTTCTCTTCTTCATGTAAGACATGCATTCTTCCTCTTTTTAAAAGAAGACATACCTTTCTCCCCCTTTGTCATTTCAAAAAGGTGGGGGTATGAAGAAAAAAAAGAAACATCACTTGTTAAAGAGAAAGGAGATAATACAAATATATATAAGGAGAGTAGAAGAGCACAGATAGGGGCTTGTCCAAGCATAGAAAGAAAAGCAAGTTAAAGCATATACTTGAACAACCCAAAAATGCAAGATAAAGTGCTGCAGAAAAATAATAAATCTCAATTTTGACCCTCAAGATGATGGAATTTGACCAAAAACTATCAGAGCTCATGGTGTAGCGATGAGTCTTGCTCCGAAGGGTGTTTCTGCATAAAAAACACTATACTTGCAGTAAAAACTGAAACTGGAGCAAAAACTGCATAAAATCCAAAAATACTCCAATTTCTATATATAATGTAGCTCTATGTGCCCTGCATCACAATGTTATGCAAGCAACTCAAGATAGAATATATGCAATTCAAGGAACAAGCTTGAGCATGTATGAGACAAGATACAAGCATAGCATATAGATGATCAAAGATGGCAATTTGTAAACAAGGTTAGAACTACATGCATATGAACTACTAGTAGATCTAGATCATAGCAAGAGATACCAAAAGATACACAAGATAAAGCAAACTATGAGTAGATGTAGAGATATATCCAAACAAAGAGATATGCAATTTTAGAAGCATGAAAGGATATAACTTACTAGATATGCATCCTTACCATAAGATGATTACCCCTATGAACCTCAAGGTTGTATCAAAACAAGATATACACCTATAGAGATGTAGCAAGTTAGAGTACAACGGAAGCGATTTTAGACACAACCAAGAGATCCAAAGAGATCATCATCAAAACCTGCAAAACAACTCAAAGCAAGTAATTGTAAGATATAGATATACCAATTTAGAGCAATTAGAGAGATAGAGTTGTAAGCATGATAGGCAATTTAGAACATGGCAATATGCATATATAAAGATACCAAGGGAGTGCCAAAGAATAAGGCTATTGGTTGAGAAAATCTAGTTGAGAGGGAAATTCTCATTCAATAAGCCAACTGTGTATTCTGTGCACAGTGTTATCGGTTGAGTTCTGTGCATGGACAACTCGACCGATGACAGCTGTTGGCAACACCTATTGGTGCCCATCGGTCGAGTTTCACTAGGGCAAACTCGACCGACAGAGCAGCTGTCAAAAAGCACATATATTTCATAAAAACATATTTAAAGGCATGCTAAAAATACAAACCATATCCAAACATGTCTAAGCAAGTTAGTAATGCACTATAGAAGCATTAGAAACAGTTTTTGAGCAAGAGTGTGAAGAGAATCACAAAATGCCCCTTTTAACTCAAAAACCATATGTATAGTGCACACTAACTTGACAAAAACAAGTTAGGATAGGTTATAAGCAATAAAACATTTACCTTTGTGCTTACCATTGCCTTTTCCACTTGTTGTCACCCTCTACACATCTCACCTTTCTTCTTTCAATTTGCAATTCAATAGCTCAAGTCAATCCATTTGCAATTACCTACAGGAAGAAAGATGAAATGGTCCCCAATCATGTTTTTGGGTCCGGAGGGGTTAGTTTAGCAACCCAAGTCCTATTGCTCTTGGGTGCTTTCCTAAAAGGACAACAAGTAGAATAATGACCAATTTCATAGCAATGATTACAAGTGCCCGTAGCTTTGGAACTGGAGGATTCTTCATTGAAAATTGAAGGTCCTTTGTCTTTGTTGTTCCTTTGGCTACAGTCAAGTCCAATGCCATCTCTACCCATTTGTTTGGTAGTATGGTCTAGGATTTGATTAAGATTCTTTTTATCACCAAAGAATCTTTGCAAAGAAGATCTCAAACTATGATTGTCATGCATAAGAGAAGTAAAGGTAAAACACAATAGATTCATATCATCTCTAGCATGCACAAGATAGATTTCTAAGCAAACATCTTTTGTTATATAAGAATCTTTATCACAAGATAGAGCATCAAAAACTTTCTCTCTATAAGAAAAGATAGTATGAGGGCCAAGAGCAATTACACTACTATGCAAGGAAGCAAGTTCATATACAAGACAAGTAACCTTTGAAGGATAAACTTTATCTACACATTCTATTCCTTGTAAAGTAAGCTCTTGACTCTCATAAGCACATTTAAGAGCATAAGAAACAATAGAGAGAGAAACAATAGTAGTAGCAAGCTCTATAAATGAAGTAGTCATAGAAGGTTCAGATTCTAAAAATTTAATCTTATCAAGCAAGCTAGAATTTGCAAATTTAGAAGCATTTAGTTGACTAAGATAATAATTGGTTAGAATCTCAACACTTGGATTTACCTCATTTAAATCTTTAATTGAGCTTGTCAAGAGGGTGCAATGGCATCTTCCATCTTCAAATTCACTAGATCTTCCACTAGTGCTTTCATTTGTTGATGGAGCCTTTGTGATCCCTTTTTCTCTCTTGTTTCCTTCTATTTCTCTCTTTGAAGGTTGCCCATCTTCATAATCACCCATATTCTCCTACTTGTGGAAGTATGCTTGGAGAAGACCCGCTCTGATACCACTTGTTGGATCCTAGATGGGTGATTAGATGCTCTAGAGGGGGGGTGAATAGAGCTGAAAGCACTTAAACAAAATTCATCAAACCTTCAAAATATATGACAAGATAAGGTTTCTAAAAAGGTAATTTGAGTGCAACTAAATCATGCATAGAAAGGGAGAGAGAGATTAAACATGCACCAATTAGACAAGCTATTTAGAGTGGTTCCACACTTCAAACTAGAAGTGTGTCAGTCCACTTGCCTAGATAGGTCAACCTCTAGGACTTCCAAACTATTGCATTCTTATATTCATTCATAAGACTTACAATACATGACCAAACAAAGGACTTACCTATCCAATACAAAGAGTCTTCAACCTTACCAAGGACTTACCCACTTTGCAAGAGTCTTCGGCCTTCTCCAAGGACTTACCCACTCTTGCACAAGTCTTCGGCCTTGCAGGAATTACCCACTCTTCTTGGATCTTCCGCCTTTGAGTTCACCTTCACTCGGAGAAGCTTCCACCAAGGACTTACCCACTTGAGCTTGAGTCTTCTGCCTTCTCCAAGGACTTACCCACTCTAGCTCCAAGTCTTCAGCCTTGATCTTCACCAAGGGACTCCTTCCCTTGTTTTTCTTCACCTCTCTTGGACAAGAGAGAGAACCTTCATCTTCATGATTGAAAGAAGAGATAGGAGGTGGTGGAAGTGAGAGCCTCACAAGATATACATATATGACTAGCTCTCTTACATATTTCCTACTCACTCTAATGGATGTAGCAAGTGATTAAGCTTAGAGAGAGAGAGGAGGCTGTAGGATCACTCAACTATAGAACAGGAACCTTCATAGTGAATGCTCAACCTTGGAATGAATCCTAAGGGGTCCTATTTATAGCTGGGGATGCCTCTTAGCCTTTGGGAACACTTGTGAATGAAAACTAGCCGTTTTGTGGCTTGCAACAGATCTATTTTCACTTGTTGCAACTCCACAACGGCTAGAAACACTTTTCTGCACTTTTCCGTACAGTGCATTCGGTCGAGTTTCAATATGTGTAACTCGACCGATCAAGTAGCAGGCAGCCCGATATTGAAATGATCGGTCGAGTTTGTTCTGAGGAAACTCGACCGACCATTCCAACTGGAACTGGCCTACTACCCAATCGGTCGAGTTCTGTGAGTGCACAACTCGACCGATGCAATCTTCAGAAAATCGACCAAGGTTGATCGGTCGAGTTTCAGGGTGGGAAACTCGACCGACCGAGTGCCTGTAATTGATTTTCTAGGATGCATCTAAAGTGCTCTAATATTCGATCTAAGTGTTCCTGATATTTTTCTAAGCTTAATTACAAGTCATACAATCATTACAAGTGATTTACAACATGATTCTAATGGATATACATCATATTACAAAAACATCCACTTGTATGACTTTGACTTGTCTTTTCTCCAATTTGAGATGCGCAAGTTAGGGCAATTGGAGTGTGTCTATACCTAATCCTGAAAACACTCAAGTAGAGGCATTAGACACCAATATGTGGAATGGTTAGTCATCATCAAAACACGGGTTTAGTCAATTTAGACGTGAGTCAACATTGACCTAATTGACCTTGAGTCAACATTCTCCCCCTTTTTGAAGATGACAAACCATTCCATAAATGTATTGAAAGCTTTAAAGTAAAATCATACCTTTGGAGAAACCTAGGGGTTTCAAAAGAATTGAGCTCATATGCTCCCCCTCAATTGATGCTATTTCTCCTGCATTGGTTAGCTTTCATAACATTTATAGAAACTATGTCTTCTACTCATATATGTCTACACATATATGTCTCCTCCCCTTTACCTTCTCCCCTTTACATGGACATACTTCTCTTCTTCATGTAAGACATGCCTTCTTCCTCTTTTTAAAAGAAGACATACCTTTCTCCCCCTTTGTCATTTCAAAAAGGTGCGGGTATGAAGAAAAAAAAAAGAAACATCACTTGTTAAAGAGAAAGGAGATAATACAAATATATAAGGAGAGTAGAAGAGCACAGATAGGGGCTTGTCCAAGCATAGAAAGAAAAGCAAGTTAAAGCATATACTTGAACAACCCAAAAATGCAAGATAAAGTGCTGTAGAAAAATAATAAATCGCAATTTTGACCCTCAAGATGATGGAATTTGACCAAAAACCATCAGAGCTCATGGCGTAGCGATGAGTCTTGCTCCTAAGGGTGTTTCTGCATAAAAAACACTATACTTGCAGTAAAAACTGAAACTGGAGCAAAAACTGCATAAAATCCAAAAATACTCCAATTTCTATATATAATGTAGCTCTATGTGCCATGCATCACAATGTTATGCAAGCAACTCAAGATAGAAGATATGCAATTCAAGGAACAAGCTTGAGCATGTATGAGACAAGATACAAGCATAGCATATAGATGATCAAAGATGGCAATTTGTAAACAAGGTTAGAACTACATGTATATGAACTACTAGTAGATCTAGATCATAGCAAGAGATACTAAAAGATACACAAGATAAAGCAAGCTATGAATAGATGTAGAGATATATCCAAACAAAGAGATATGCAAATTTAGAAGCATGAAAGGATATAACTCACTAGATATGCATCCTTACCATAAGATGATTACCCCTATGAACCTCAAGGTTGTATCAAAACAAGATATACACCTATAGAGATGTAGCAAGTTAGAGTACAACGGAAGCGATTTTAGACAAAACCAAGAGATCCAAAGAGATCATCATCAAAACCTGCAAAACAACTCAAAGCAAGTAATTGCAAGATATAGATATACCAATTTAGAGCAATTAGAGAGATAGAGTTGTAAGCAAGATAGGCAATTTAGAACATGGCAATATGCATATATAAAGATACCAAGGGAGTGCCAAAGAATAAGTCTATTGGTTGAGAAAATCTAGTTGAGAGGGAAATTCTCATTCAATAAGCCAACTGTGTATTCTGTGCACAGTGTTATCGGTCGAGTTCTGTGCATGGACAACTCGACCGATGACAGCTGTTGGCAACACCTATTGGTGCCCATCGGTCGAGTTTCACTAGGGCAAACTCGACCGACAGAGCAGTTGTCAAAAAGCACATATATTTCATAAAAACATATTTAAAGGCATGCTAAAAATACAAACCATATCCAAACATGTCTAAGCAAGTTAGTAATGCACTATAGAAGCATTAGAAACAGTTTTTGAGCAAGAGTGTGAAGAGAATCACAAAATGCCACTTTTAACTCAAAAACCATATGTATACTGCGCACTAACTTGACAAAAACAAGTTAGGATAGGTTATAAGCAATAAAACATTTACCTTTGTGCTTACCATTGCCTTTTCCACTTGTTGTCACCCTCTACACATCTCACCTTTCTTCTTTCAATTTGCAATTCAATAGCTCAAGTCAATCCATTTGCAATTACCTACACGAAGAAAGATGAAATGGTCCCCAATCATGTTTTTGGGTCCGGAGGGGTTAGTTTAGCAACCCAAGTCCTATTGCTCTTGGGTGCTTTCCTAAAAGGACAACAAGTAGAATAATGACCAATTTCATAGCAATGATTACAAGTGCCCGTAGCTTTGGAACTGGAGGATTCTTCATTGAAAATTGAAGGTCCTTTGTCTTTGTTGTTCCTTTGGCTACAGTCAAGTCCAATGCCATCTCTACCCATTTGTTTGGTAGTATCGTGTAGGATTTGATTAAGATTCTTTTTATCACCAAAGAATCTTTGCAAAGAAGATCTCAAACTATGATTGTAATGCATAAGAGAAGTAAAGGTAAAACACAATAGATTCATATCATCTCTAGCATGCACAAGATAGATTTCTAAGCAAACATCTTTAGTTATATAAGAATCTTTATCACAAGATAGAGCATCAAAAACTTTCTCTCTATAAGAAAAGATAGTATGAGGGCCAAGAGCAATTACACTACTATGCAAGGAAGCAAGTTCATATACAAGACAAGTAACCTTTGAAGGATAAACTTTATCTACACATTCTATTCCTTGTAAAGTAAGCTCTTGACTCTCATAAGCACATTTAAGAGCATAAGAAACAATAGAGAGAGAAACAATAGTAGTAGAAACCTCTATAAATGAAGTAGTCATAGATGGTTGAGATTCTAAAAATTTAATCTTATCAAGCAAGATAGAATTTGCAAATTTAGAAGCATTTAGTTGACTAAGATAATAATTGGTTAGAATCTCAACACTTGGATTTACCTCATTTAAATCTTTAATTGAGCTTGTCAAGAGGGTGCAATGGCATCTTCCATCTTCAAATTCACTAGATCTTCCACTAGTGCTTTCATTTGTTGATGGAGCCTTTGTGATCCCTTTTTCTCTCTTGTTTCCTTCTATTTCTCTCTTTGAAGGTTGCCCATCTTCATAATCACCCATATTCTCCTACTTGTGTAAGTATGCTTGGAGAAGACCCGCTCTGATACCACTTGTTGGATCCTAGATGGGTGATTAGATGCTCTAGAGGGGGGGGGGGTGAATAGAGATGAAAGCACTTAAACAAAATTCATCAAACCTTCAAAATATATGACAAGATAAGGTTGCTAAAAAGGTAATTTGAGTGCAACTAAATCATGCATAGCAAGGGAGAGAGAGATTAAACATGCACCAATTAGACAAGCAATTTAGAGTGGTTCCACACTTCAAACTAGAAGTGTGTCAGTCCACTTGCCTAGATAGGTCAACCTCTAGGACTTCCAAACTATTGCATTCTTATATTCATTCATAAGACTTACAATACATGACCAAACAAAGGACTTACCTATCCAATACAAAGAGTCTTCAACCTTACCAAGGACTTACCCACTTTGCAAGAGTCTTCGGCCTTCTCCAAGGACTTACCCACTCTTGCACAAGTCTTCGGCCTTGCAGGAATTACCCACTCTTCTTGGATCTTCCGCCTTTGAGTTCACCTTCACTCGGAGAAGCTTCCACCAAGGACTTACCCACTTGAGCTTGAGTCTTCTGCCTTCTCCAAGGACTTACCCACTCTAGCTCCAAGTCTTCAGCCTTGATCTTCACCAAGGGACTCCTTCCCTTGTTCTTCTTCACCTCTCTTGGACAAGAGAGAGAACCTTCATCTTCATGATTGAAAGAAGAGATAGGAGGTGGTGGAAGTGAGAGCCTCACAAGATATACATATATGACTAGCTCTCTTACAGATTTCCTACTCACTCTAATGGATGTAGCAAGTGATTAAGCTTAGAGAGAGAGGAGGCTGTAGGATCACTCAACTATAGAATAGGAACCTTCATAGTGAATGCTCAACCTTGGAATGAATCCCAAGGGGTCCTATTTATAGATGGGGATGCCTCTTAGCCTTTGGGAACACTTGTGAACGAAAACTAGCCGTTTTGTGGCTTGCAACAGATCTATTTTCATTTGTTGCAACTCCACAACGGCTAGAAACACTTTTCTGCACTTTTCCGTACAGTGCATTCGGTCGAGTTTCAATATGTGTAACTCGACCGATCAAGTAGCAGGCAGCCCGATATTGAAATGATCGGTCGAGTTTGTTCTGAGGAAACTCGACCGACCATTCCAACTGGAACTGGCCTACTACCCAATCGGTCGAGTTCTGTGAGTGCACAACTCGACCGATGCAATCTTCAGAAAATCGACCAAGGTTGATCGGTCGAGTTTCAGGGTGGAAAACTCGACCGACCGAGTGCCTGTAATTGATTTTCTAAGATGCATCTAAAGTGCTCTAATATTCGATCTAAGTGTTCCTGATATTTTTCTAAGCTTAATTACAAGTCATACAATCATTACAAGTGATTTACAACATGATTCTAATGGATATACATCATATTACAAAAACATCCACTTGTATGACTTTGACTTGTCTTTTTTCCAATTTGAGATGCGCAAGTTAGGGCAATTGGAGTGTGTCTATACCTAATCTGAAAACACTCAAGTAGAGGCATTAGACACCAATATGTGGAATGGTTAGTCATCATCAAAACACGGGTTTAGTCAATTTAGACGTGAGTCAACATTGACCTAATTGACCTTGAGTCAACATTCTCCCCCTTTTTGAAGATGACAAACCATTCTATAAATGTATTGAAAGCTTTAAAGTAAAATCATACCTTTGGAGAAACCTAGGGGTTTCAAAAGAATTGAGCTCATATGCTCCCCCTCAATTGATGCTATTTCTCCTGCATTGGTTAGCTTTCATAACATTTATAGAAACTATGTCTTCTACTCATATATGTCTACACATATATGTCTCCTCCCCTTTACCTTCTCCCCTTTACATGGACATACTTCTCTTCTTCATGTAAGACATGCCTTTTTCCTCTTTTTAAAAGAAGACATACCTTTCTCCCCCTTTGTCATTTCAAAAAGGTGGGGGTATGAAGAAAAAAAAGAAACATCACTTGTTAAAGAGAAAGGAGATAATACAAATATATATAAGGAGAGTAGAAGAGCACAGATAGGGGCTTGTCCAAGCATAGAAAGAAAAGCAAGTTAAAGCATATACTTGAACAACCCAAACATGCAAGATAAAGTGCTGTAGAAAAATAATAAATCGCAATTTTGACCCTCAAGATGATGGAATTTGACCAAAAACCATCAGAGCTCATGGCGTAGCGATGAGTCTTGCTCCGAAAGGTGTTTCTGCATAAAAAACACTATACTTGCAGTAAAAACTGAAACTGGAGCAAAAACTGCATAAAATCCAAAAATACTCCAATTTCTATATATAATGTAGCTCTATGTGCCCTGCATCACAATGTTATGCAAGCAACTCAAGATAGAAGATATGCAATTCAAGGAACAAGATTGAGCATGTATGAGACAAGATACAAGCATAGCATATAGATGATCAAAGATGGCAATTTGTAAACAAGGTTAGAACTACATGTATATGAACTACTAGTAGATCTAGATCATAGCAAGAGATACCAAAAGATACACAAGATAAAGCAAGCTATGAGTAGATGTAGAGATATATCCAAACAAAGAGATATGCAATTTTAGAAGCATGAAAGGATATAACTCACTAGATATGCATCCTTACCATAAGATGATTACCCCTATGAACCTCAAGGTTGTATCAAAACAAGATATACACCTATAGAGATGTAGCAAGTTAGAGTACAACGGAAGCAATTTTAGACACAACCAAGAGATCCAAAGAGATCATCATCAAAACCTGTAAAACAACTCAAAGCAAGTAATTGCAAGATATAGATATACCAATTTAGAGCAATTAGAGAGATAGAGTTGTAAGCAAGATAGGCAATTTAGAACATGACAATAATGCATATATAAAGATACCAAGGGAGTGCCAAAGAATAAGGCTATTGGTTGAGAAAATCTAGTTGAGAGGGAAATTCTCATTCAATAAGCCAACTGTGTATTTTGTGCACAGTGTTATCGGTCGAGTTCTGTGCATGGACAACTCGACCGATGACAGCTGTTGGCAACACCTATTGGTGCCCATTGGTCGAGTTTCACTAGGGCAAACTCGACCGACAGAGCAGCTGTCAAAAAGCACATATATTTCATAAAAACATATTTAAAGGCATGCTAAAAATACAAACCATATCCAAACATGTCTAAGCAAGTTAGTAATGCACTATAGAAGCATTAGAAACAGTTTTTGAGCAAGAGTGTGAAGAGAATCACAAAATGCCACTTTTAACTCAAAAACTATATGTATAGTGCACACTAACTTGACAAAAACAAGTTAGGATAGGTTATAAGCAATAAAACATTTACCTTTGTGCTTACCATTGCCTTTTCCACTTGTTGTCACCCTCTACACATCTCACCTTTCTTCTTTCAATTTGCAATTCAATAGCTCAAGTCAATCCATTTGCAATTACCTACAGGAAGAAAGATGAAATGGTCCCCAATCATGTTTTTGGGTCCGGAGGGGTTAGTTTAGCAACCGAAGTCCTATTGCTCTTGGGTGCTTTCTTAAAAGGACAACAAGTAGATCAATGACCAATTTCATAGCAATGATTACAAGTGCCCGTAGCTTTGGAACTGGAGGATTCTTCATTGAAAATTGAAGGTCCTTTGTCTTTGTTGTTCCATTGGCTACAGTCAAGTCCAATGTCATCTCTACCCATTTGTTTGGTAGTATGGTCTAGGATTTGATTAAGATTCTTTTTATCACCAAAGAATCTTTGCAAAGAAGATCTCAAACTATGATTGTCATGCATAAGAGAAGTAAAGGTAAAACAAAATAGATTCATATCATCTCTAGCATGCACAAGATAGATTTCTAAGCAAACATCTTTAGTTATATAAGAATCTTTATCACAAGATAGAGCATCAAAAACTTTCTCTCTATAAGAAAAGATAGTATGAGGGCCAAGAGCAATTACACTACTATGCAAGGAAGCAAGTTCATATACAAGACAAGTAACCTTTGAAGGATAAACTTTATCTACACATTCTATTCCTTGTAAAGTAAGCTCTTGACTCTCATAAGCACATTTAAGAGAATAAGAAACAATAGAGAGAGAAACAATATTAGTAGCAACCTCTATAAATGAAGTAGTCATAGAAGGTTGAGATTCTAAAAATTTAATCTTATCAAGCAAGCTAGAATTTGCAAATTTAGAAGCATTTAGTTGACTAAGATAATAATTGGTTAGAATCTCAACACTTGGATTTACCTCATTTAAATCTTTAATTGAGCTTGTCAAGAGGGTGCAATGGCATCTTCCATCTTCAAATTCACTAGATCTTCCACTAGTGCTTTCATTTGTTGATGGAGCCTTTGTGATCCCTTTTTCTCTCTTGTTTCCTTCTATTTCTCTCTTTGAAGGTTGCCCATCTTCATAATCACCCATATTCTCCTACTTGTGGAAGTATGCTTGGAGAACACCCGCTCTGATACCACTTGTTGGATCCTAGATGGGTGATTAGATGCTCTAGAGGGGGGTTGAATAGAGCTGAAAGCACTTAAACAAAATTCATCAAACCTTCAAAATATATGACAAGATAAGGTTGCTAAAAAGGTAATTTGAGTGCAACTAAATCATGCATAGCAAGGGAGAGAGAGATTGAACATGCACCAATTAGACAAGCTATTTAGAGTGGTTCCACACTTCAAACTAGAAGTGTGTCAGTCCACTTGCCTAGATAGGTCAACCTCTAGGACTTCCAAACTATTGCATTCTTATATTCATTCATAAGACTTACAATACATGACCAAACAAAGGACTTACCTATCCAATACAAAGAGTCTTCAACCTTACCAAGGACTTACCAACTTTGCAAGAGTCTTCGGCCTTCTCCAAGGACTTACCCACTCTTGCACAAGTCTTTGGCCTTGCAAGAATTACCCACTCTTCTTGGATCTTCCGCCTTTGACTTCACCTTCACTCGGAGAAGCTTCCACCAAGGACTTACCCACTTGAGCTTGAGTCTTCTGCCTTCTCCAAGGACTTACCCACTCTAGCTCCAAGTCTTCAGCCTTGATCTTCACCAAGGGACTCCTTCCCTTGTTCTTCTTCACCTCTCTTGGACAAGAGAGAGAACCTTCATCTTCATGATTGAAAGAAGAGATAGGAGGTGGTGGAAGTGAGAGCCTCACAAGATATACATATATGACTAGCTCTCTTACAGATTTCCTACTCACTCTAATGGATGTAGCAAGTGATTAAGCTTAGAGAGAGAGAGGAGGCTGTAGGATCACTCAACTATAGAATAGGAACCTTCATAGTGAATGCTCAACCTTGGAATGAAGCCCAAGGGGTCCTATTTATAGCTGGGGATGCCTCTTAGACTTTGGGAACACTTGTGAACGAAAACTAGCCGTTTTGTGGCTTGCAACAGATCTATTTTCACTTGTTGCAACTCCACAACGGCTAGAAACACTTTTCTGTACTTTTCCGTACAGTGCATTTGGTCGAGTTTCAATATGTGTAACTCGACCGATCAAGTAGCAGGCAGCCCGATATTGAAATGATCGGTCGAGTTTGTTCTGAGGAAACTCGACCGACCATTCCAACTGGAACTGGCCTACTACCCAATCGGTCGAGTTCTGTGAGTGCACAACTCGACCGATGCAATCTTCAGAAAATCGACCAAGGTTGATCGGTCGAGTTTCAGGGTGGGAAACTCGACCGACCGAGTGCCTGTAATTGATTTTCTAAGATGCATCTAAAGTGCTCTAATATTCGATCTAAGTGTTCCTGATATTTTTCTAAGCTTAATTACAAGTCATACAATCATTACAAGTGATTTACAACATGATTCTAATGGATATACATCATATTACAAAAGCATCCACTTGTATGACTTTGACTTGTCTTTTCTCCAATTTGAGATGCGCAAGTTAGGGCAATTGGAGTGTGTCTATACCTAATCTGAAAACACTCAAGTAGAGGCATTAGACACCAATATGTGAAATGGTTAGTCATCATCAAAACACGGGTTTAGTCAATTTAGACGTGAGTCAACATTGACCTAATTGACCTCGAGTCAACACTTTCTATGTACATTCCATAGTTGAACGACACTGGACCAAAGCTAGATGGTGCAAGAAGATCCCTATCACACATATAATGTATAGTTGAGATTTGACCTGTGCGTCCCTTAACATAGAAAGGGCGGTTCTGATATCTTCAAGGTTGATGAAACCTTTCCGGTTGGGTGTTACTTTGAGTTCATCAGCCAAAGCAGTTAGTCGTGATTTGGTTCCTCTTACTTTTTCACCAAGATCAACATGTATCTTGCCTATTGGAATACCATACATTCTCGCAACATTGGCTGCCTTGATGTCTAGCCGTTTGCCATTCAAACATGGCCATGTGTATGTCTTTCATCTTCAATTGTAACAATCCAACAAAGCCTACAGTGCTCGTCTAACTACAACAAAATTTCCTTCTATGCGAATGGTATCATTGATCTCAATAATGGGAGTGACCCTACAGCTGTGTTTGGAACCTTGACTCAATCTGGACAAACATCTATTACCGAATCTACCACAGAGAAATTGCACTCTATTAGCGACAATGAGAATGCTAAATGAAGCAACAAATCTACTCTGGCACCAGTGGTCCAACAAGATATATTCAAAAAACCAGCGACAATAATTGTAAGCATCGACACCGCCACAACGGTCTATAGTCACTTCTACAAAAAAACCCCAGAGGAAATGTTTATTATCATGTGAATATGAATAAAAACAAAGTGTACACATGTATAAATTACGGAACAGTAATTGTGGACTGCCATAATTTGAATACATAATAGTCTTTTCTTGATACTACATATCATGTTCATTTATTATTATATACCTCATTATTTTCCCTTAATTCTACCTAAAATCAAGTTGAATGTCCTTTACGCTTCTGATCAACTTCATTGGGAATAAGCGAACTCTAATGATGCCCAGTCACATCAAAATCTTTATGGTCTTGGAAGTTGTAAAGCCATCACGTGATAAATATCTGATTTATAAAAATAACCCCAAATAAGATCGATCACTGGTTTATGCATTTTTGAAACTTGGCTCCACACATACCACCGACACCTATATTTCCTCCAATCTGCACCCTTTGCGATTTCAAACCACTGCTGCCATCTTCTATAAAAGTGTTAGTCAGTGCTCCCTCCTCCAGCGAGGCATTCCACCCAATTCTGTAACACGATGTCCTCCCTTCCCTAAAGAATTGGCTACTCCATGACCTAGAGTAACAAATTGGTTGGTTAGGCTGCTTTCACCAAGGTGCCTATTTTGCCTTACAGCCCTGATACAGTGACACCGACTTGGCCTTCTATGAAGGGTGGGACTGGAGGGCTTCATAAGAACATCAACTATTATTCCTGGACATCTTATTAATGTCGTTTGGGTCACACGCTTCAACCCCAAATCCGATTATGCGACATTGGAGACCGGTCAAAACCACCCTCCACATCAGTCACAGATGTCGCAACTACTTCTTTCCATGACGCGAATGGGCCTGTCTGCTTCTCAGTTCCCGTGGGACAGACACACACTACAAGGGCTAGGGAGGCCGGAGGGAGTAGACAGGTGGACGACAAAGCTGGAGGGACTAGGCACAATTTCTTCATTTAGATTATTGTTCTTAAGAGCATTTTTGTTTGTTTGTTACTATGATAGTCTGCATTTGCATGTACCACAATTATGTTTTACCTATGTTGGATCATAATAACGAGTACAAATTCTCTTATTTCATAATATTGATTCTCGAAAATACTATTAAAAGACAGTAAATAACTTACGAACATGGCCAACATGAAATATAGTTAATAAGTGCTGGAAAAATGGTTCAGAGTTCACATATATCCCAGACCGTACCTATTGTTATCACAAATCAATTATGGCCGACGCATTTTTTGCATGAAATAGAAGACAGATAACAAACATACCAACACGAAAGATAGTTAATAAGCGCTCGAAAAATGGTTCAGAATGCATACATATACCGGTCAATACCAACTGTGACGGGTGGCACACCGTTGTCAAAAAATAAAAGGCAAGCAATGAACACGGCCAACACGAGAGATCATCACGGCCGGCGCACCGTTACCAAAAAATAAATAAAAGGCAGGTAAGGTAACGAATACGACCATCATGAAAGATAGTTAACATGTGTTCAGAAAATGATTCATAATGCATACAAATCTCGTAGTATTATTGGTAGGATAGGACTCTTATCCTATTGGTTAACGGAATCCCATGTTTGGTTGCTTAAGAAAAAAGAAACAAGGAATGCATTACAAGCGGAATAGAAACCCAACTCATCGGGACTTTTAGTTCCACGATAACCCCTAGGATTCACACGGTACAAAATCTTTTGCGTTGTCAACACCCTTCCCGACTCCCGATTTCTGGTTCGCATCCACAAACTCGCCCGCCGCCTGTTGCAGATTCGGCTGCCACCGACCGCCTGCGTGCCCTGCTTCAGTTCTTTTAATATGTGCCTCTACGATCTCAATTCTTCTGTAGGTTCGTTGATTCTCCGGCCCCTCCCTTTCTCCCGTCTCTTCCTTTTTCTCCTAGGTGAGAGAGAGAGAGAGAGGGGTTGCGATTAGTGATGTGCTCCCGGTAATGGCGTGTAATGCTGATGGGCCTGTTTGGTAGGGTGTAGCCGGATGACAAAGTGTGTGTTTAATGCACATTTTTACATTGCGAACTCACACAACTGCACCCTACTACACCCAACCAAACTAGCCCTTAAACCTGTGTACAATGCATGATATGAGGAGTCGCGGGTAGGCAATTACACGAATACGGTCATCGTTTGTTACAAATATTTGTGCGTTGAGGATTGGGTGCGAGTTATTATCCCATTTACTAGTGAATTTGTTAAATTTCTATATGGAGGGCGGGATATCGCTATCCACTTGGGTGGGAATTTTAGATGGTGTTCTCGAATGTTGGAGCACTTTGTCTTAAATGGGTATGGGGGTTATTAAAAAAGACTATATGAATGATACACTTGTTCTTAAGATAATGCTTCTATCTTTCACTGATATACGCTTGTCGTAGGAAACATAAGTTAAATTAATTTATTAATGCTTTTATTATATACGTAAAATCAATTTATTACCGCGGACAAGCACTCGAGTAGCGCAAGGAATGAGGATGCCCCCATCACATCAGTAGATATTGTGTGTATCTAGTTAAACCGCCACACCAAACGTAATAATAAAATTAACAATGCAGGTGTTAAGTCAAGTGCATTAATTAAGACAATTTCAGTGTGGAACGACAGTTTCTTAGAAATGGAGTGGAACTTTTTATTGTTCATTTTGAAAATGAACACTGGTTATCAATGAACTCGAATCAGTTTACTTAATAGTACGAACACTAGTTAGACTGGAGTCAAACCTGTTTCCCAAACAATAAGAATAATGGTTACAGAAAAGAGGAACTGTATACTGATGCAGATCCATTTTGGTCAGCATACAAATGCCATCTGTTTCCCTTTACTTTCAAGTAAAATGCTGGTTGGCAATAAAGTTAAATTTGTTTAGGGATCAAGACCAACGCTAGCTATCAATAAAGTGGAATATATTTACTCATCAAAACCAACATAGTTTAGCAGACGAGTGCAATCTGTTTCTATTTACTTGTGAAGAAGAAGGTTCGCTAGTAAAGAAGTGGAATTAGTTTAAGTTTCTGTATCAAGACCAATGCTGGATAGTAGTGGAGTGGAATCAGATTTAGTTTATGGATGTTGATCAACACTGGTTAACAATGGAGTGATTTCACCTTAAGTTTACGGACCAAGACCAACACTAGTTAGCAGTAAATTAGAATATGTTAACTGATCAAGACCAATGCTAGTTAGCCGTAGAATGGAATTTATTTACTTTTAGAAAACATGTCAGTAGTGAGGGAGAATTGGTTCGATCATTCCAACAGTCGCTAGTAGATGCTAGACTGGTTTTGTTTTTATGCACTACAATTACTACGAAAGTTGGTTATTTGTCTATGCACTACAATTACTACGAAAGTTGGTTATTTGTCTATCTCCACAAAAGTTGGATAGTTGCCCAACAACTTATTAGATGGATATTGGTTTTGCAGTGATGCTCAACTGGCCGGATGATCCTCTTTTCTAGCAGAGGAGGACGAGCAACATCAGCAGAGAAGGATGTGGGGGCGAGGACGAGCAGGAGCTACTGGGGAGGATGAGCCAGGACAACCAGACGAGGACCAACACCAATAGAGGAGGAGGACTAGAACCAAAGACTAGGCACTACATAACGTCAAATCATGACCGACGTTATTTCTGAGCCCCACAATATCCCTCGAGGATCAGAGGGAAACCACCCTTCCATGTGTCCGTCCCTTCGAAGGGTAGCACGGATCTCTCTCAGGACTCTTGAGAAAAACACCCATCAAGACCGAATCCGTGCCCAATATCACCCCATCTACACCCATATTCATACCTCAGCTCCATTATTGTCCTCCCAAAAATTCAGAGCCAATCATTGTTGACGCGGTTGTGTCTTGACATAAAAAATGAGAATAGAGAGAAACAAAAGAAAGAGAAAAATGAAGAAGGGAAATTTTGTTTTGCTTATAACTTTCAAGCTGTAATATCTTTTTTGATGAAATAAAAATGATTAGGTTGCTTACAAAAAAATACATTCAACAAGATTAATGTCGATATACTTTTGAGAAAAAATATATGTTACAACCCCAATTTTTGGGTTCTTTTGGTGAGAAATATAATTTCTCCTATTAAAGTTATTTGAACAAATAATGATATAATTTGTTTTGAATAAAAGGATTTCGTTCACAATAGCCTTGTTGGTTATTTTGTGGGCTTTATTGGCTATTGGGCCCAATAACAAGGAAAAGACAAAGGAAACTCCATTATTAAATGAGTAAATAAGAAAATGGAGAAAAGAAAGATGTAGAAACTTCTAGAAGGCAAAGGAATGTTATCCAAAGTTGAATTCCGTACCTTTTGGGTTCCTTGGGTTCCAAGGAGTCCAAAGTTACAAAAATAATGTAAGAAAAAGAAAAGATCAATTAAATATTTCTTTATTAAGATAGAAATTGAAAACAATGATAAAATATAGGAAATAAGTAGAGAGATGTATAATTGAGTTATCTTTGGTGGATTTTCGTATCCATAAGATTCCTAATGTTAAAAGGAATTCCAATAAGGAAAGTAAAAAGAGATATAAAGAGAAATCCTCGAAAAGAGATATTTTAATAAAGAAATAAAAAGGATAATGAGAAATAATAGATATGGATGCATCTAGAAGGATAATAAGTATCCACTAAAAAGGATTTCGAAATATTAGAGTTTCTTGGGGTCCAAGGAGCTCCAATGGAGAAAAAAAAAGAGAAAATACCAATAATACAAAAAAGGGGATAATGTGATACATAATTAATGAATTTTGTGGTATTGTTAAAAAGGAGGTATTTTCTACTAAAAGGAAATATAAATTTGTGCCAATGGATTAAAAGTCAAACATAAAGAGAATACGAGAGAGGATTTTCGAATTTCTAATGAACATGGTATATTAAGGAGATAATTAGGAGAGATAAGTTTGCTTCCTAATGAAGGAACTTGGGTTCCTATTGGGAAAAAGACTAGTTAACTCGTGGATAGCCATCCTAGGGCTTCATTACCCTCTCCTATATAAGGGTAGAGCCCATGGCCAAGCCCCAGGAGATCCCACCTGTTTCTCTCTCTTCTTCTTCTTCTTCTTCTTCTTCTTCTTCTTCTTTTCGTTTAAAACCCTAACCATGGGGGATAATGCGACCCCAGAGTGATGTGGAGCCTTGGACGGGAGTATGATGGGGGCACGATGCTCCCGTGTCACTGGAGAGAAGCTCGGCCATCGTATCTTGGCTCTAGGACCTGCACAACGCCGGCAGGAGGGTTGCTGGTCGGCCGCGGTTGCAGACCAAGCAGGCTCGACTCGACCGCCCTAGCCACGACCCAAGGGCACCTCCGTGTGTGTGGAGGCACGAAGGAGGCAGGGGAACCACCCCTGGTGGTCGTCGAGGTCTGGGGAGCAGCGACCAGGCCGCGTTCAACCCCTGACCTAGCGACAACGGAAGGGAATTCACGAGGAAGAAGAAGGCCTGGACGTTGGATGAAAATGCCCCTTCGTGGGCTGAAGTGCCAACCAACTTAAACGAGGGCAGAACGGTCATTCCGTTATGTTCCCAAAACAAGCGACGTTGCATGGAAGGGATGACGTGGCGCTCATTGATCGGTCAAATAAGTGAAATAATGCAAAAGTTGTATCTTTTTATTCGTAGCTCAGATGAATGCATATAAAATATGAAAGTTGCTCAGAAAAACAAGAGGAATCCATTAAAAATAGTTTTAGAAGCTAATTCCTCTTGAAATTTGAAAAGTAGTGGAAGTTATCAACTTTAATGTATTAATGATTAAGAAACCCTATTTTGAGATGATTAATGTATTTAGAAGGGTTTTATGGATGATTAAAGTTGATATTAACCTGTTAATTATAAAAAGGTACATTAAGAACAAAAAGGATGAACATTATGGATTTTCGTATCCATAAGATTCCTAATGTTAAAAGGAATTCCAATAAGGAAAGTAAAAAGAGATATAAAGAGAAATCCTCGAAAAGAGATATTTTAATAAAGAAATAAAAAGGATAATGAGAAATAATAGATATGGATGCATCTAGAAGGATAATAAGTATACACTAAAAAGGATTTCGAAATATTAGAGTTTCTTGGGGTCCAAGGAGCTCCAATGGAGAAAAAGAAAGAGAAAATACCAATAATACAAAAAAGGGGATAATGTGATACATAATTAATGAATTTTGTGGTATTGTTAAAAAGGAGGTATTTTCTACTAAAAGGAAATATAAATTTGTGCCAATGGATTAAAAGTCAAACATAAAGAGAATACGAGAGGGGATTTTCGAATTTCTAATGATTATGGTATATTAAGGAGATAATTAGGAGAGAGAAGTTTGCTTCCTAATGAAGGAACTTGGGTTCCTATTGGGAAAAAGACTAGTTAACTCATGGATAGCCATCCTAGGTCTTCATTACCCTCTCCTATATAAGGGTAGAGCCCATGGCCAAGCCCCAGGAGATCCCACTTGTTTCTCTCTCTCTTCTTCTTCTTCTTCTTCTTCTTCTTTTCGTTTAAAACCCTAACCATGGGGGATAATGCGACCCCAGAGTGATGTGGAGCCTTGGACGGGAGTATGATGGAGGCACGATGCTCCCGTGTCACTGGAGAGAAGCTCGGTCATCGTCTCTTGGCTCTAGGACCTGCACAACACCGGCAGGAGGGTTGCTGGCCGGCCGCGGTTGCAGACCAAGTAGGCTCGACTCGGCCGCCCTAGCCACGACCCAAGGGCACCTCCGTGTGTGTGGAGGCACGAAGGAGGCAGGGGAACAACCCCTGGTGGTCGTCGAGGTCTGGGGAGCAGCGACCAGGCCGCGTTCAACCCCTGACCTAGCGACAGCGGAAGGGAATTCACGAGGAAGAAGAAGGCCTGGACGTTGGATGAAAATGCCCCTTCGTGGGCTGAAGCGCCAACCAACTTAAACGAGGGCAGAATGGTCATTCCGTTATGTTCCCAAAACAAGCGACGTTGCATGGAAGGGATGACGTGGCGCTCATTGATCGGTCAAATAAGTGAAATAATGCAAAAATTGTATCTTTTTATTCGTAGCTCAGATGAATGCATATAAAATATGAAAGTTGCTCAGAAAAACAAGAGGAATCCATTAAAAATAGTTTTAGAAGCTAATTCCTCTTGAAATTTGAAAAGTAGTGGAAGTTATCAACTTTAATGTATTAATGATTAAGAAACCCTATTTTGAGATGATTAATGTATTTAGAAGGGTTTTATGGATGATTAAAGTTGATATTAATCTGTTAATTATAAAAAGGTACATTAAGAACAAAAAGGATGAACTTTGCACGTAATTAGTTTAATTTAGAGTTTCATGTACATAAATGAGCTTTAATGGGCCTTGAAACCCTAAAGTTAGTAATTGTGACTCTTAATGTCTTTAATTATTCAAATTCATGAATAAAGCTAAAATATGATGGTTCTAAGCTATTTTGAGTATTAAAGTTCCTAATTGTGGATAAATACCCTTAATATGGTAATTAGGGTTTTCTAATGGATAAATGTGGAATTAGTGATAAATAGAGTTCATGAAAGATAAGTTGTTAATTTGAAAGGAACCAAAGATGATAATTGGGCCTAATGATCTTGTCACGAATTAAAAGGATAAAATTGGTAGTTTTAATGAAAAGAGGCATACTTGACTTAATTGATGTTTAATTGTGCCTTTAATATGAAATTATGATTATATGTTGTTAAAAGGTAACCTTAATATCTTTCGTGAAGAATAGATAAGATAATTAGGGTTTGTGAGTAATTGCATAAAATTAGGGTTTAAAAGAGTAAAAATGAAGAGGAACCCTAATTGCAATAGAAACCCTAAAAGTGGACTAGAAACCCTAGGAAGCGAGCTGGGTTTAATAGATCTTGATGACATGATCAATGATAGGAAATTGTATGCATATTTCAGGATCTCTTTGTGTGCTTGCTTGCCTATTGGATTTCTTGCATTGATTGGATTAATTCTGTCTCAAATCAGCCTGACAGGTATGTGGTTAATTATGGTTAATCACATTAGTTTCCCGAAGAGTTTCCCAGATGATTCATCGCACTGAATGCAACTTATCAATTTGGATGTTCATACTTGCAAATCATAAAGTCAATATGATTATCACAATAATAATACAAGTGTGTATTCTCACACCTACATGCCACCCTGATGGATGATTCTAAAAGGTCAAGCCCAGGAGGGAAGACCAATGGGCACCATGAGTGGTGACCCCAACCATCAAGCTCAGGAATGAGAAGGTGGTCTTTATTGCATGACTAATGGGCACCGTAAGAGGTGACCCCAGGCACCAAGCTTGGGATTGAGAAGGTAGCCATATATCAATGGAAAAAGAGAAACCCTAAAGGGGGTATTCTAAGGTTAGGGCAAAAGTGGTGGAGAATGTCACATTGAAAGTGTTAATTGGCTTGTTAATTAACTTGATTGTGATATTTACATTGTTAGCCATATTGTGGAATTTTGGTTGTCCCCACATACTGGCATATTTTGATATGCTGGCCGACGTTTTATTTGTCGGCATTTTAGGTGCAAGATTGAAAAGGACAAACAGTAAAGTGGCATATGTGGAATTAAAGTATAAAAGAGGATTAGTTAGAACAGACTCCAGATGTGGATAGAAGTAGATATCCAAGTTTTTGAAAAAGGTATGCAAAGTTTTATTTTTATACCAGTTTTCAGTTTAGTCTGGTAGAATTTGATAATTATTATTGACTATTTGTCGAACCTTTGATCTTGTTAATTGGGATAATGACTCTGACCTCTTAGTCTCTCTTAATTGGGGGTGTTACCGGGAAGAGGGGTCATTACATTTGGTATCAGAGCATAGGTTCCTCATTTAATCTGTAATAATTATTAAATTTTACAAACTTTGTAGAACCCAAGGGAGTTATTAGAAGATTTTCTAAAAGACAAAGGTGTCTAGAAAAGAATCACGTATGGGGGATGGCAAGATTTTCCTCCACACTGCTAGTCGGAATACGAGGACTCCTGGATTTGTGTGATTTCCTGGCCAATGTCTCAGGATTTGACTCGAAGTAAGATACCTTTAGGACTCTCTCATATTGTTCATTCCTTCTTAACTCAAATGATGTTACAGATCTTAAGGATTATGATTTTCTCTCTCTTTTCCTCACCCTCTCGAGGTATGGATAAGGTTGATAAGGTTTAAGGAATCCTCCACCAAGTTAATAAAAAGCATGTAAATAAGATGTCATGGACATAAGCTTAATAGATTAAGCGTAAACTAAAGAATAGATACATGCTTAGGTCGTATGACATAAGTTGTCATGGCCTCAGGAGAGACCTGAGGCTAGACCTTCTTGTCAAGAGGATGAGTAGAGAGAGTTGGTCTATGAGGCAGAGATATCCATTGTAAGTAGAGACCTGGTACAACCTTTGAGGATGATGCTAACCCTAACCCTAAGGGGTGGTTAGAAAGAGAGATGACACGATGAGTTAGATGTCATGATAGACCAGGTGTGAGGGTGGACATGCCTTTGGATGCCCATATGAGCCATGAGAGGTTGGGTGACCTAGTACCTTTGGCGACCCAACCCTGGGAAGGGTCGTGCATGTTAGAGTGAAGGATAGCTCCTTCAATGATGAGGTTAGTAAAGAACCTATGGAAACCCCATGAGCTTATATGAGCATGGCATAGTATGCACCCAGAGTACGTCAGGAGTGCAGGTAGTAGGTTGAAACCTTGGCTAGGAGAGTATGATGGATAGCTTATGAGATAAGCATAAAGGGATATGGGTAATCTTGAGCAAACATAAGTTGAACATAGGCTTCACCCATGTAGGGGTATGCTTGTGAGCTTGATCCACCTTCTTAGAGGGAGGACCTCTAGTAGTTAGGCCAGTTGTGAAGTTAGCTCTAGAGAGAGAGAGAGCAGGATCCAAGCAAGAAGGTTGGAAGCATAAACTCTGAGATATGAGGAACAGTGGGGAGTTGAGGATGATGCGACCTAAGTGGATGATAGTGGTTGCCTCATGCTTGATCCCTGGAGGTTGATGATATCTTGGTTGCCATTAGAGGAACCAAACCCTATGGAGAGGATGAGGCTTCTGGTACCTATGGTATAGGCATTTACCTTCTGAGATAGGAAGAAGAGTTATGTAGACCCTGAAGATGTTTAGTAACAGGTTGTGAGGCCTTGTACCTTGTTGGTTGTTCTTGAGGAGGACTCCACTCTGAAGTGTTGTTCAAGTAGAAGGATCATGGGAAGTGCATGTCATACCCTGTACATGCTTGGCTCATGGTTAAAAAGTTGAGCAAGTAGTTGGTCATAAAAAAGTGAACCTAGGGTTCCTAGGCCTAAGAAGGGAAGTGGTGTACTTGATGCTCATGATGAGATTTGAGTTTTATAGATTCGAGCATGGTACTCCTCATGTTTAGAGGAAAGGGAAACCCCATTAAGTCGAAGGTATGTTTGATGAACCCCTCACAGCTAAGTTGGTGACATGGGAAGGTTTGTTCTTGGCCCAAGGTTGAGGATGTTGGATCAATGGGATCTAGAGGGGGGGGTGAATAGAGCTACACACACTTCATAAAATCAATTAGACCACCAATTTAAACTTAGTGCAGAAACCAAACCAAGCAGCAATTTGATATCCTAATCTAGCATTCAAAGCAAGGATAAGAGACAATGAATAGCAAGCACTTGGACAGGTGGTTAGAGTGGTTCCACGTCCTAAACTTAGGAGCGATGTCAGTCTACTACCTAGAGTTGGTTAGACTCTAGGATTTGCAACTTGGTTCTCTTATATATCACAATAAGATTACAAGATACATAAACCACACAACCAAGGACTTAATTTCTCAAGCTAAGATCTTCTACCTTTCTAAGGACTTACCCACGAAGCAAGATTCTTCATCCTTATTCAAAGGACTTACCCAATCTTACCTTAGTCTTCAACCTTGTAGGATTTACCTATCTCACTTGAGCTTTGCCTTGCACCTCTCCTTCTCTTGGAGAGCTTCTCTACGTTTCACCTTCGCCAAGGGATCTGGAGCAGCAAGCTATCTTCACTCTTGAAGAACAACCATCATCTTCACCTTCACTCGGGGAAGACCAGCAACAACCTCTCTTTCACTTGGAGAAGCGGCTTCAATCAATCTTCAAAGGGAATAGGAGGTAGGAAGAGAGAAAGGAGAGCTGTACATCATACAAGGGATAGCTCTCATACACATGGACCTAACTCACTCATAACTCATGAATTTATCTGGAAGGTAGAGAGAGAAAGGGGCTCAAGGGCTTGGAACACTCTCAACTAGGCTAGAACCAAGTTTTCAATGGAAGAGCAGCTTGGAATGAACTCCAAGGGGTTCTATTTATAGTTGAGGGTGTCCCTTTAAGTTGTGGGACACTTGGATATAAAAATAGTCATTTTTTGTTCAAGAAAATGACTCTATTTTTGCCCAAAACACTTCACCAACGGTCACATCACTTTTTCTGCAAATTCCGTACAGTGCAATCGGTCGAGTTTCAATGGGGGTAACTCGACCGATCAAGTAAAAGACAAAACCGATATTCAAATGATCGGTCGAGTTTGTCCTGACAAAAATCGACTGACATTTTAAACTCGAAATGGTCAGTGACCTGATCGGTCGAGTTCTGTGCAAGCACAACTCGAACGATGTAATCTTCAGAAAATCGACCAAGGACTGATCAGTCGAGTTTCAAGCCAGGGAAACTCGACCGACCAAGTGCCTATAATCAATTTTCTAATTTGCATTTAAAAGTGATTATCACTTGGTGAATTTTTTCCCAAACATTTTTCTCTTCTAAGTTACAAGTCAATTCATCATTACAAGTGATTACATATATGTTTTAAGGTCGTTTACATAGAAAACCCAAAATGCACACTTGTAGTCATTTTGACTTGAACTTGACCCATTCTAGGGCTTTGTATATTAGATCTTTTTTGTGTACCTAATGCCTGCAAACAATCTTGAACACACATATTAGATACATATGAGTGGAATGGTTAAGTCATTATCAAAATATAGGTAATGTATAACCTCTAGGTCAACATTCTCCCCCTTCTTGACAATGACAAACCATTCCTCGAACATATTGAAAAGGATAAGAAAGTTATACCTTTGCCTTGTGAATTAGGGGGATTCATGATAAGAAAAATTTGAATTGCTCCCCCTCAAACTATGCGTCCTCTCAGCTACATGTTAGTTTCTCTACACATAGCAATACCAATATCCGTGTAATATGTAATCCTTTGTATGTCACATGATCAATAGTGAATTGACAGGAAAAGGATCAACTAAGCAAGAAAGCAATAATATAATAGCAAGAAACAATATGATTGAGTCTCAATCACGAGATATTTCTCCCCCTTTTGACATTATCAAAAAGGTAGGGGGGGTAGAAGAGCAAAAACTAGGTCTTCTCCAAAACTCAACCAAACATATATGCAAGGTAGTAAATAGCAATGTAAAAGCATATAGCACACAACCACGGAGGAGAACACACAATCCAAGTCAGAATCAAAATATAGCTCAAAAAGCACCAAGCATAAGATAAAACAGAGTAAGTAGCCAAAGTGCATATCGATGATATTTCAACTCAAAAATATGTCTTCATGAACAACAACTACAACCATAAAGTGAGAAAATAGAAATAAGAAAAGAGTACAACTCAGAATAATGTGCCAGGATGTTTCTTATACAAAAGAGTCTAGAAAGATGTATATGATGGACATGCTAGACTATAAGCTAAGAAACCACATAGACATCTAAGCTATCTATATCGACTGTATCCTCATCGTCCTCGCCAGGGTGGTAGTCCTCATCCCCGTCTAAAGGCGGAGCAGCAGTGGCAGCATCAGATCCAACACCATCACCACCATCTTCGTCAGAAGCATCCTCACCATCACCGTCTTCAGCATTAATATCCTCATCAGCATCCTCAGCCTGGTCGGGCATCTCCTCGCCATCAGGAGGACCAAAAAAATGACTGGGCTAGCGAGCATTCTGCTTAGCCCACGACATACCAAGAGCAAGAAGCTCCTTGGCCTATTGGAAGGACGGAGCAGAGTCTCCCATGGAGGCGAGCAGAGTGTCCAGGGGGCCAGCATGTAACGACAGGAACACATGAGCAGAACTATCAACAGCATACGGTGGCAGAGCGACAACGGAAGGGTCGGGAGAAGGGTAGTAATGCTCATATGCATACGAAGCATAAGCACTACCTGGGTATGGTTGGTAGGTGGGGTAGGGTGAAGCACATGATAGGTTCATGGTGGACATGATAGAACACAAATCCTGGTGTAGGTGTTCCTGAACCTGACGGTTGTACGCCTGTTCATGCATCATATATCCCAGAAGGGTTTCATTTGATGCACGGAAGGACGCACGGCTAGGTCGGGGATGTGGCTGCGGAGGTGGAGCACGGGTAGAGGAGGGTAGGGCAGTAGAGGCAGAGGCAGAAGCACCAGCGGTAGGGGAAAACACAGGGACAACCTTCTGAAGAGTGGTTTCACTAATACAAACTCCTTTTTCTAGAAACCGGGTAATGGAAGTAAGAAAAGAGGGATTTATCAGTGGCAAACTGGAAAAGACCACAAATCAGAGATGGGTAGGGAGGGTGTGTGCCTTTGGTGTTTTTGCTGGTGTCGAAACAGGTCATGTGGTGCAAGATATATCTAGCCCATTTGACACCGATATTGTTTAGCAAACAATACATAATGACCGCAGTGTTTTCCGCAATGTCCATTTGATTTCGCTTAGGATGGACATTACAGTTAATCACCAAGGCCAGTATGCGCCTCCGAAGGTCAAGAGAGGATGAAGGCAGGGTAGACTTCTTCTTATAGGCCACGTCGGGTTTCTTTAAAAACCGATGAATGTCCGGTAGCGTCAATTCATGGTGTTTATAAAAACCTTCCGGGTCAAGAAGATCAAAATACTATCCATATTCCTTATGCCAAGTGTTGTTTTCCTTGTCTCCGGCAAGAAAGAAGTTGAAAGTTTCCTCAGAGATTTGAAAACGTCGACCGGTGATCATCGAGGTAAGAACTATTTCAGTATTCGACGGGGGAACGAGTGTATCGTAGTTCCAACACAGGTTTGCGTAGAACTCATGTACTACCTTAGTGCTAGACATTTGATTGTTAAAGCAGTCACGTTCGATCACAAGGGCGGACAAGTGGTGGTTGGCGAGAAGCCTCAAAACAGAGGTAATAACTGCTTGAAAACGATTTGGGTCAACCAAGGGGCGAAACGGAAAAGGAGATCGGGGAAGAAGATCCTTGTACCGATTTACCACCTCAAGAGACACAAAGGAGGTGTTATCGAGCAGAATCAAGCGATTTGTCAAGGAGGAGGCTTGAGCATTGCCGGGAGCAGCACGTTTTCGTCTATGGGAAGCCATGGAAATGAAAACAAGGAGAAAAACATGCACACGAGCAAGATCAAACCTCAAACTCCAAAGAAACACCACCACGAGCGCCTGGGGAGGTCAAGAATGAGGTTGCTAGGTCGCCCTAGGGTTAGGAATGGGAGGTTTAGGGCTGGGTGTGAGAGCTTGGGGCTTAGAGTCAAGGAATCAGTCGGCTATTTTCTAGTTGCAAGGGAAAATAGTCGGCCGATCCTAACTTTTAAGTTGGCTCAGCCCGTCGATCGGTCGAGTTCTGAGAGGGGGAAACTCGACCGAACGGTCCACTGAAGAACTGCTCTCGACTCCTGATCGGTCGAGTTTTCTAGGGTGGAAACTTGACTGAAGGTCAACCTGACCTAACAGTCTCATTCTTAGATTCTAGCCATATACATGCCAATTAAATTCATTTTTCCATTATATTATGCATAATTAACATACTTAGGCACATTTAGCTCATCATTGGGCACTATTTAGCGATAAAACACAAAATTCGATAAAAACCCAAAAACAAGCAAAAACTAAGCATGTTGATAGGAAATTTAAGCCCAAGTAAGCATATATAGGCAAAGCAATGTGAAGATAGACATGAGCAAGCATATAGGAAAGAGACAACTAGCTAGATCACATGACAAGATCATTCAAATCAATAATGAGCAGTTTAGATCGAATAAAATTAAATTGATCTCTAGCTAGAGGTTTTGTAAAGATGTCCGCCAACTGATTTTCCGTGTCCAAATGTGTGATATAGATATCTTTCTTGGCAATGTGGTCACGAAGAAAATGATGGTGAACCTCTATATGCTTGGATCTACTATACAATATAGGATTGTAAGATAGATTGATTGCACTAGTATTGTCACAAAAGATAGGAGAAGCATAAAAAAATATGTTGAAGCCTTGGAGCATTTGCTTCATCCATAGGACCTGTGCACAACAACTCCCGGCTGCAATGTATTCAGCTTCGGTAGTTGATAATGCCACTGTACTTTGTTTCTTGGAGAACCAAGACACTAAGCATGGTCCTAGAAGGAAGCAAGTGCCACTTGTGCACTTTCTATCAACCAAACACCCTGCGTAATCCGCATCACTATATGCTTTAAGAGTAAAATCACTTGATTTAGGATACCATAGTCCAAAATTTTGAGTTTTGGCTAAGTACCTCAAAATCCTCTTAACAGAAGTGAGATGCAACTTCTTAGGGCTAGATTGAAAGCGAGCGCACAAGCCAACACTAAACATAATATCAGGTCTAGAGGCAATTAAATAAAGTAAACTTCCAATCATACCTCTATAGAGCTTCTCATCTACCTTTTCACCTTCTTCATCTTTGTCAAGTTTGGCGGTGTTTGACATGGGTGTATCCATCGGCTTCATGTTCTCCATCCCAAAGCGCTTAAGAAGTTCACTTGTGTACTTGCCTTGGTTGATGAAGTTTCCTTCTTTTGTTTGCTTGATTTGAAAGCCGAGGAAGAAGGTCAACTCACCCATCATGCTCATTTCAAGCTCACTCTGCATAAGAGAACTAAACTCCTTGCAAAGATCAAGATCAGTCCCGCCAAAAATGATATCATCAACATATATTTGAATTATAAGAAAATAGTTAGAAGTGTGTTTTAGAAACAAGGTAGAATAAACTTTGCCCATGACATACCCGTTATCTAACAAAAAGTTCTTTAGTTTCTCATACCAAGCTCGAGGTGCTTGTTTGAGTCCATAGAGAGCTTTTTACAACAAATAAACATGATTGGGTAGCTTGTCATTTTCAAAGCCCAGAGGTTGAGCAACAAATACTTCCTCCTCGATTGTACCATTCAAAAACACACTTTTAACATCCATTTGATATAACAAGAAATTTTTGTAACTAGCAAAGGCAAGTAGCATACGAATAGATTCTAATATAGCAACAGGAGCATAAGTTTCATCAAAGTCAATACCTTCCTGTTGGTTGTAACCTTGTGCCACTAACCTTGCTTTGTTTCTTACCACTTTTCCTTGCTCATCTAGCTTGTTGCGGTAGACCCATTTGGTGCCAATGATTTTTCTATCACTTGGTCTTGGCACTAAGGTCCACACACGATTCTTCTTGAATTGCTCAAGCTCTTCTTGCATGGCAAGGATCCACTCATCATCACCAAGGGCTTCTTTGATGCTCTTTGGCTCTAGTTGGGAGATGAAGGCACTATCTGCTTGTTCTTTGTTGTGAGCAGCTCGTGTCCTCACTCTCTCGAACGGGTTGCCAATGATCAACTCCTTGGGGTGATTCTTTGCAAAGCGGGGAGTGGGATCCTTCTTTTCTTCTGCTTCTTCTTCTATCACCTGCTTACCTTTATTTTTAATGTTGAGATCTTTTAAGATGGGAATCAAATCATCTGCAACATCATCATCACCAATATGCTTGCCAATAACAGGGTTAGTTTCAATAAACTTAACATTGATAGATTCTTCAATTTTAGACAATTCAATGTTGAATACTCTATATGCCCTGCTAGTAGTGCTATAGCCTAGGAAGAAAGCCTTATAGGATTTTGAATCAAACTTGTCGAGAGAATCCTTCATGTTTAAAAAAAACAAGACATCCGAAAACATGAAAGAAATCAATAGACGACTTCCTACCACGCCATAGTTCATAGGGGGTTTTCTTTAAAGAAGGATGAGTGAAAACTCGGTTTTGCACAAAATATGACATGCTAACAGCTTCAGCCCAAAACTTCTTAGGAGTGTCATACTCAAGAAGCATGGTCCTAGCCATTTCTTGTAGCGACCTGTTCTTCCTCTCTACAACCCCATTTTGTTGAGGCGTACGAGGAGAAGAGAAATTGTGCAAATAACCAAGTTTTTCACAAAAATGCTCAAAAAGATAATTTTCAAATTCTCCCCCATGACCACTACGGATAGAAATGATTTGACAAGAAGCTTCGTTTTCAACCCGTTTACAAAAACTTGAGAAAACATCAAGAGTATCACTTTTAGAAATGAGAAAGAAGGTCTAAGTATATCGAGAGAAATCATCAACAATAACAAGACAATACTTGGAACCACGAAGCGTTTACATTCTCATTGGTCCGAATAGATCAATATGAAGAAGTTCAAGAACTCTCTTGGTACTCATGACTCCTTTGGATTTGAAGGAGGATTTGGTTTGTTTAGCTTGTGTATAAGGTTGGCATTCCTCATCCTTATCAAAGTCCAATTTAGGAAGTCCTCGAACCAAATCCTTTTTGTTCAACTTCTTCATTTGATGCAAATTCACATGACCCAAATGACGATGCCAAAGAGAAAGATCATTTTTATCCACAACCAAGCATCTATTTAGTATGGGCTTAAGAGCATCAAGTACAATAACATAAAGATTACCATTTCTAGTTCCCTTATATATAACATTGTAGGAGAGGGAATCTAGAAGAAAGCATTTTAAAGAGGTAAATAACATAAGATATCCATTATCACAAAGTTGACTAACACTAATTAAACTGTGATGTAGGCCATCAACAAGCAACACATTTTTAATACACAGTTCATTGCCTACATCACCCTCACCTATGACCTTACCCTTCTTGTTGTCCCCGAAGGTTACCGATCCTCCTTTCTTTTTCATAAACTTGTTGAAATGGTTGATTTCTCCAATCATATGCTTAGAGCATCCACTATCAACAATCCATCTTTTTTTGACCTGCAAGAAAGAAGGATTTCGGAACCCAACTCAAACTTTGAGATCCGGGGTTAGCTTGGAGACCCATTTCATCTTTGGGTTGGTTCCCTTGGGCTTGTAAGGACAATAAGTGGAGTAATAATCATCACATTTGCAATGAATACAAACCATAGGGTTCTTAGAGCCGGAAGTCTCTCCATGGAAAATGGGAGGTTCCACACTCTTCTTCTTACCCTTGTTCTTGATCTTTTTCTTACCTTTGGGAGCAGTCCCATCATATCCCAAACCACTAGTACCAACATGTTTGGTAGAGTGTTCTAGGACATCATTGAGGGATTTCTTTCCCGAAAGAAACCTTTGCAAAGTAGATCTTAACTTAGCATTATCATCACTAAGATTTATAACAGTAGTAGAAAGACTAGCAAGATCTTCTCTAGCATGCAAAAGGTCGGTCTGAAGACAGAGGGCTTTAGTAAAAAGGGAATTCTTTTCTAAAGTTAAGCTAGCAACTTCATTTCTTGGCAAAACAGGCATAGAGGATAAATCACTAACTTGAGCAAGCAGCTTTACATTTTCAGATTTAAGCACAACAATCTCTCTTTGATAAGCATAGACTTCATCTCTCCTTGCATCATCAATAAGTTTGAGTTCCACATTTTCAGTTTTAAGAACTTCAAGCTCATCTAGGCACTTTTGGTTTTCTATCTTAAGATTTTTAATATTTTTAAGATATACACCATTCTCAACCTCTACTCCATTGTATTGAAGTTCAAGGTCAAGAAATTTCCCTTGCAAGGAATCTATGCTCTCAAGATGCAATTTTTCAATTTTATCAAGAATATCAATTTTTGCATAGAGATCATCAACTATCTTGCCTAATCTTTTCCTCCTAGATTTACATTTAGCAAAAGATGATTGGCATTCATTAAGCATATCAATGAGAGTTTCTTTAAATAGCTCATGCAAATTAACATTGCTTACCTCACTTACCTCACTTACCTCATTTACATCTTCACTAGTGGAGGCCATGAGGGCAAGATGACATTCTCCATCTTTGGAGCTTGAGGAGTTTGAAGAAGACTCCTCCCAAGCTGCATGAGCTGCATCTTTGGATCTTCTCTCCTTCTTGTCTTTCCTCTTGTACTTATCTTCTCCCTTGTACTTTTCATCTTTCTTGTGGTTGCTCTTGTGATGGCTCTTCTTAGCCTTTGGGCATTCACTCTTGTAGTGGCCTTTTTGACCACACTCATAGCATCTTGGAGTTGAGGAGGAGGGCTTGCTCTTGAAGTGTTTCTCCTTTGAGTAGTTTGCTTCATGCTCATTGGAACCTTCATCTTCACTTGAGGAAGGGCTGGGAGACTTCAAGGCAAGTTGTTGTTGCCGGACCATTTCTTCAACTTGTGCTTTGAAGGCTGTGTCCTTTATCTTCTTAGACTCCTTTTATTCTCTTTTCTCTTCCTCTTCTTGTTTGTCAAGCCTAGGTTCATGGGCTTGGAGGTTACCAACCAGCTCCTCGGTTGACAACTCACTCAGCTTGTACACCTCTTCAATTGAAGTAACCTTAGGCTCCCATCTCTTAGGAAGAGATCTCAAGATCTTGGCGTTGATAGTGCCTCTATCCATTACACTCCCAAGGACTGCCAATCTATTCAAGATGACATTTAGCCTAGTGTACATATCCACCACTCTCTCATTCTTCCCCATCTTGAAGTTCTCTAGAAGACCACCAAACATGTAGACTTTGGCCTCCTTCACTTGCTCGGTTCCTTCATAGGTGACACACAATTTGTGCCATATCTCATGCGCCGTGTCCCAAGAAGAGATCTGGTTGAACTCAGATGGAGTAAGAGCGGCGTAGATGATGCTCACAACTTTGGCGTTGAGTTAAGCCCGCTTCATCTCAGCTTCAGTCCATGTGGTAATGTCGCCTTTTGGATTTTCATATTTGAGGTGGACAATCTTCCACATTTCATAGCTCACACCTTCGAGGTAGAATTGCATTCTCCTCTTCCAATATAGAAAGTTTGTGCCGTCGAAGACTGGAGGTCTCATGGAGAAGCTTCCTTCAAGGGTGAGTGACCCAAGAGTCGAATCGCCCATCTTCTCCTACTTGTTGAAGTAGCTTGGAGAAGACCTGCTCTGATACCACTTGTTGGATCAATGAGCTCTAGAGGGGGGGGGGGTGAATAGAGCTACACACACTTCACAAAATCAATTAGACCACCAATTTAAACTTAGTGCAGAAACCAAACCAAGCAGCAATTTGATGTCCTAATCTAGCATTCAAAGCAAGGATAAGAGACAATGAATAGAAAACACTTGGACAAGTGGTTAGAGTGGTTCCACATTCTAAACTTAGGAGCGATGTCAGTCCACTACCTAGAGTTGGTTAGACTCTAGGATTTGCAACTTGGTTCTCTTATATATCACAATAAGATTACAAGATACATAAACCACACAACCAAGGACTTAGTTTCTCAAGCTAAGATCTTCTACCTTTCCAAGGACTTACCCACGAAGCAAGATTCTTCATCCTTCTTCAAAGGACTTACCCAATCTTACCTTAGTCTTCAGCCTTGTAGGATTTACCTATCTCACTTGAGCTTTGCCTTGCACCTCTCCTTCTCTTGGAGAGCTTCTCCACGTTTCACCTTTACCAAGGGATCTGGAGCAGCAAGCTATCTTCACTCTTGAAGAACAACCATCATCTTCACCTTCACTCGGGGAAGACCAACATCAACCTCTCTTTCACTTGGAGAAGCAGCTTCAATCAATCTTCAAAGGGAATAGGAGGTAGGAAGAGAGAAAGGAGAGCTGTACATAATACAAGGGATAGCTCTCATACACATGGACCTAACTCACTCATAACTCACGAATTTATCTTGAAGGTAGAGAGAGAAAGGGGCTCAAGGGCTTGGAACACTCTCAACTAGGATAGAACCAAGTTTGTAATAGAAGAGCAGCTTGGAATGAATTCCAAGGGGTTCTATTTATAGTTGAGGGTGTCCCTTTAAGTTGTGGGACACTTGGATACAAAAATAGCCATTTTTTGTTCAAGAAAATGACTCTATTTTTGCCCAAAACACTTCACCAACGGTCACATCACTTTTTCTACAAATTCCGTACAGTGCAATCGGTCGAGTTTCAATGGGGGTAACTCGACCGATCAAGTAAAAGACAAAACCGATATTCAAATGATCGGTCGAGTTTGTCCTGACAAAACTTGATTGACCATTTAAACTCGAAATGGTCAGTGACCTGATCGGTCGAGTTCTGTGCAAGCACAACTCGACCGATGCAATCTTCAAAAAATCGACCAAGGACTGATCGGTCGAGTTTCAAGCCAGGGAAACTCGACCAACCAAGTGCCTGTAATCAATTTTCTAATTTACATTTAAAAGTGATTAGCACTTGGTGAATTTTGTCCCAAACATTTTTCTCTTCTAAGTTACAAGTCAATTCATCATTACAAGTGATTACATAGATGTTCTAAGGTCATTTACATAGAAAACCCAAAATGCACACTTGTAGTCATTTTGACTTGAACTTGACCCATTCTAGGGCTTTGTATATTAGATCCTTTTCGTGTACCTAATGCCTGCAAACAATCTTGAACACAATATTAGATACATCTGAGTGGAATGGTTAAGTCATTATCAAAATATAGGTAATGTATAACCTCTAGGTCAACAGAGGAATGAGAACAAGTATGACCTAGCATGGTCTAGTAGGTGGTTTTCTTGTACCTTAGTAGCTGCTAGGGTCAAGCATGCTCATGTGGATGTAAACCCTAGACATAAGAGCATTGGTGACCTTTGTTATCAAGAGGTAGTTTCCTCCCATCCTTGGAGAGGGACCCTTTTGTAGGGTGTATACCAGTTTTGTTGGTTTTGAGGTAACCTAAAGAGGTCTCAATAGGATCTTGAGAAGCTAAGTGAAAAGTACATAGTAAGAGAATGAACTTGTAGATAACCATCTCTAAGTGCATGTGGATGTGTTACCATGGAGGTAACTGATATGGGGCCTGACCAAGGTAGGCAGGTCGCCATGACCCCTATGAAAGGATGAAAGTCAGCCTAGGAATGTAGAGAGAGATGATGAAGGCTTGGGTAAGGTTCTAAGTTGGACATGTACTATGTTAGAATCCTAAGTCTATCCTAGGGTCAGGCAGGGATAAGATCGATGGAAGTAGGAGTTGCCTAATTCCCTAGTTGCACATGACCATAGGGTCGGGAGGTAACAACTATCATTGTCTGAGGGCCATGGGTTAGGAGTTTGATCACCTTCGTGAACTCATGGGACCCAAAGGGTAGATGAGGAGGGCACTCTCTGGATGCATAAGGGACGAGGGATGACCCCAAAAGTCCCGACACCCTACATACCTAGAGGAGATGAACAAGGATTGTGTGTGGACCCAAGTAGGTTCGAGATCAGTTTTCCATAGAAGTAACTTTGATATTAAGATGATTGTGATGTAGAGACATAAGTTGCACGTTTCAGCTTAGTTTTGAAGGTGTACTGGCAATGTGGGATGTACCATCTCTACTCTTGGAACAGGAAGAACTTGCCAAATGCTTATTTCCTCTTGTTATGGGAGTGAGAGATAGGATAGTACGCATGCCATACACCAATGATAAAGATGATGCGAGTTGTAATGTTGCTATGAGGTATGAGGACAAAGATGATAACATACCCTTGTAGAGTAAACGATATGTGGATGGTTTACAAACATCAAGAGAACTAAGGTAGTCATCTTATGAGGATGCTTGTATCATGAGCTATGTGGAATTTGCGAGTCATATAAGGTTGAGTTTGATAACCAAGAAGATGAGCTCTAAGTTTTCTTGTTGAGTCCGGGATGAGATGATAAGTGGAATACATGGAGGTGTGTGTCTTCAACATTACCTAACACCTAAGGATGTGAGGTAGTAATGGATGCTCTGGTTGAGGTACAACTACCTAGTTTAGCTAGAGGCTAGAAGAGGTTGTTAGGTTAACCCTTAGTTTGAAAAAGGAGATATGTTTGGATAACACTCCAATGTAACGAGATTGTTGATTAAGTTAGTAGTTGTTTGGTTAGACAACCTAGGCCTTGATGTAATAAAAGGATGGTTGTAGAACTCATATGCACTTCTTTGGAAAAGAAGGTGATGAAACCCCGATTAGCGTGGTTTAGGGTTTCTGAGGAATCAATCTTGAGGAATCATGACATATAGGAGATCATGATCTTAAGATCACCGTACACCATGGTACTTCTAAGATGATAAGTGGTAGCGATACTTTGATGCCTAAGATGAAAATTGTACAAAGATGCATGCGGCTTGTCGCCATGCATGTCAGGAGGTGAAGGACGAACACCAGTAACCCACTGAGTTGGTATAGAGGATGAAGAGTCCCCAAGGGGGATTGGGGGTTGACCACTATGGATGTTGTGGTAAGTCTCCCCTAGACCAAGGAAGGTCAAGATGCAATATGGGTTATGGTAGATGCCTTACCTAGATAACATGAGAAAGAAAGAATACTGTCAAGGGACCGATCCAGTTGAACTACATATGAGAGAGAGAGAGATGGTTCAACTACACCACGATGCGAGTAAAAAGCTCTTTATAACCTAAAGATTCACTTCCATGAGGTGGAAGTAGACAAACTCGATGCTGGTACAGTTTATCACCCCTAACTAATGGTTAGTATGATCCAGACTAGAGGGTCTGATAAGAGCATGTGTGCTCGTTCAGGGTGATATCTAGAGACAGTTCTTGTCCTCTGTAAGATGTGATGATAACCACCATAGCCAGTGTCGAGATGTAAAGAAGCTCTGTAAGGGAGGTTGTGTCGGTCACCACTTCATTAAGATGATGTTGGTGAAGGGACCTCACGAAGGTTAAGAAAGAACCACAGTGTGTGCAGATGAAGTCGCTTTGATTGTGCAATGGATGAGAGAGAGCCCGTGGGCGACATGGGTTGTGAGCTGATGAAAAGTAGACCGACATGGAGCTCACTTTGAGAGAATATGTGATGTGAAATCTGACCCCTCTAAGTTATAGCTAAGAAAGTTGAGTCCCGACTGCATGGTCCATTTGAGATGGATTGGTGGAGATGGTTGTGTTTAGCCTTACCCCTCAGGATAACATGATGTATAATGTGTTCCATGAGTCCGATCTAGAGAACTATGTGAGGTACCCAAGCCATGTGCTGTGCCATGAACCTATTCAGCTTTATGTGAGGCTGAAATGTCCTGAGTCGCCTATGAGGGTACGATATGCTAAGGTGAGAGAAAACTCAGATGGAAGAATATGAGATGATGAAGGTTCTTGGGAAGCACCATGGAAAGGGTGAGGCCACATGGGAGCCATGATGGACATAAGAAAGGCTTATCCTATTTGTTTGTATGCCTGGTGGAATTTTGAGGGCAAACTTCCTATAAGAGGGGAAGGATGTTACAACCCCAATTTTTGGATTCTTTTGGTGAGAAATGTAATTTCCCCTATTAAATATATTTGAAAAAATAATGATATAATTTGTTTTGAATAAAAGGATTTCATTCACAATAGCCTTGTTGGTTGTTTTGTGGGATTTATTGGCTATTGGGCCCAATAACAAGGAAAAGACAAAGGAAACTCCATTATTAAATGAGTAAATAAGAAAATGGAGAAAAGAAAGATGTAGAAACCTCTAGAAGGCAAAGGAATGTTATACAAAGTTGGATTTTGTGCCTCTTGGGTTCCAAGGAGTCTAAAGTTGTAAAAATAATGCAACAAAAAAAAGAAAAGATCAATTAAATATTTCTTTATTAAGATAGAAATTGAAAACAATGATAAAATGTGGGAAATAAGTGGAAAGAGGTATAATTGAGTTATCTTTGGTGGATTTTCATATCCATAAGATTCCTAATGTTAAAAGGGATTCCAATAAGGAAAATAAAAAGAGAGATAAAGAGAAATCCTCGAAAAGAGATATTCTAATAAAGAAATAAAAAGGATAATGAGAAATAATGGATATGGATGCATCTAGAAGGATAATAAGTATCCACTAAAAAGGATTATGAAATATTAGAGTTTCTTAGGGTCCAAGGAGCCCCAATGGAGAAAAAGAAAGAGAAAATACCAATAATACAAAAAAGGGGATAATGTGATACATAATTAATGAATTTTGTGGTATTGTTAAAAAGGAAGTATTTTCAGAGGAAATATAAATTTGTGCCAATGGATTAAAAGTCAAACATAAAGAGAATAAGAGAGAGGATTTTAAAATTTCTAATGAACACGGTATATTAAGGAGATAATTAGGAGAGAGAAGTTTTCTTCCTAATGAAGGAACTTGGGTTCCTATTGGGAAAAGGACTAGTTAACTCGTGGATAGCCATCCTAGGGCTTCATTACCCTCCCCTATATAAGGGTAGAGCCCATGGCCAAGCCCCAGGAGATACCACATGTTTCTCTCTCTTCTCCTTCTTCTTCTTCTTCTTTTCATTCAAAACCCTAACCATGGGGGATAATGCGACTCCGTAGTGATGTGGAGCCTTGGACGGGAGTATGATGGGGGCACGATGCTCCCGTGTCACTGGAGAGAAGCTCGACCACCGTCTCTTGGCCCTAGGTCCTGCATAACGCCGGTAGGAGGGTTGCAGGCCGGCCGCAGTTGCAGACCAAGTAGGCTCAACTTGGCCGCCCTAGCCATGACCCAAGGGCACCTCCCTGTGCATGGAGGCATGACGGAGGTAGGGGAACCACCCCTGGTGGTCATCGAGGTCTGGGGCGCAGCGGCCGGGTCGTGTTCAACCCCTGACCTAGCGGCAGCGGAAGGGAATTCACAAGGAAAAAGAAGGCCTGGATGTTGGACGAAAATGCCCCTCCACAGGCTGAAGCACTGACCAACTTAAATGAGGGTAGAACAGTCATTTCGTTATGTTCCCAAAACAAGCGACGTTGCATGGAAGGGGTGACGTGGCACTCGTTGATTGGTCAAGTAAGTGAAATAATGTAAAAATCGTATCTTTTTATTTGTAGCTCAGATGAATGCGTATAAAATATGAAAGTTTCTTAGAAAAAGGAGAGGAATCCATTAAAAATAGTTGTAGAAGTAATTCCTCTTGAAATTCGAAAATTAGTGGAAATTATCAACTTTAATGTATTAATGATTAAGAAACCCTATTTTGAGATGATTAATGTATTTAGAAGGGTTTTATGGATGATTAAAGTTGATATTAACCTATTAATTATAAATAGGTACATTAAGAACAAAAAGGATGAACTTTGCATGTAATTAGTTTAATTTAGAGTTTCATGTACATAAATGAGCTTTAATGGGCCTTGAAACCCTAAAGTTAGTAATTGTGACTCTTAATGGCTTTAATGATTCAAATTCATGAATAAAGTTGAGATATGATGGTTCTAAGCTATTTTGAGTATAAATGTTCCTAATTGTGGATAAATACCCTTAATATGGTAATTAGGGTTTTCTCATGGATAAAGGTGGAATTAGTGATAAATAGAGTTCATGAAAGATAAGTTGTTAATTTGAAAGGAACCAAAGATGATAATTGGGCCTAATGATCTTGTCATGAATTAAAAGGATAAAATTGGTAGTTTTAATTAAAAGAGGCATACTGGACTAAATTGATGTTTAATTGTGCCTTTAATATGAAATTAGGGTTATATGTTGTTAAAAGGTAACCTTAATATCTTTCGTGAATAATAGATGAGATAATTAGGGTTTGTGAGTATTTGTATAAAATTAGGGTTTAAAAGAGTAAAAATGAAGAGGAACCCTAATTGCAATAGAAACCCTAAAAGTAGACTAGAAACCCTAGGAAGCGAGCTAGGTTTAATAGATCTTGATGGCATGATCAATGATAGGAAATTGTATGCATATATCAGGATCTCTTTGTGTGCTTCCTTGTGTATTGGATTTCTTGCATTGATTGGATTAATTCTGTCTCAAATCAACCTGACATGTATGTGGTTAATTATGGTTAATCGCATTAGTTTCCCGAAGAGTTTCTTGGATGATTCATCACATTGAATGCAACTTATCAATTTGGATGTTCATTCTTGCAAATCATAAAGTCACTATGATTATCACAATAATAATAGAAGTGTGTATTCTCGCACCTAATGCCACCCTGATGGATGATGCCAAAAGGTCAAACCCAGGAGGGAAGACTAATGGGCACCATGAGTGGTGACCCCAGACATCAAGCTTGGGAATGAGAAGGTGGTCTTTATTGCATGACTAATGGGCACCATGAGAGGTGACCCCAGGCACCAAACTCGGGATTGAGAAGGTGGCCTTAAGTCAATGGAAAAAGAGAAACCCTAAAGGGGGTATTCCAGGGTTAGGGCAAAAGTGATGGAGAATGTCACATTGAAAGCGTAAATTGTCTTATTAATTAACTTGATTGTGATATTTAGATTGTTAGCCATATTTGTGTAATTTTGGTTGTCCCCACATACCGGCATATTTCGATATGCTGACCGACATTTTGTTTGTCGGTGTTTTAGGTGCAAGATTGAAAAGGACAAACAGTAAAGTGGCATATGTGGAATTAAATAAGAATTAAAGTACAAAGGATGATTAGTTAGAATAGACTCCAGATGTGGATAGAAGTAGATATCCAAGTTTTTGAAAAAGGTATGAAAAGTTTTGTTTTTATACCGGTTTTCAGTTTAGTCTGGTAGAATTTGATAATTTTTATTGACTATTTGTCAAACCTTTGATTATGTTAATTGGGATAATGGTTCTGACCTCTTGGTCTCCCTTAATTGGAGGTTACCGGGAAGCGGGGTCATTACAATATACCAAATATAACAATGAGTATTGTAAATTGAGGATAATACTCATTTTTTGAGTAACACACTATCTCAAAATTTAGTATTGTACGCCATTCTTCTAGTATAATATTCATTTCTATATCATTCTTTTTTGAAATAAGTATGTTTTATGGGTAAAATCTTTATTTATGTAAAGTAAATAAATGAGTATTGTGGCACAAAAAAATGAATTTTAACTCTTATCTAAAATACAAGACATAAAAATAAGTATTATACTAAAAGAATGACATACAATACTTATTTATAAGTCAGTGTGTAATTAGAAAATGAGTACTATCTGCAATATGCAATACTTTTTTGTAGTTTGTATTTTTTTGTGAAAAGTATATCAACATAATTCTTATTTGAATGTATTTTATAAGGAATCTAATATTTTTTTCATCAAAAAAATCATTGTAGATCAATAATTATAAGCAAAATAATTTTCTCTCTTCTTTCTTCTCTTTTGATGGGGTGTCAATCCAAAGAAATAGATGTAGATGGGGTGATGCAAATGAGTGTTATCACTACTCTTATCTTAACATGGTTCTTTCATTATTGATTCCTTGGCGATTAATCTTCATTGATGTTTTATAGGTGATCATAGAAAATGACATCCAATTTCTAGGAGTTCCATTTGCTTCCTGAAGGAAGTAGGTGGTTGTTGATCTCTTCAAAAAAGAACTCACATTACTGACTGTTCATGTAAAATTCTAAACTCGCTCTGCTCTAACTACAAAACTATGTGGACTAAGATTATCATGGAAATGTACAGACTCCATTCGCAAAGCACACCCATGGTTTCAAATACATTAACAATATTCTCTCTTAATACACATCTTCATAACATGTTCGGGAAGGATTCATATGTGATGGCTACAAACTCAAACATGTCTAGTCCTTCATAATGATTTACATATGTGAGTCTCATGCAAACACATAAAATTTAATAAAATTGCTATTCCAATCATCTAACTAGACATGTTACAACTCCAAACATGGTAAGCATATACATCAATCAAATTATTACGTGTGTTCATAATTGCCTCCTCACGCACCCATCTTGTGTACTTGGAGTGACTCAATGAAAAAAAAACTTGTATCATTCTTTGCAACAAGGGCCCTTGCTCCCAAAACCTTATGTTGGTTATTAGAAATGTGCTTACAGACCTTTGGAACAAGCTTTTCTAGAATATGTTTCAAGTAAACTCATATATGTTATTTGTGTTATATAATTTTTACTACCCTCAAACTTGGGTACTTGGGTTCACAATTTTAACATACACATTACACCTCTTCCTAGTCTTAGATATGCTATTGTTGCAAATTCTACTCATGTCCTACACCTTGATTTTAGGCACTTCTCTTGGAATCTCTAGAGGCTCGCCTTCACAATTTTTTTGGCAAAATTTAGAAGGAATGTACAATAGGTCATTCCAAATAATTTTTTTATTGTTAACAGTATTATCTCATACATTTATAATGACTATAATTATAACGTCCCCGAATTTGAGGTCTTAGATAAAATGATCTTAAAAGGAATGATTGGACTACCCATATCACTAAGGTGCACCTCCTTTTCCGGGAGCCCATCACTAAAGAACTCCATAGTTAAGCGTGCTCATCTTGGATTAGTACTAGGATGGATGACCACTCGGGAACTTGATCCTGGCTTATGCATGAGTGAGGACAAAATATGCAGTTAAGGCTAGTGGTGGTATGTGGGGTCACTCGTCATTCCTGAAACCTTGAGCCTTGGGCAGTGGGCCCGGGTGTTACAAATGGTATTAGAGCCATAACCCTTTCAATAGGTGGGACCCACATGGGCATGTGGCATGCTAGTCTTAAGTTGTATAGTCTAGGCATGTTGGAAAGAGTTGTCCATGGTTAATTGCAACCACCCTTGCGATAGTAGTCATGAACGGGAGCTGGGTGTCCATGGGTCATTCTGGGTTTGTATTGAAATGGAGAAATATTATGAGGCCATATAGTTGAGTCTTAACGAGGACGTCAAGTGTCTAAGTGGGGGGATTGTAACATCCCAGGATTTGAGGCCTTAGATAAAATGATCTTTAAAGGAATGATTGGACTACCCATATCACCAAGGTGCACCTTTTTTTGGGAGCCCATCACTAAAGAACTCCATAGTTAACCGTGCTTAGCTTGATGTAGTACTAAGATGGGTGATCAGTCGGAAAGTTCAACCTAGCTTGCATGTGAGGGAATGATTGGACTACCCATATCACCAAGGTGCACCTCATTTTCCGAGAGCCCATCACTAAAGAACTCCATAGTTAAGCTTGGAGTAGTACTAGGATGGGTGACCAGTCGGGAAGTAGATCCTGGCTTGCGCGTGAGTGAGAACAAAATGCGCAATTAAGGCTAGTGGTGGTATGTGGGGTCACTTGTCATTCCTGAAACCTTATTAGAGCCTTAGGCAGTGGGCCCAGGTGTTACAATAACGCTTGCTATTGATACACCTACCAAATTGTTTCTCATGTTATTTTCTTTATTGAAGGAACACTTATTCTTCCAAAACACAAAAAAACGAAGTCTTTCTTTTATCATACTCATCAACTTCATCTGACCCCCATGTGGTCTATAAACTCCCTACTGACTATTTGGGTTTACTCTTCGCCCCTTTGTTAGTATCTCCTTGCAAATTTTCAATTTTGCTTTATATGAGAGCCCCTTGATACACTTTTATTGGTACCATGCTCCTCATGGGTCTTGCAATTTTCTCAGGATCTTCTTTTTTCCTTCTACTCTATCCATCTAACTAGACCTCTAACTACTTTAGACCTACTAACCCTCTCTAGAATAGTCAAAGGTCTACCCTTAAGATCTTCATGTATGATGAAAGAGTTTGTGAATTTTTTCTTGAAAGATGTCATCTTTTATGTTCAACATAGGGTCATACATCACCAAATCATTCTTAAAGGATGTACATTTCATTGTTTAATATATTCAAATGGTTATAGAAAAGTTACCGCCTTATAAAATTAAGAGAATATAGTTCTATTTTGTCTTTGTGGTGGTGGTGGGGCTTGGATCTCTAGTGGTAAGGGAAAATCTTGTTGGGGGTGCAAAATGGAGATGCAATTATAAAGTCATGTGATAGATCATGTGTGATTTATTCCATAGGCAAGTTCACATACATAAAAGTTCCTAAACTTTTACCTCAATTACATACAATAGTCATCACACACAAGCAAAAGGATCTTATTGTACTATAACATTAGGATCGAACTCTAGAGACAATGTTTTTAATAAATTGTTATCAAATCAATGTAATCAAGATCAATATTTAGAAATATCGGTTGAATGATTTGTGCTAAATAAATTGCAAGGCAATTGAAAAAGGAGGAATTAAAGTGATTTAAATAAATATTAAAACACCAGGTCAAAGTGGGTTTCACCACCATCACCTGTGTACTTATCATGCATGTTACATTCCTCATCACTGTGACTATTTAAATTGAGGCCAACCAGTTAAATATCCTTTCATAGTACAAAGTCTACATGATAAGGTTTCTTGTAGGCTCAAGGTCTTGATACCTATGAATCACTAACTCATCGCCCCAAAAAACACCCTTCCATGTTTGTGTCTGAGATTCAACATTTATTATTTGATATTCTAATCCTACATTTTATGATCTCTATCTTTAGGATTTAAATAAACATGAATATAGGGTGACCAATCCACAAAGCATACATGAAATGAATGAAAATAATTTCATATTTGTAGCAATGGACATTAATAATGTGCAACACATACAAGTGGCAAGGCTAATCCACTTGGCCAAGCAAGGAAGACTACTCACTCATATCATAAGAGTAAACATAAGAACAGAGAGAGAGACACACACAAAGAGAGAGAGAGGAGAAGTCATGTCACAAAAGGTATGGGTAGGTGCAGATGGGATCTTTGACAAGAAAGTCACCAACTCGATCAACTCAACAATCAGGCAAAACTATAAGAGAAGGGCATCGTTCTTCCCTCTTGATTCAAGTTTCTGCTTAGAAAATTTGTTATTTGGGGCTATGAAGTTCCCTATTTGTCCATTAGATCAAAAACCTATTTATAAGAGTACCAATGGCCCCATAAATCACTCGATCAATGTCCCAACAACACTCTATTTGTGTCTCTTGGGATCACATGTGTTAGATGACTGGGTGATCATTCAGGTGAATGACCACTTATCCTTTGGCTAGCTCGAACCACAATTGACTAGCTGGTGTGACAAGTTGGCGCGTCAACATCTCTGGTCTACTTGGTGAAGATTCCAATCAAACAATTTGTAGAGCAGGTGGGGCGATCAGTTTGCGGCTAAGCACCTATGAAGAAACCCATGCCATACGATTGGTTTTCCAACTGGGCAACTAGTCCTCGCTTGGGGACTGAGTCCCGTTAGTCAGTTAGGTGAATCTTAAGTGAGTAAGGAAACTTACAAGATGTCAGGGTTTCTGATCTTCCTATGAGCTCTGTGTCCATATCTAGTCAACCGACTCACAAAGCAAGTGGGGTGACTCATTTGGTGCATGACGCTCCATCCTTCTGCCTTAGCTCGATCGGCCAACTAGTGAACTCAATCGCTTGACTAGGACTTCCAATGTAGTGAGGTTTCCCCAAATCACTTATTAATGGTCGGAGATGGAAGAAATGGATGTAGGGCATCATGAGGACGACCTTGGATTAGCTTTGGAGTTTGTTCATGCATTAAGGGTGAGAATTTCATATCAAATCCCAAAAATAGGTATAAAAGAAAATTGAGCTAATCTTTGTAAAATTGAGATATATGCTATGAAAGTGAATGAATCTACTCTAACATGTACTGCTAAAATGGGACTAATTTGCATTCATCATATAACCCTAAACTTAAATGTTTCTCATCCTCGAGTAACATAGAATCAAGAATATAATTCAAATAACACTACTACCCTATCATCCTCTCTCTCTATATATATCATCTTTACCCCTACCACCAAACATGGCCAAACAACTTGATTTCCTAAAATCACAAAATGCAACTTCCACTAGACCCATTCCCAATTTCACACTACAATACATGCATCAGTGTAAAAAACCCATAATGACAACAAGGCGTGGAATTCTATAAGTTTAGATGATCATGCACAATCCTATTAGATTCACACAACAAAAAAAACTAGCTGAAAGATGGTATTCTGGAATATGTGAAGTGCCACTGGGTGAAAATTGGAGTGAATGGGGTTACAAAATAAGCATTGGGTTTCGTTCCTCTATTTGCCTGGAGATTTCATTTTATTGGTACAAATACATGTATCATACTTTTTTTATTGCATATTGTCATCTTTTCTTATTTGATGGTACACCCCTCTTACACGCGAGGGGTATGAAATAAGTGAAGAGAGTGGGGGAGGGGGTTGTGCCACCTTAAACTAGGGTTTGGAATTGCTTTCTGAATTTTTATCATTTTTTTAGAAAATGGTGGGTAAGAGATGATGGCATATATGTAGAAAAGGGTCTGAACTTGTGAATCTCATTTACCAAAATTTAGAGTATTGGAACAATCATCACACCAACTCAATCATACCCTTGACTCATCAATGATAAGAGACATTTCCACAGATAGTCATGATATTTGACGAAAGACATGTCACATTTGATTCCAATGAATCCCACATGGTTTGCCATCCTTTCCAGGGAATGATAACATTGAGGTCCTTGGTGACATAATGGGTTCTAGCAATGGAAATATTTCAAAATTGAAGTTACATGAAAGATTTGCTTCATTCATGGGGGTTACATGATAAAAGACATGATAATGCATGTAATGAAACATAAAAGTCAATCTAATCTGACTAGATAATGGCTGAGTACATGCACTACTTAAGAAAATGTTAAGATTAGGGAAAAAGTGCAATGAATGCATACATGATTAACACTAGCAATAGAAATGAAGGTAACATGGGTGGAGTAGGTACCTACCACTCACTCTCCACCCAATCTTAGAAATTTGCTCATCCTTAAGAAAACACTTAATTACAAATGGAGGATGAAAAATTGACTAGAAAGGCTACCATCCACCATGTTGGCCTAGCTAAGGTGACTCTTATAGTCATTGTGAAGATGGATGCTATGAGTAGAATGGTGAATGAAATGAAGCCTCCCTTGCACACTCACACCAATCTTGATCCCATGATGACTGTGAACTGGCAGGATGTGGTGGTGGATCCATACAATGACACCCCAAATATTGAGAAATATGTAGGGGGCACTGTGAACTGTCCTGGTTTGGTGGTGGCTCCGCATAATGTTGCCTCCAATATTGGGAAGTATTTAGGAGGTAAGTTTGGCACACTCCATAGTCATCATAGCCCATATGTGTGTAGCCATAGTCAGTGTGGTTGACATGACACCACCCACGAGTGTGCTACATTAGATACATGTGCTTGAACTGATGGCCCTGACACCGATCTTCCCATTCCATGTGAGTCTATGATGTCTCGATGTGCCCCAATTGATGTTTGAGCTCTTGGAAGTTGAAGCCTCCAAAGGGTGTTGCACCATCTAGAACTCACTACTTGGTGTGACACTGTGTAGGTCGTCATGAAAAGTTGATCTCCTACTGATTTGCTCCATGGATGCACTACAATAACAAGAGGTTGGATCATATATATCATCCTCTATGGAAGGGTGTTCTTGCATGTACTTATGGATATGTATAGATAAATAATTGTGTTTGTAGTTGAGATTTGCCACTACAAATAGATATGAGTAGGAAGGATGAGCTGGGTGGGGTTGTCTCTAAACAACATGAAGTAGATCCTTTGCTCTAGGGATTGACAAATAATTGTTGTAGTCTGCACATGCTTGATGTTAATGAGATGGTTTGTCTTCCGAATCCTTACCTAGTAAAAAAATATGTGTGTGGCCTAGATAAGAAGAAATAGCAGTTATTGATCCTCCATGTGTAAATTGTAATGTGATGATGCACATAACCACCAAGTGAAGGTGCTTGATCAACATGATTCCCTAGCTGAAAACCTCATCATTCAACATTGTGTATGTGACAACCCCATGGGTGCCATCCTAGCGAAAGATAGTACATGAGAGAATGCAGTGTAGATACTCCATCAGGAGGTTGTGCATGTTGGATGCCTTTGCTCTATTGGGGAAGGAAGGAAGTAGACCGGTAAGGTCTATCCAAAATTTCCTACTGCTAAACTTCTTGTTGTAGTGGTTTTGGCTATCACTGTCGCATTTGTCAATCCAATCCTTGTCAACATCGAGAAAAATAGTAGTAAGATCAGTGTCTTACAATGTGCGATAATTGTCAAAGAGTCTGAAGGAGCAGTTGTACTCCTAATCCATTGCACCATGCTTCGAAGGTGGATAGGAACTCAACTACGATCTACTTGTAGATGGGAGAGACTCTAAAGGGGAAGAGGGATAGATGGGTGTCGCAGATCATGAAGGACAAATCCCCATTTTCTAGAGGGTGGTTGGACATGTCCACCTCGACAATTGTACCTCAACGATCTCCATCGTATTGTATCTTTTCTTCTGCTCATGGCAGACTATTGGATTGTACTTGTTCGAGTAGGGGGTGATGCACAAGGTGTGAGAAGGTGGGTAAGATCATAGAATACCCTCAAGAGTGCCCGATGATTGTTTCTATGATTGTGTGTCCTGTGAGAAGGAACTCCCACCATGAAGTACCCTTGTCACTAGTTGTGCATCAATACCTTCAATCATTCACTTACACGCCTGGATGTCATGTGCTTCATCATTTTCAGATAGGGATTCATATATCCCAGATGCATAATGAATCTCCACATCATATTTAACTCACCTCTCCTAGATATGATTAACACCTTTTGCAGCTGAGTAGATAGATTGGAACCTAGAGAGTGGGTGAAGATTTCTTCTTGACTCCCTTCCCCTTGCTCTTATTGGAGGTGAAGGAGTTGAGAATCTTGAAAAAACTATAACTAGGTTCAATAGATGAGTGGTTTGAACTTCCTCTTCATGTTCTAGACATTATGAATGCCTGCTATGGGTGAGTCACTAGACTAGAAGAATGGGTTTGGTGACTCAAAGGGTGGGTCATTTGACTAGAGTAATGATTCGACCGACTAGCGTGATGGCAGTGAGTCTGCCTCAAGAAGATTTGAGCAATCAAGGGGAAAAGTCAGGTAACTCTCAAAGAGTAGGGCACTAATCATAGGTCAGTTGTGAGACTGAAGGAATGGGTCAAATGATGGGTGGAGGTGAGGAGGCACATTGAGGACAATGAGTTGGCCGATTTGTGGCAATGAGTCAGGAGACTCACCTGATAGGATGACATGGGGTAGATGATGAAACAATTAATAGAGGCGGTAGAGAGTTTTGTTGGCAAATGAATCATCCAGTTGGAATGCACGGTTCAGATGACTGGGCATCTAGTGGAAAAAAAATAGGAGCGAAACATATGACGATCATAGATGGGTCTAGGTTAGGTGTGTCGATCGATTGGAGAATACAAGGAGTGGGGAAGAGATGGATGTTGCAACAATAGTGGATCGACTGCTTCTCCTATTTGACTGACTGGGAGGGGCAATGGTGTCGCCTTGGTGATAAAAAGGAAAGAAAAATTTCTTTCTAGGGAATATAGGAGAATGAATCATAGTATCAATCCCCTTTGCATGAGGGATGTATACGTAACCACAGGGATCTCAATTGCACAACTCACAAAGTGAGTTAGTTGACTAGGTACCTAAATATGTGTTATCTCACCCTGAATAATTTCTTGACTCATGAAATGAGTTGATCGACTGGTTCTGATGCAAGTTTCCTATGAACTTTACATGACAATGAGTAGTCTGACTGGTTGTGTAGGTTGTCTGACTTGAATGGGAAAGCTTTTATCCTTTGAACCTTGGGTCGCCCAACTTGTAGACAAGTCACCTAGTTTGTGGGGTTGGAGGAATATTGTTGAAATGTCCACTAGATGATCCTACTGAGTAACCTCATGAATCGGTCGTTTGGCGCTTGGGAGAGGCTAGGATTTATAGTATAGTCACCCAATTGGTTTACCCCATTTAGTAGACTCAGCTACAGTAGGTGCTTTGATGCACCGGATAATTTTCATTCTCACAGGCTATTTATTATTGATTTTTGTACACTTATTGTTCATTTTAATATTAATTTGTGCATTAATTATTATCATTAGCCTGTGATACCTAATTGCATCAAATAAATGTATTTTTGATGTTCTTGTTAGAATGACAATTACTTTAGAGGTTATGTTTGGTTTTGTGGATTTTAGGTAAATCTACATGAATCTACACAGCTCAGAAGTACCAACTTTATTATCGATGATACCGACACTTGCTCATATATGAACATGTTAAATTGAGAAGACTCGATAGTACCGACCTAGGAAGTCGATACTACCGACAACCTTACAGGGAGGATTCAGAATTTTGTGAGAAATCTCAATACTACTGACATCAACTCAGTAGTACTGACAATTGCACATGCGACCACAACTATCAAAGGTGTCAGTAGTATTGACACCCAGTCGATAGTACTGACACAACATGATCAGGCAGATCTGAAAGTCACATTTAATATGACGGTTGGCAATTAATGAATCCCTAAGTCACTTATATGACTTAGGGGGATTTTGGCCAAACCTAGGTATCTCATTCTTTTCCATTGTACGACGATAGAGAGTAAGGAGAGGAGAAAGTGGAGAAGAAAGCCACATTTTGGGAGATTCATGCACCTCTGGTGGATGGTTTTGTAGCCCAAGGTTAGCAAATTGGTACGTTTTGCATGAGGGAGTCAACTGGACCATCTTCTTTAGGGGTTATTTTAGTTCTATGATGTTCCCCACATTTTTCTTCTTCTCTCTTATGTATTTGACAATGGAAATAATACAGGGCTAAACTCCTTGTTCCTTAGGACCGGGAGTAGCCTGGTTATACATTGTAATTGTCTTTTATGCATTAATATACATTTTTCTATTAATTTTCTGGACATAATTATGTGAAAGTATAATGAACTATCCATACTTGATCACCATAGGTAGTTAATCAGACCGCTAATTATCTCGAAATAGGGATTAGGGGTTGGAAAATTATAGAATTACATGTTTTATATCACACCTTGAGAAAAGAGGCTTATGAATGTGAAGAGGTTACCCAAATTTTTTGATAAAGCACCTAACTAATAACTCAATTACTATGAGAGTGGAATTGGTATTAGTTTAGGTAGTGAATTACGCTGTGAGAGCGGGTAATTCTTGCTACAAGTTTCTTTGTCTAGTGTTAGGAGAGCTAATTATTAATGATATGATGTTAATTAAAATGTTAACTGAGTTGAAACTGTAATCCTGAGGAATTCACTCCATTTGAGATCAACAACCAACAATCTTAGATTTATTTTCTGCATCTTAGTTAATTAAACATTCATTCAAAGTTTTCATCAGGTTAGTTGATCGCATCACAGTTAGTATTAGTCTCTGGAGAATGTTTCTATGAGTTCGACATCCTGGCCTCTTAGGGCCTATATTATATTGATACATATACTTACATTTAACATGTAGTTTGCGTGTATCAAGTTTTTAGCATCGTTGTTGGGGAATCGACAACTCCAACACTATGAATGCTGTGATCGGCCACTCTAGGCCACAAACTTTATTTTCTTTTTATTCATTTAAATTGAATATCAAATATCTTTTATTCAATCATTATTATCTATTCTCACATTGCTTTCAACAATTTTAGGTACATGTTTATGATGCAAACTAGTGATCATGACTACAAAGAGTCAACTCCACAAGGCTATAGTCTGGAGGAGCTCTTACACAGAGGGATAAAGTATGATGGCTCAGTGGGAAGACTAATTCAAACCCTATCACCAAATAATCCAACACCTCCACCAGAGGAACCAGAAGAACCAGTTCAGATGGAAGACATAGCATAAGAGCAGACTATTCGGGAGAAGATCAAGGCATCTTCCTCAACAGCTCATCTAGGGCCAATTAAAAGACAATCTATGAATGTGGGCAACTACTAGATAGATCTTGGGTTGGTGGCATTAGTCAAGTCACAAGTTTTCCATGGCCACAACACTGAGGGCCCGATGACGCACATCAACAATTTTGTTGAAAGTTGTGATATGGTAAAGATTGATAGAGTGTTGGCGACAGTAATTTATCTAAAGCTTTTTCCATCATCACTAACAGAAAATGCTAAATATTAGTTCTACAATCTCCAGCCTGAGTTGATAGAAACATGGGAGGGGATGATAGACACTTTCTTTGAGCGTTACTTCCCACCTCAAAAGACAAATGAGCTAGTAAAAAAGATATACAACTTCAAGCAACATGTACAAGAATCTTACTCTAAAGTATGGGAGAGATATCAGAACATGCTGAGGAAGGTCCCTCATCATGGGATTGATTTGTATGGCTTGACAAAGATGTTTTATTATGGACTGCATCAAGGGGAGAGGACCACACTTGACAGTGCAGAAATAGGCTTCTTCCTCAACAACAAGCCATATAGGTGTCATGAGATCATGAAGAAATTGGCTAAAATTTAGTCATGGGAAGAAGAAAGAGAACACCCAATAACCATTAAAAGTGTTGGAGAGTTCTAGGTGATTACAGCATTGAATGAGAAATTGAACTTGATTGCTAAGAAATTATGTCATAAGGATGGAAGATCTTCTGGAGGAGAGGAAGAAGAGTGCATGTTTGCATGGAAGCAGAATTATAGGGGTAATGACTATTCCTGGAGGAAGGATCCCAAGTTTTCTTGGAAGGACTCCAATAATTTTCAGCAAGACCTAGTAAGATAACATCAAGGGGCCCTAGTAAGATAAACCACATTGAGGACATGCTAGACAAGATGGTTATCCAGAATGATGTGCTCATTGGACAAACCCAGAGGGAACTACAGAACCAAGGAGCACAAGTTCACAGTATATAGACTTAGATCTCTCAAACAGTAGTGGAAGTAGCTTCTTTCAAGAAACCTGGTCAGAATGGGTTCCTAGGAAATACTGACATACCATCTGGAAATCAACGGTCAAGGCGGTATTACTTCATAGTGGAAAGAAAGTGCTTAATGACAAACAAATTATCCTAGAAGCAAAGGATGCCACAAGTGACACAGGGCCAACGATGACTGCTAATACAATTGAGCCAGATACTGCAGCATAGGACAAGACAGTTGATGAGGAAATCGATGAACCAAAGGAGACAAGAAAGAATGCATACATCCTACCTCATCAAAGGAAAGTGGTGAAGCTAGTGCTCTTTCTAAACAACTTGAAGGAAAAGAAGCATGAGCAACAATTTCAGAAGTTTCTGGACAATTTAATAAAATTACATGTCCAATTTCCCCTCATTGTTGCAATTGAGCATATCCCTTCATACGAAAATTTTTTAAAGGACATAAAAAAGAGAGGAGGATATCTGATTCTAATGTAGTGGTGTTGAAGGAGCAAGTTAATGCCTTCATTCTGGGAAAACTGCCACCAAAAAGGCAAGATCCAGACTGCTTCAACATATCATGTTACATTGGGAAGACAAAACTTTGGAGAGGATTTGTGCAGTTCGAGGCAAACATCAATCTTATGCCCTTTACTACCTTAAAGAAACTGGTCTTAAGGAGTCCTAAAAAAGCAATATAACCATACAAGTGGCACACAACTCAGTGGTTAGACCATCTGGTATATGTGAGGATGTTCTTGTAAATTTAGACATGTTTGTATTTCCAGCAGACTTTGTGGTTAAGGAAATGTAGGATGATCACATCAATGAATTACTACTTGGAGGCCATTTCAAGTCAGATCAGACATGATCTTAGAGATGGGCAGAGGAAGACTGAAACTGGGGATCAACAAAGACTGCTTTAAAATCAAGATTCCTGAGTCTACACAAACAACTGAGGATAAGACACAATGTCACATGCTGCAGTAGGTCCCGGGAAATATGTCTTTATTTCTTGGGTGGCCATTCCTAGACCTGGATCATGTGATGACACAGGTTCACAAAGGCACACGGGTAGTGTACATCTTGGAGAACACAAAGGAAGTTTCATTGGCCAAGGCAGTTCAATACCCAAATGATGAAGGGGGGGAATATTGCCCAACAACAATTGATGAGGCAACTTCTTCCACTCTTTCTCAATCATATCCTCAATTGCCTTTAGGGGCATGTCTCATGAATTTAGTGGATTAATATACCCATCATTGTTCTTTGGAGGTGTGTGTCTTGTTTCTCAAGGCACTACCATGTTACTACACCAGACACTTTGAGGATCTACGACCACCCCCTCCGCCATTGATCCCATCTCTCTAGAGTCCCCCCAGATCTAGAACAAAAGCCATTGCCATCACACTTGAAGTATATTTTCTTGGCAGTAGAAGAGAAGATTTTGGACATCATGGAATCTTCATTGAGCATTCGAGAAGAAGAGCAATTACTAGTGGTATTAAAAAACCTCCAGATCAGACTGGAAGAAGGATCCAAGCCCATAGTGCAACCTCAGTGATGAATCAATCCTATCATGACTGAGGTAGTAAGGAAAGAGGTAGTAAAACTTTTATCTGTAGGTATAATTTATGCTATCTCTGACTCCAACTGGGTTAGTCCAAACTAGGAGTTTCCTAAGAAAAGGGGGATAAGAACCACAACTAATTCGTCTAGCGAGTTGATTTCTACTAGGTTGGTGACTGGATGGTGAGTATGTATTGATTATTGATGTTTGAAAGCCATCACTTTGAAAGACCATTTTCCGCTCCCCTTTATCGATCAAATTGTAGAGCAGTTTTCCAACCTCTCTCATTTTTATTTTCTCGACGAGTATTCTAGATACAACCAAATTTCTATCGACCACAAGACCAAGAGAAGTCTACCTTCACTTGTCCTTATGGCACTTTAACATATCGTTGGATGCCTTTCGGTCTTTGCAACACACCGACTACCTTCCAGAGATGCATGCTCACCAATTTTTTTGATATGGTGGAGTGATGTCTGGAGGTATTCATGGATTATTTTTCAATGTACGGGTAATCATTTGATGATTTTCTTGACAATCTCAATAAGGTTTTGTAAAGATGCGAGGACACTCACCTGGTTCTGAAATGGAAAAAATGTCACATGATGGTGAGTGAGGGGATAGTTTAGGACACTAGGTGTCCAATAAGGGAATGGTGGTTGACCCGATGAAAAAAGAAGTCATCTCCAAGCTACCTCCACCATCATTAGTGAAGGGAGTGAGGAGCTTTTTAGGAAATGCCAAATTTTACGGATGTTTTATAAAAGAATTTTCAAAAATTTCCAAATTGCTCTCTGAGTTGTTGGTAAAGGATGCTGAATTTAATTTTGATGAGAGGTGTTTGAAGACATTTGAGGTGTTAAAGGAAAAATTGGTGTCTGCACCTGTTGTCTAGGCTTCGGATTGGACTCAACCATTTGAGTTGATGTGTGACACATTGGATTACACAGTAGGGGTTGTTTTAGGCCAACGACAAGACAAGGTTCCCTCCATCATTTATTATGCATCAAAAACCCTACAAGATGCCCAATTAAATTATACAACCACTAAAAAGGAGTTGTTTGCAATAGTTTTTCACTTTTGATAAATTTCATAAATATTTGAATGGGGCTAGGGTCATTTTTTGGATAGATCATGCAGCCATTAAAACATTTCTGTAGAAAAAGGATGCAAAGCCTAGGTTGATTAGATGATCCTGCTGTTGTAGGAATTTGATATTGAAATCAAGGATAAAGCAAGCATTGAAAATATGGTGGCACATCATTTGTCTAGGATTGAAAGAGTGAATGAAAAGGGCATAGGCAAACCTATAGTGGAAAAATTTCTAGATGAGTAGCTCTTTCCCATGAAAAGAAAAGATCTGTGGTATGCAAACTTTGTAAACTACTTGGCCTGTAGTGAGCTACCAGGAGATTGAGGATATCCAGAGAAAAGGAAGTCTTCCATTCTTTGAGGTTTTACATTTGGGATGATCCTATCTTACTCAAGCAATGTAGGGACGAGATTTTAAGGAAATGTGTGCCCGATCGTGAGTTGGAGAGTATATTGGCACATTATCACTCCTTACCTACTGGGGGTCACCATGCTAGTTATAGGACATCGGCTAAGGTCTTAAAAATTGGGTTTTATTGGCCAACACTTTTCAAAGATGCATATAATTTTGTGCTTCATTGTGATGCATGCCAACATGTAGGTAATATTTCAAAAAGACATAAAATGCCCTTAATATTTTTTTTAGGAAATAAAGGTTTTTGATATATGGGGAATTGATTTGATGGCCCTTTCATGTAATCTAATTCTAATTTATACATATTATTTGTCGTTGACTATGTCTAAGTGGGTGGAAGCAATTCCAAATTGCACCAATTATGCTCAGGCCATATGTAGGTTTGTAAAAGATCACATCTTTAGCAGGTTTGAGGTGCCCAGATTGATAATCATTGATGGTGGATCTCACTTCACCCATAGAAAATTTGGAGCACTTTTGAGAAAATATCGAGTGAAACACAGGGTACGTACTCCATATCACCCCCAAACCCTAGGACAAGTTGAGGTGTCTAATAGGGAGATTAAGAAAATCTTCAAAAAGATAGTCTCAACAAATAGGACTAATTGGAGCATGTTTCTTAATTGTACTCTTTGGGAATATAGGAAAACCTATAAGACACCTATAGAAACTACTCCTTTTAGGTTGGTTTATGGGAGATCACATCACTTACCCGTAGAGTTAGAGCACAAAGCAAAATGGGTCGTGAGGAAATTGAACTACAATTTGGATGATGCGGGGAGAAAAAGGATGTTAGAATTGAATGATCTAGATGAACTTAGGTTTGACGCCTATGAAAGCTTCAGGATAATAAAAGAGAGAACCAAAAAGATCCATGATCGCCACATCTTACATAGAGTCTTCACTCTATGATAGAATGTGCTTCTGTTCAATTCTAGGTTGAAGTTACACCTTGGTAAACTGAGGTCTAGATGGAGTAGGCCTTTTGAGGTAGTTAAGGTTTTTCCCCATGGGGCACTGGAGATAAGCAATGGGACCAAGCCATTCCTTGTTAATGGCCAGCGGCTTAAACATTACTTTTGGGGAAGATGTGGTCGGGAAGGAAGAGGAGTTGAAGCTCATTGAGATTCAATGATCTTTTGTGCTTAGATCGTCGATCCTATGATGTAAAACAAGGATGCTTTTTGGGAGGCAACCCAACCATACATTTTCATTCTTTACATCCAGTTTTGTAGTTTTGTAGCTTTAGTTTTCATTCTATTAGTTTTTATGTAAAAAAGGTGCCTTGATCATTTTTGTGTGGTATGTTGTCTGGCGATAAGTCGGTACTACTGACAGCACAGTCAATAGTACCGAAGACATCACAGGGACAAGAAGCTAAGTTTCAAAAAAACTTGATACTACTGACTACACAGTCGATAGTACCGATGACATCATAGGTTGGGAAAGTAAAAATTCAAAGGAACTCAGTACTACCAACCAAAAGCATGGTAGCACTGAATTTTTGTAGAAAAGGAGCTGAGTTAACTGATAAGGAATCAATAGTACCGACACAAATGAAGCTCCATGTTTGAAATACCGAGATTAGGATTAGAAGTATAGAAGATTTTTTTTTCAAAAACTTGGTACTACCAACACAAAGTCAGTAGTACCGACATCTAAAGACCAGAATCCACGTGAGCGACATCGATGATTGAAATTCATCGCATCTGATGGTCAGTAGTACCAATCCATTGCACAAGTTGATAATACTGACTTGCATCATTACTACCACATGGCAATATGCATCTATTGACATCAACAAATGAGGAGCATCAATATCAATGGTTGGTACTGAGTCACACAGATCATGGAGGAAAAGCCAGTACTACCAACACATCGGCAGTAGGCTGGCCAGCAGCTATATAAGGAGGGGTGTGTCTATTATTTTATTCACACCTTCAACACACCTCTCTCAAGTAGGATTGTGCAAGGTCTTAGAAAGTGGGTTTTCTTGGCCAACACTTCTCAAAGATGCATATAATTTCATGCTTCATTGTGATACATGTCAATGTACATGTAATATTTTGAAAAGACATGAAATGCCCTTAAATATTTTTCAGGAAATTGAGGTTTTTGATATATGGGGAATTGATTTCATGGGCCCTTTCATGTAACCTAATTATAATTTATACATATTATTTGTCATTGACTATGTGTCTAAGTGGGTGGAAACAATTCCAACTTGCACTAATTATGCCCAAGTCGTATGCATGTTTGTAAAAGATCACATCTTTAGCAGGTTTGGGGTGCCCAGATTGATAATCATTGATAGTGGATCTCACTTAACCAATAGGAAATTTGGATCACTTTTGATCAAATATGGAGTGAAACACAGGGTAGGTACTCCATATCACCCCCAAATCCAAGGATAGGTTGAGGTGTCTAATAGGGAGATTAAGAAAATATTCAAAAAGATAGTCTCAACAAATAGGACTAATTGAAGCATGTTGCTTAATGGTTCTCTTTGGGCATATAGGACAACCTATAAGACACCTATAGGAACCACTCCTTTTAGGTTGGTTTATGGGAGATCATGTCACTTACCCGTAGAGTTAGAGAACAAAGCAAAATGGGCCCTGAGGAAATTGAACTACAATTTGGATGATGCATGGAGAAAAAGGATTTTAGAATTGAATGATCTAGATGAAATTAGGTTTTACACCTATGAAAGATTCAATATCAACAAATAGAGAACCAAAAAGATCCATGATCGCCACATCTTACATAGAGTCTTCACTCCATGATAGAAGGTGCTTCTGTTCAATTCTAGGTTGAAATTACACCCTGGTAAACTGAGGTCTAGATGGAGTGGGCCTTTTGAGGTAGTTAAGGTTTTTTTCCCATGGGGTATTGGAGATAAGCAATGGGACCAATCCATTCCTTGTTAATGGCCAACGACTTAAACATTACTTTAGGGGAGATGTGGTCGGGAAGGAAGAGGAGTTGAAGCTCATTGAGCTTTAATGATCTTTTATGCTTAGATTGTCGATCCTACGATGTAAAACAAGGGCGTTTGTTGGGAAGCAACCCGACCATAAATTTTCTTTCTTTACATTAAGTTTTGTAGTTTCATAGCTTTAGTTTTCATTTTATTAGTTTTTATGTAAAAAAATATGCCTTGATCATTTTTGTGTGGTATGTTGTCTGGCGATAAGTAGGTACTACTGACAACACAGTTGATACTACCGCAGACATCACAAGGACAAGAAGTTGAGCTTCAAAAAAACTCAGTACTACCGACTACATAGTTGATAGTACTGACGACATCATAGGTTGGGCAAGTAAAAATTCAAAGGAACTCAGTACTACCAACCAAAAGCTTGGTAGCACTAACTTTTCACAAAAATGGAGCTGAGTTAACTGATAAGAAATGAGTAGTACCGACACAAAGAAAGTAGTACCGACACAAAGTCAGTAGTACTGACACAAATGAAGATCCATGTTCAAAATATCGAGATTAGGATCAGAAGTATCCAAGAAAAAAATTCAAAAACTTGGTACAACCAACACAAAGTCGGTGGTACCGACATCTGAAGGCCAGAATCCAAGGGAGTGACATCGATGACCGAGATTCATCACATTTGACGGCCAGTAGTACCAATCCATTGCACAAGTCAATACTAACTACTTGCATCGGTACTACCGACACATGGAAATTTGCATCTATTGACATCGACAATGAGGAGCATTAGTATCAACGGCTGGTACTGAGCCACATGGATCATGGAGGAAAAGTCAGTACTATTGATGCATCAACAACAGGATGGCCGAAGGCTATATAAGGAGGGGTGTGTCTATTATTTTCTTCACACCTTCATCACACCTCTCTCAAGAAGGATTGTGCAAGGTCTTAGAAAGTGGGTTTTATTTGCCAACACTTTTCAAAGATGCATATAATTTTGTGCTTCATTGTGATGCATGTCAACGTGCAGGTAATATTTCGAAAAGACATGAAACACCCTTAAATATTTTTCAAGAAATTGAGGTTTTTGATATATGGGGAATTGATTCCATGGGCCCTTTCTTGTATTCTAATTCTAATTTATTCATATTATTTGTCATTGACTATGTGTCTAAGTGGGTGGAAGCAATTCCAACTTGCACCAATGATGCCCAGGTCGTATGCAGATTTGTAAAAGATCACATATTTAGTAGGTTTGGGGTTCCCAAATTGATAATCATGGATGGTGGATCTAACTTCACCTATAGGAAATTTGGATCACTTTTGAGAAAATATGGAGTGAAACATAGGGTAGGTACTCCATATCACCCCCAAACCCAAGGACAACTTGAGGTATCTAATAGGTAGATTAAGAAAATCTTTGAAAAGATGGTCTCAACAAATAGGACTAATAGGAGCATGTTGCTTAATGGTGCTCTTTGGGCATATAGGACAAACTATAAGACACCTATAGGAACCACTCCTTTTAGGTTGGTTTATGGGAGATCATGTGACTTACCCGTAGAGTTAGAGCATAAAGCAAAATGGGCACTGAGGAAACTGAACTACAATTTGGATGATGCAAGGAGAAAAAGGATGTTAGAATTGAATGATCTAGATGAACTTAGGATTGACGCCTATGAAAGCTTCAAGATAAATGAAGAGAGAACCAAAAAAATACATTATCACCACATCTTACATAGAGTCTTCACTCCATGATAGAAGGTGCTTCTGTTCAATTCTAGGTTGAAATTACACCCTAGTAAACTGAGGTCTAGATGGAGTAGGCCTTTTGAGGTAGTTAAGGTTTTCCCCATGGGGCGCTGGAGATAAGCAATGGTACCAAGCCATTCCTTGTTAATGGCCAGTGGCTTAAACATTACTTTGGGGGAGATGTGGTCAGGAAGGAAGAGGAGTTGAAGCTCATTGAACTTCAATTATATTTTGTGCTTAGATTGTTGAGCCTATGATGTAAAACAAGGATGCTTGTTGGGAGGCAACCCAACCATAAATTTTCATTCTTTACATTCAGTTTTGTAGTTTCATTACTTTTGTTTTCATTTTATTAGTTTTTATGTAAAAAAGGTTCCTTGATCATTTTTGTGTGGTATGTTGTTTGGTGATAAGTCGGTACTACTAACAACACAATCGATAGTACCAAAGATATCACAGGAACAAGAAGCAGAGTTTCAAGAAAACTCAGTACTACAGACTACACACTCGATTGTACCGATGACATCATAGGTTGGGCAAGTAAAAGTTCAAAGGAACTCAGTACTACCAACCAAAGGCTTGGTGCACTAACTTTTTGCAGAAAAGGAGTTGAGTTAACTGATAAGGAATCAGTAGTACTGACACAAAGTCAGTAGTATCGACACAAATGGAGCTCCAAGTCTAAAATAATGAGATTAGGATCACAAGTATCGAAGAAGAAAAATTCCAAAAACTTGGTACTACCAACACAATGTCAGTAGCACTGACATCTGAAGACTAGAATCCATGGGAGCGACATCGATGATCGAGATTCATCGCATCTGGCAGTTAGTAGTATCGATCCATCACACAAGTCGATACTACCGACACATGGCAATCTGCATCTATTGACATCGACAAATGAGGAGCATCAGTATCAACAGCTGGTACTGAGTCACACAGATCATGGTGGAAAATTTAGTACTACTGATGCATCGACAGTAGGATGGTCGATGGCTATATAAGGAGGGGCGTGTCTATTATTTTCTTCACACCTTCAACACACCTCTCTCAAGCATGATTGTGCAAGCAATGTCGGGCGATCAGAGTCTTCTCCGAGCTTCTTTTTCTTCATCCCCTTCTTGTACCAGTGTGATGGCATCCAGGAGAGGTTCTTTTCATCAGTGGGGAATGCTATGTTGATTCCAAAACCAACCTGAATCAACCATCCAAACGTCGATGTGAAGAAGATATATAAGGATTTGATGAAGAGGGAGATCACTGCAACACAGTAAGGAGACCATGCATTCATTACAGCTTTGGGCTTCACTGACAACCTCTGCCAGGTCTGTTAGCGTTAGGAGCTGAGGGGCGATCACCCATTCTTTAGTGATTGGCTCATTTTCTTGGGACTCGTTTATGAGTTCTTGGCATCGTTGGAGATATGAACCATCCCCAAGCATGGGGATGAATGGAGTGAAGGCTACATCATCTTTCATCTCTTCAACACAAACTATCAAGTGACGTTGCGATAGTGTAATGCCATCTATGAGTGGCTGTTGGGGGACGTACATTTCGTCCCCAACAATATCGACTTCGAGGGTGCATGGGAACTTTTAGCGGAGGTGCCAGAGGGCTACCATATCAGCTGGCATACCAACTCCATCACCGACATCGAGTACCCATTTGCTTGCATCCTACATCACTTCCTCACCAACACCATCTTCTCCAAGTCAAGTCAAGGGCAGGGAAGACTCATAGGGTGGATCTCTACTTCCTCTACAAATCGCTAGAATTAAGAGGAAAGATTGTGGACTTTGGTTCCTTCTTCCTCCAACACATGATTTCGATGAAGAGACTAGTGCATAGGACTCCTCCTATCCATTTTGGAGGATATCTCACTCCAATAGTGATGCATCTAAACATTGATCTCTCCACATCCAGATCTCTGAAGGTTGCTCCTAAGTTGGACCTGAAGCATTTCAAGAGAGCGAACCTCCTCAACGTGCACAAAGGGAAAGTGTACACATGTTGCACAGTGGATGGCCAATACAAGGAGAGGGAGATCCCTGATCCGGTCTTCAACTTGCAAGGACTCTACCTCATGAGGTGGCCAGAGCGGGACTCGGAGGATGATGAATAAGAAGACAATGCTGAGCAAGAACAACAACAAGAGTAAAATGAAGAAGAAGAGGAGGAACCCACCATCCCCATCACAAGGAGGTAGGTTTCCCGCAAGCATATCAGAGTACATGGAGCCTCTAGATCTTTTGCTCCACCACCTGTCCATGAATATGATCCCTATTCAATTGTAGGTATGTATGGCATGCTTCAAGATATACAACAGGGGCAACAATAGTAGACCGCTACACTGGTTGGCATCCATGATGTCCAAGGATGGATCTATCACAACCAGTAGGCGATCTTTGGACAACCAAGAGAACATGTACACATGCCTACAATAGATGAAGAAGTATCATAACCCGTTCTTTGACAATTATCAGACACATGGATACTTTGGTGGTTATCCACAACATCCAGAGATGCCACATCAGTCGCCAACTTTTCAGGATACGTTCTATCCCTATGATCCTACTATGCCACAACCTACGCCACCAACCTTTTGATTTGGTACCACTGTACCACCTCTTGATTTGGATTTTGACTATGCAGACATAGTCATGTTCAAGCTTGGGGGTGTTGGAACAACTCTATCCTTTAGTTTTTTTCTTTCTTAATTTGCTTTCTAGCTTTTATTTTTCCAATTTGTAGGATCCAGATCTATCTAGTTTAATAGTGGAGCTTAATTCTTGATTCTTGTCATTGTCATGTGCTTTTGGGTGTTTGCAATGGAAATTAAAATGATTTTTTTTGGCATAGTTGCAAATTTGTTGAGTTGCAACACCTAGAGGAACTGTATGGGTTAGTCAGCTTAAGGACATTTGACATGAATGTACATCTTAATTATACATGTAATGTGGATGAAGATGGAGTTTGAGCCTAAATTTATCAAACAAATAACATGATCTTAAATTGAAATTTAAGAAAGAAATTCTAATGTTACCATGTACATAGGTCATTAGAGAGGTACATATCATAGTTCAAGAAAGGCATTGTCTCTTAATTATGTAATTCCATCCATTCTCCACTCGTTTTTACCCACCACCTTAAGATGATCAAGTAATCCAAATTATTTTCTTTTGGTTGCATTGCATGGCATAGTAGTTGACATGATAGTTAGATTTTTTTACTGCATTAGTTATAAAATGAAAAAAAATGCATAAACAATTCTTGTGCATATCATCTAGTTGCATAAAAATTACATGTAGATAGCATGCATTTTTCATCATTCATTTTCATATCAAGTGGTTATATTATATTCCTCTAAAAATAAATGCATGGATACACATCGATATCCTCAGAAAAAATGAAATGAACGTGACATGTTAGTGAAGCCTAAGCATAACTTTCCATCATTCTAAATAGTGGGTCAATGAAAAAAAATTGTTTTGAAATAATGAGGGAGAAAGGATGCTCTAAACTCTTCAAAACAAAATGGAAACATTCACATGATGTATTCTCTTCTTTACTTCATTCTTGTCAATTTGATGAGATTTTCAATACATGTAACATTTCACCCATATTATTAGGCCTTAGGATTTATGCATTTCTCATTATCTTCACCATATAGGTTCACCATGTTTTATTTTTTCATAAATAATTCAGATGTAACTTGTGATTCTTCATTAGCCATCTAATTTGTTCCATCTATTGCTCTTATCAGTAGGCAAATTAAATGATTATTCTCCTCATTAATTCTTATAAGGAGAATTATTTCCAAGTAGTTGGTAGTTAGGAAAGAGCAATGTAGATAGGGAATCACATGATGCACAAAGCAAATCCATGATTGACTATGATGTTAACTGCTCTATTGATAATGTTTCACTGATCTAAGGGTGGACATCTTTTATGGATACTTTTGGTCACATGAGAGTAGTTGATTGTTCAGTGGTCAGTGAAGGCCGGTTTGGGACTGCCAGGTGGGGATAGTTGAGAAAGAAAATTCATATTTTATGTCCTTTTCTTACTTGTCTAGAAGAAATTTGAGGGTGTGTTGCTCGAGCACGAACAACATTTAAACTTAGTGGAATTTGATACACCAGATAATTGGCGTTCTCATAAGCTATTTATTATTGATTTCTGAACACTTATTGTTCATTTTCATATTAATCTGTGCATTATTTATTATCATTAGCCTGTGATACTTAATTGCATCAAATAAATGTATTTTTGATGTTCCTGTTAGAATCATCATTATTTGAGATCTTATGTTCAATTTTTGTGGATTTTAGGTAAATCTACATGTATCTACATAGCTTGGTACTACCGATTTTATTATCAGTGGTACCGACCCTTTCTCAGATAGGAACATGTTAACTCAAGAATACTCGATAATACTGAACAAGGAAGTCGATACTACCGACAACCTTACAAGGATGATTCAAAATTTTGTGAGAAATCTCGGTACTATCGACATCAACTTGGTAGTATCAAAGGCTGCACATGCAACCACAACTATCGAAGGTGTCGGTAGTAGAAACACACAGTTGGTGGTACCGACACGGTGGGATCAGATAGATCTAAAAATCACATTTAATCTGAAGGTTGGCAATTATTGACGCCCCTAAGTCATTTTTGTGACTTAGGGGGATTTCATCCAAACCTAGGTATCTCATTCTATTCCATTGTACGACATTCAAGAGCAATGAGAGGAGAAAGCAAAGAAGAAAGACATGTTCTGAGATATTTGGGAACCTCCGGTGATGGATTTGCAGCGTGAGGTTAGTGAATTGGCACATTCATGTGAGGGAGTCAACCAGACCATCTTCTTTAGGGGTTCTTTTAGTTCTCTAATGTTCCCATATTTTTCTTCTTCTCTCATATGTATTTGACAATGGAAACATTACTTAGATAAACCCCTTGTTCCTTAGGACCTGGGAGTAGCCCAGTTATGCAATGTAATTGACTTCTATACATAAATATACATGTTTCTCTTAATTTCTAGACATAATTCTATGAAAGTATAACAAACTATCCACGCTTATCACCATAGGTAGTTAATTAGACCGTTAATTGTTTTGAAAGAGGGACTAGGTGTTAAAAAGTTATAGAATTATATGTTTTATATCACACCTTGGGAAAGGAAGCTTACGAATGTGAAGAGATTACCTATAGTTTTTGATAAAGAACCTAACTAATAACTCAACTACTACGATAGTGGAATTGGTATTAGACTAGGTAGTGAGTTATGCTGAGAGTGGGTAATTCTTGCTACATGTCTCTTTGTCTAGCCTGAGGAGAGATAATTATTAATGATATGATGTTAATTGCAATGTTAACTGAGGTGAAAGCGTAATCCTAAGGAATTCACTTCATTTGAGATTGACAAATAGTGATATTAGATTTATTTTCTACATCTTAGTTAATTAAACATTCACTCAAAGTTTTCATCGACTTAGTTGATTGCATCATAGTTAGTAGTAGTCTCTGGAGGTCGTTTCCCCAAGTTCGACATTCGGGCCTCTTAGGGCCTATATTACATTGATATGTATACTTGTGTTTAACGTGTAGCTTGCACGCATCATGCTTCAAAAATGACAACCTCTCCATTCAAGCTACTGGTTGGACCAGTCACCCTATAAGGGTCCTACAAGTTCTTTCTCACTCAATTACCATCATGCAACCAATAATAAGTGCAAAATTGGATCAATCCTTGTAATCACCATGCAATACATGCCAAGATGATGAAATGCAACTAAAAATGCAAAATCAAATTAGTCTAGATAAGAAATTCAAAACCTAAACTGAAGATAATTGTCAGGTCTCCTCCTGACAAGTGCCTTATTTACGTCATTTGCTTGACACATGTGTATCAAGCTACCTTGGTGTCTATGATAGGGAGTGGGGCTAATTCCCTCATTACTAAATATTTAGTGGTATAGTACCCTTTTAACCTTTAGCCATTTCCCATAAACTCCCCTTTTTGTTGTCCCACAACACAAAGGATGTATTATGGTGGATGTGTTTCACCAGATAAGGGCCATGCCAATGTGATCTCAACTTCCTTAACAATAACCAGAGTCTCAAATTATAGAACAACACTTGGTCGCCTACTTGGATATCGTTTCCCTCCAAATGGGCATCATGCCACATCTTAGTTGCTTTTTGTAGATGCATGCATTCTGATGGGTAGTCAGTCAAAGTTCCTCCATATCTTACAGTTGAAGAAATTACTTCTTTCCAACTAAGGATGTGTCAAAATTGAGAAGATTGATCTCCCATTTTTCTTTGTGTTTCATATCTATAGGTAGGTGGCAAGACATCTCTATATCAATGGGAGTGGGTTAGCACCCAAAGGGGTCTTGAATACAGTTTAGTATACCCACAATATGTCAGCTAGTTTTGTAGCCCAATCTTTCTTGTGCGCCAATTGTTTTCTCCAAGATGTCCATAATTTGTCTATGTGAAACTTCAATATGCACACTGGAGTGTGGGTGATATAGAATACTTCTCGATGGTAAACCCCATATTTCTTCTATAATGCCTCAAAATTCTTCCACAAAAAATGTTAACATACATGGAGTATCATAGTGTGTGGCATCTTGAATCTACAAATGATGATCACCTTGAACAATTTTATAACTGGCTTGCAATTACTATAGATGGTAAGGACTTCCTCCACAACTTGTAGACGTGTAATCCAGTGCTACCAAGATGTAGAAATAGCCACAAGAAGAGGGGAATGGACCCATGTAATCCACTCCCCATACATCAAATTTTCCACTTCTTGCAACAAAGTCAAGGGAATCTCATCCCTCTTTGATATGTTCACTGATATTTGACATTGATCATTTATTTCCACTTCTTTATACAAAGTGAAGTTATATGCATCCTTGAACTGTGTAGGACAAAAGAATCCACAATTATAGCAATCTTTTTCATTTTTCATGTGTCCGTTTGGGACCAGAATGTCACTACTCAAGAATAAGGCTACCGTCTCTATCACACATTACTAAAGACGATCAACACAAAACTAAAAGAAATATGGCTCATCCCAATAATAGTTCTCAATGTCATCCATGAATTTCTTCTTGGAATTATATGTGTACTCAGGATGTAGAACACCTGCAACAAGTTAATTGACACAGTCTACAAACCAATGAGTAGTTGAAGAGACTTTCGTCAAATGCTCATATGTCAAGGAATCATTTATTGGAGCAATTCCATTGTTGGTGGCACAAATTTGGCTCAGATTATCAGACACAACGTTCTCACTGTGATTTTTAAATTGGATTTCAAGATCAGACTCATGTAGTAGCAAGATCCACCTGATCAGCCTCAACTTGGCATCATTCTTAGTTAGCATGTAGCACAGGGCTGGTCAATATAAACAATCACATGTGACCCTATAAGATAAGACAAAAACTTATAGAAAGCCTAGGCTATGGAGAGAAACTCCTTCTCAGTTGTGGCATAACTATGTTGTGTTTCTCCCAACATCTTGGAGGTGTAATAGATCTCATGATTCTTATCAATCAGCTGCCCTAAAACTACTCCCACAACAAGTCACTTGCATCACAGGTGATTTTAGAAGGCTGAGACCAATGGGATGCCCAAATTATGGGTGTAGAAATAAGAGAGGCTTTGAAATTATTGAAGTTGTTCATATAAGTTGAATCAAATGTTAACACAACCTCCTTCAAAAGTAGATTAGTGAGAGTCTTTGCAATGCTCGAGTAATCATTTATAAATATTCTATAGAATACAACATGTCCTAAGAATGCCCTGATCTCGTTCACAGTAGATGGCGGTGCTAACTTTGTTATGACTTCAATTTTAGAATTTTTCACTTTGATTCCTCTACTCCTCAACCTGTGTCCCATAAGTAGCATCCTTGACCATGAAGTGGCATGTCTCCCAATTCAACACCATGTGTGCTTCTTCACATCTATCTAGGATAAGAAAAAGATGATTGAAATATGAATTGACTATATTTTGATAGATGAAGAAATCATCCATGAACACGTCCATGTTTGTCTCTATAAAATCGGTGAAGATAGCTACCATGCAACACTAGAATGTAGTTGGGGCACTACAAAGCACAAATGTCATCATTCAGAATGCATACATTATGAATGGCTATATACATGTGGTCTTCTCCTAATCATCAGGGTGGATTGGGATCTGATAAAACTCAAAATGTCAATCAAGGTAAAAAAACTCCTAGTGTGTCATAAGCTCTAGTGTGCACAAGGAGGGCACACTGAACATATAGCTTCTTGGCTTTCCTTAAAAAAAGCTCTAAGACCTTATCAAGGAAGGGAAGAGGGAATTGATCCTTTTCTATAGTTTTGTTTATCTTTTGATATTCAATGCAATTCTCCACCTTATGATGACATGAGCGGGAATCAAATTGTTCTTCTCATTGGCCAATTGAATCAGACTCACCAATGGTGAGTCAAATACAGGATATATGATCCCAGAAACTAGTAACTTGATCACTTCTAGCCAGACCACCTCCTTCATGTTGGTATTCAATCTATGTTGTAGGTATTTAGATGTCTTGTAATCCTCCACCATGGGGATTTTGTGCATGTAGATAGCCTGAATAATTCATGTAAGATCTGTCATCTTGTACCCCTAAGTCTGATCTCATCTTTCTTAGATCTTTCATCAGTTTCTTTCTTGTTCTATGGTGAGAGCAAAATTTATGATGACGGGGGATACCCATTGCTCCTCTATAAAAACATATTTCAACCCCTCAAGTTGGGGTTTCATCTTTGATGCATATGATTCTGGTTCTCCCCCTTCAATAATAGAAATATGATTCTTGTGATATTCAAATACTTGGACCAAGCAGGAATTTCAACAAGTGCATCTAACAATGGGATGTCAATATGAAGTTTTTTCATAGCTTCCTTGAACTTTATGAAATGAGTATCCATTTTCTGCTTCAAACAATTCTAATAAGGGTGTCTTGGCATATACATCAAGATCTTCGGTATAATTATCTTATTCGTGCCTTCCTATTATCATCTTCTTTCCCCATCTGTTCTTGTGCTTTTCCAATATCCTCTATCATATCTTTCAGTATATCCACAACCATCTTCTTTACCTTTGTTCGTCTACTATCACGATATCATCATCATTAATAGAGTCCAGGGCTAGTGCAATAGTGTGACCATTGGCTTTAAATAAAAATTCCCTGAACGGGTAGCAATGGCCTCCAACTGCTCTGGGAACTTGGGATTGTTCTGTAGTTGTTCAATAAATGTGCATGTGGGGGCATAGAGTAGCTGTGAGTTGATCAAACTAAGGCTCAATGGACTTCTAGTGTGCTTGTTGATTGGACATGATGGTCTACTGGTATTGTAGAATTTGTTGCATTGCTGAGAAATTGTCCTAATCAGATGAGAGTGCACTCCCCTATTATCCCCATTACTATTGTTGTGGGACCTAGTTGGGTTCTAGAACTTGTAACTCTGATTATAACCCCTATTTTGAAAATTGTTGTTGTTGTTCTCATGATTTATAGAATTCTATTGTTGGTTGTTCTAGAACCCTAGGGGACACTAAACTTGATTTGTTATATGTCTAGACCTCAACCTAGAAGAATTCTTAGCACCTGTTGACTTGCCATGATGAAATCCCAAATCATTTCTTCTTTGGTAGGGATTGTTTTAGCCCTATCCATGGATGTTATGAATGGATTTCAAATCCTCTACTTGATTATCATCATCTAGGGCTTTTAAGTTGTTCAACATGATGTCATAGAGTAAATGACACCCAAAAGTAGAGTGGTCATTACCATTACAAGCTTCAAAAAAAATATTTGCATATTTTACTCTTTGTTGGAGCGGTTGTCACTTCCCTGTCCTTTCATAAGCATTCAAACAAGCCTCCAGAATAACTTTCTTCAATGCCAATTTCTTCAAGATCTTAGAAATGGACTTGTGCTTAAAACTATCATCTACTTTAGAAACCTTAAGGACACCACCATGTCCTCTTCCAAAGTGAGACTAGTTTTCAAAACCCCATTTCACATCTTCCCAGACATTGATGTAATTCTGCAACATGAAGTTTCCTCCATATGAGAGATCTAGAAAATTTCTTTGTGTCATCATGAACACCTCTATAAAATGTCTCAGTCAGATGTACCTATGGGATTTTGTAGTGCAGGTATTGATAGATGAGTTCTTTGTAACATCCAAGCTTCAACAAGGGATTCTTCTGTACCATGTAAATTGAGTGATTTTCCCCTTATGTAATAAGTAAGAGAGTGTGGGCAGAACTTCTCCAAAAACTTGCTTTGCAATCATTACCACGGGGTGACAGGGTGACATTGTCCCCCTTTGTGGAGCTGCACCAAATCCTAAACTTATCTGTCAAAGCGTATTTGAACAACCAGATTGTAATATCATCTTACAAAAACTCCTTTATGCTTGTTCAAGGCACAAAAATTTAAGAACAACCGTAAATGATCTGACAATCTTCACCCTTATTAGTGGAAAATGCATTTCTCTACATTGTAGTAACCCATTGCGAACATATCTTGAAATGCTGAGCTGTAATATTCAATAAAACTACATGTTTATGGAGTCTGTTACCTTAGGGATAGAAAGCCCCTAATCTATTTTTCACAGTCATCTCAATGAATGTAGCTTCTCTCACCCTATCTCCTTCTTCAATAGCATCCCTGATTTCTCATACAAGTCTTTCCCTTTGGGTAGTGAGATCCCAATTCACACAACGGGGGAATTCTCGCTCACCCATCATGTCTTTTATTATCTTTATTCAGACAGTAGAAAGTCCTCTCTTTTTTTGGATTAAATCTAGAGATGTAGACTCTTCATAAGTTGAGCATCACATACACCAGAATTTTACCAGAAATAAGAAGTAACAAGATCCATATCTATCAATTATAGAATTCAATTTGATAGGAGTTAATATCAATTAAAAAAGTAAAATCCTAATTAATCACAAAAATTGGATTAAAAAATATTGTATAGCCTCGACAATGATGTATGATTTATTGCACATGCAAGTTCACCTAAGGAAAAGCACCTAGATTTTTACCTAAACTACATATAATAGTTGCAATATCAAGAAGATAGATCTTATTGTAGATTAACATTATCATGAAACCCTAGAGATAATGTTTTAAGAAACTATTATCAAATATTATGTAGTTGAAATCAATATTTTGAATGATTTATTGAATGGTTTGCATCAAAATAAATTGTAGGGTAATTACAAAGGAGTGGATACAGTAATTGAATTGAATATCAAATCACTAGACTGAGTGGGTTGCAACACCACCACATATGTAATCTATCCTACATGTAACATTCTGCATCCCAACTATATAGATTGGGGTCAATGAACTTTGTTTCCTTGCATAGTATGAAGTTCATATGATAGATCTCCCCATAGAATCAAGGCGTTGGTATGAAAAACATCCTTTTTCATATGGGGTTTAACAATTAGCATTTGATATTATAATCTTAGATATTATGGTCTCTATGTCTAGGATTATAGTAAACATTTATATAGGGTGATTAATCCACAAGAAATGTAAGAAACAAATGAAAACAATCATACATATGTGGCAATGGAAATCGATAGCATGTAACACAAAGTACGGGAGATGTGGCTAATCCTTACGGACCGTTGAGGGAAAATACTGACACATAGAACAAGAGGGAACACATAAAGGAAGAGAGAGGAGAACCCATATCCAAAAAGGTGTGTATGGGTGTAACCATAATCTTTGGGGAGTAGGTCACCAACTCTGGCAACACAATAGTTCGACGAGACTCCTGAATAGGGTGTAATTCTTCATTTCTGCTTCATTCTTATGCTTATAAAATTCATTGTCTAAGGTTATGGAGTCCTCTCCCTATCCATCAGGTCAAAAATATATTTATAGGAGTGCCATCAGGGCCATAAAATCACTTCATCATTGGCCTGACGAAACTATTTGTGTCTCTTGGGGTCGCTCTAGTCTGGAAACATGGTGATTAGTTGGGTGACTAGCAACATATCCTTTGTCTCGCATGGCCCCTAGTCGACTGACTGGTATGACAAGTCAAGAGAATGTTTGGCATGTCAGCATCTCTACTTTTGTGGTGAAGTTTTTAATTGACTGGCTTGCCCAACAGGTGCTTCTATTGTCCTCTGAAGAAACCCGAGATGGTTGACTAGTTTTTCCAACCAGATAACCCATATTCTCTTAGGAAATGAATCCAGTTGGTCAGTCAGGCGACTCCTGGGATGACAAGGTTTTCTATCTTCCTGTAAGATTTGTGTCAATAACTGATTGGGTGACTCATTTATTGTGGACCACCTTATCCTTCTATCTTATCCCAATCGATTGATTGGTGAATCTAGTTCCCTAACTTGGGCTTGCAATGCAAAGAGGTTCTTCGTATTTTCCCCCAATCACTTCTCGATGGTTGGAGATGAGGGAAATGGACATGGGCCTTCATTAGGATGGTCTTGGGTTATCTTTAGTGTTTTTATTTTCATAAGAGTGAGAATTCATGTCAAAAACTCCAAAATATGAACAAAAGCATATTGAGTTGATCTGTGTAAAATTGGTGAAAATGCATGTTAAAGTGAATGAATATAATCTAAAATGTGCAACTAAAATGAGATTAATGTGCTTCATCAATAGAGATGGCTAGGGATAATAAGGTAATTTCATTGTCATTTTATTTGGGGAGGGGGTCATTTAATGATTTCAAACACCTTCATAAGATAAGGAATATTATTCTTGCAATATAGATTTGAAGGATTTATGCTTGTTAGAAAACTATAAAAAAAGAGTATATCAAGTAGTTGAGAAGACATGTTTAATATATAGTAATTACCATACCATAAATAACTTTGATTTATAGATAAATTTGAATAATGTCCCATAATCAGTGAGTGTTAAAAAAGATTTCTTGCTTCCTCCTCCCCCTAGATGTTCCATACATAAGTGTTTGCGAAACAAGGTCATCTATTTTTGTGAATAAAGACCATCACTAATGGAACAACATGGTACTATGGAAGTTATAATTATTCATAAATGGCATTTAGAAACATGGAAAGCTCATGTATATAAGGCCCATTTTTCTAAAAAGGAAAAAAGGAAATGATGTATAGTTATCCTAGAAACACTTATGAAAGCATATTCACACCAGGTTGGTTCCGAGAAGGTAAATGATAGGTACTAGAAAACATACTAAGTCATATTAATGAATTTTATTTTCCATATAGTTTGTCAAAAATGCATGTAGTTCCTCTACAACTAAGAATGAATTTTTCTTATTGGATAGGGGGAATAGTTCCTCAATTTGAATAGATATTAGGTTATCCATGTGGGATCTATATGTGATATTGATGAGGGTTTAATATATATATGGAGTTAGATATGGATCAATGACACTGTATAGGTGCTTATCTCTTTGGAACTGTAATATTTTGAAACAAACTTTAGAGATGATTTTTATATGAATTTAGGACGATGTCCAAGAAAACATCCTTGATTTTGTGACTAGTCATATCTCTTGATAGAATATAATATGATGTTATTATTTGGGATTTAAGATGATTGTATCATTTAGGGAATATACTTGATACCTAATTCCATAAAACTGTTTAGATATGCCATAGTTGGTTATAAAATCTAGGATGGAGCATAGAATACGAGATTTTAGATCCAAGATAACCTATTATAAGATTGTAGATCCAAGGTAACCTAACCACCATGGATGTTTGGTATACAAATGATATTTCAATATATTAGGTGGAGATGAACCAAATATACGAGGAAACCCACATTAAATTTGTTCTAACATTACTGATGATAAAAATAATGGTTTTCAAAGTCAATTTTTGCATATGGTCCTTAGTCTATTGAGAGAAATGGGAAGGGATAAAGGGAGAGGCATGGCCTCTCAAATATTAAGTGGTCAATGGAAAACCCATAAATAACTAGAGGTAAATTGGTGTTGAATAAGATGCAATAGAGAATACTATATGTTGAGAAGATTACTTTCAGTGTTGACATATGTTAAAAAGATGCCTTGAATGTTTTTCATGTAGATGACATTTTAAATTTTTTTAAAGAAGAGTATAGTATAATTTGTGAAGTGCGTGGACATTTAGTACAAACCACCATGTATATTAAGGAATTCCATGATTTTAATTTTTAAGGAAATCTAGAAATTTAAAAAGAAGCTAGGTAGCAAAAAATGAAAAGATGAGGAAATAGGAGGTCACATTTCTAGAGGCCATTTAAGATGTAAAGAATCCACTTGGGGAGAAACATTATAAGGGATGTGGAATTATAACATTTTTATTCCAAAAATTTCATTTATCTAGGAAGTTTAATCCCTTGGGACAATTGAAAAGAAATGAAACACTTAAAGTGATTAAATTACTTTTGAAAATTGTTGTGAGGGTTTAATTGATTAGAATTTTGCAAATATGAATGAACATGTATATTATATTAAAAAAATCTTGCATTTACCTTCCTTTCATGATAAGAATTTGATTTGGTACGTTGATATGATCAAGTGCAGAGTTGACCATATTTCTAAGCACATTGAAATAATTTAATAGGAGATAACTTGTCTATGGTACAAAATGGAGAAGTGAAAGTAGTTTTTGAGAAAGAAGTGTAGAGTGGGTTTATTTTCCTTGTCCGGTCACATGAATTAAATTGAATACAAAATAAAAAAAATTGTACATTGATTTCTCAAACACATGCTAATTGGATTGATAAAAGGATATGGATACACCTATAGGCCTTGGAGATATGCACACCAAGATGGAAGTTAATAATGCCAATTTTTTGGTGTGCTAAATTCATTCAAGAAGGAGGAATGGTTAAGGACTTTGTAGGCTCTTAATATGTAATGAATAATAAAAAATGAGGTGATGCAGGGTTCAACCTTTTAGTTCAAAATGTATAAGAATAGAGGTATATAATTGAAAATTGTGTCTTCATATATGGTTAGTTAGACATTGATCAAAACATGTTAAAATCTATTTGCAAGCATCTATTAGTTGCATATTCCATGAAATATATTTTTTATCTATGTCATATTTTTTGAGCTAATGTGTCATTGCTATTTTCTTAAGAAAGTGTACTTGTTAGATAAATTATCCAATTTGTTAATAAGGTATGTTTCTAAGTATATGTGGTGTGATAAGACTAGAGAAGAAATTGCTTAAGAAGGTCGGGTGCAGGGTCTAAAATCTATTTAAAGGATAAAAGGGTTTGATCCATGAGCGGCAAATAAGAGTATAAAAAGTATAAAACGGATAATATCAAGGAAATCATACTAGAGAGAAATCATAGCATGATGGCATAGATAATTCCTAGATGTAGCAGTAAGGAAAGAACTCGAGATTGATCCTAATTGAATATGAAAAATATTTTTTCCATGTGGTTATCCATAAGACAATTGAGTTAATGAAGAGATCCAAATTTGTCATGCATATAAATATGAAAGCAATAACATAGTCCTAACATCCTCTAAATGTAATCCAATTGTTGTTCCCACATACAAAACCCACATCGTAAGACTAACAAAAACATAATCAACAAAAATATAATTACCATCTCTAAAACATATTGTTCAATTTTTTTTTTCTGATCTGAAAACTTTTATGGATCAACATTCGTACAAATAAGAAAGTAGTTAACTTCAACTGCTTCATGCAATGTAAATATTTATTTATACACAAAACTAATTTTTTTCATTTTGTTTGAGTAAAATGACAAAAAGCTAGTTATAGTAGCATGCGTTAACTTTTATAATATATTATTATACCACATTAGCATGATAGAAGGTACACATATAAATGTATAACTCTACACACACAAGAAAACCCAAGGAACCTAATATATAGGGAACTCTTGAATCCTCTACAACAAAGCCCCAAGAAAGGACCCCCAGCTCAAAGAGACAAACTCAATGGTAGTTTATGATTCATGGACACTTCAAGTCATCTTCTCAACATTTTGAGGAACCTATAGAGGGCACAAAATAACCATATGTGACTTTAAGAAGTGATATAGTGAATCTGAGTCACTTTTTACAAGCTATTTTTCTATATTTTTAAGAACAAATGTTCTATATGTTGCTTTGTTTTCCCTTTATCATCATTTGAATAACTTATGAATAAATTATCTCGTATTTATATAAAATATATGATATAATGATAACTTTCTTAGACTTATGTTGTTATATCCCCTATTTCAGGCAATTTGAGTATTTATTTGACAACTAGGTGCTACCAACACTTCATGCCCAGCAACAACATATGCATAGCAACATCAGTGCTATTGAGAGATGACTTAGTATTGTGGAGAAGTGTGTTGATGCTACTCAAAACCTACTCAATGGTACCGACCTAGGGTCCAAAGAGCATTAGAGATGGATATATATTATCTTGGTTCCACTAACATCCTAGTCAGTGATATTGACTTCGGCATCTAGACTCCAACAAGAATCAACTTGGTGTTACCGACACAGATTGAGGCACAAAAGGCCAAACGATTTGGTGCCAATGACAACCCGTTAATGGTACCTACATTGTGCAATTAGTGCAAACCTAAAATTAAATTAGATCCAATGGACACAAATTTAAAAGAGGGTTATGCCTCCCTTATTACCTAAGAGGGGTGGCCACAACACAAGCATTACAGACATTCTGGAAGCATAGCCAAGAGTAGAGGAGACGAAGGAGACAACCTCCAACTGGACGATCCAATCACTTCTATAGGAAGGATTTACAATCAGAAAGATGCATACTAGGGTGTTCATCAGAGGAGATCACCAGATGACTTCTCCATGAGTTTTACGTTAGTTTTCTGATTTTTTACTTCTCTTTCTTATTTTCTTATTCTTATGATTTGATGACAATCATGCAAGGGCTAAATCCCTTTGTTCTTTATGATCCAAGAATAGTCTGGCATAGCACTTTATGTGAAATTAATGAGTTTATAATATATATTTTTTGTTTTAAATGTAAATCTATGATACCATGGATGATTTTCTTATACCTATTCAACATAATTAAAGTCGCATACTGCTAATTACTTTGGGAGAGGGAATAGGAGTAAGAAAAATCATAAGATTTAAATTGATTATACCAAGCTTTGGGTGAAGGCTTATAACTAGAAAAGAATAGCCCGATGGGTTAACCATTCATTTCAACAAAGTTATAAATTGCTATGAGAGTGGGGTTTGTCTTATTCCAGACAGTGCATTATGTTGGGGGAGCGGGTAATACTGGATACATGTCTTTAGTTCAGAACAAGGGTGAATGATTATAGATAAAAATGATTTAAATATAGTGTTTGTCGTGGTAAAAACACAAGTCCTATGGAATTCAGTAAATCCTTCTTACAACCACCATAATTTAACTTTTTAGATCTTTGTTTGTAGTTAATTACAACCAATCAAACTTTTCATAGGATTAGATGATTAGGTCTCAGTTAATAGTAGTTTCTAGTGAATGATTCCCTAAGTTTGACACTCTGTCCTAATTGGCATTTATTACACGACACATATACTTATGTATTACACACATGTATTACATGTGTCAAGTTTTTAACGTTGTTGTCAGGGAATCAACACCAACACTATGAGTGCTATGATTGGCCACTCTACGCCATTTACATTTATTCAAGTTACTCTTTCTTTTAAGCAGAGCATAATCGATAAATCTTCTTTTGTCAGACTACTAGCATGCTATGTTCTTACAATGATAATTACATATTTAAGTACTAGTTTATGGTCCACACTCATATTATGGATTACGTAAGCTCGATTCTGTTCTGACTAGACCGAGAGTATATTTTACATAAAGCATGTGAGTTTGGAGCTTCATCTGAGAATCTCATTCAAACTCCACCACCACAAGCCAAACAAGAACAGGCAACAAACATGATGTAGAACGGTGGTGATCAGGTGGATGGCTTGCAAGACTATGATGAGGAGCAAATGATCTAGGAGAAAATCAAGACATCAACAGAGGAAATGCAATTGAGACCAATTAAGCACTAGGAAGTGAACATAGGAAGCTACAATATTGATCCATGACTGGTGGCATTAGTTAAATCTCAGGATGTCCATGGGTATAGCTATGAAGATCTAATGGCACACATAAACAACTTTGTGGAAAGATGTGCGATGTTGAAGCTTGACATAGTTCCAACCAAGGTGATATACTTGAAGCTATTTTCATACTCTCTTTCAGACAAGCCTAAGGCTTGGTTCTTCAACTTACATCCAGATTCAATAGAGACATGGGATGAAATGATTGATGCATTTTTTGAGAGGTATCTCCCATCATAGGAGACCAATGAGCTAGTAGGAAAAAACTATAACCTCAAACAACAGACTGAATAATATTAGTTTGAGGTGTGGACGAGATTCCAAAATATTTTGAGGGAAGTCTCTCGATATGGGATTGACTTATTTTTCCAAGCAAAGACATTTTACTATGACTTGTACAAATGGGAGAGGACTACTCTTGAAAGTACAAGAGCATGATTTTTCCTAAATAAAAAGGCAACAAGATGTAACTAAATCTTGAAGAACATGGACAAGAATCAATCTCAGGGAGAGGATTGTGAATCACAACATCAAGCAGAAGTGTCATGTAATCAAAGAAGTCTTAGAACTGAAATCTCACATGGAACAACTTATAAAGAAGCTAGATGATAAAGTTGACACCTCATCTAGAAGTGACGAGAAGGAGTGTATGTATCTGAGGAAGCATAACAACATGGTAAATAATGAATATTCATGCCCTAGGTATCCTAAATTCTAATGGAAAGATCCTAACAATTTTTAGCAGGACCCTTGAGAGGTACAACTAACACCACAACAACATGTCAACATTTTACATAAGAATCAATAGGAAAGGGACCCTATAAGGATGTACATGTTTAGTGAACTCATGAGAAGAAATGAAACAAATATAATCAAGAATGAAGCTTACCTGGACCAATCAAAGGGGGACCAACAAAACCAAGAAACTCACTTTTGTAGTTTGGAAAACTAAATTTCACAGATAACAATAGATATGGCACCAATGAAGAAGCCTACTAAGTAGGAATTTCTAGGAAATATTGATATTACACTAAATAACCAATAGGACAAGGTAGTGATTCTACATAGTGGTAGAGTGTTATAGAATGAGAAGATAGTGACTCCAAAGCCAAGTGCACAATTATCAAAATTGTCATTTAAAAAAAATTCACTTCATGGGTAGCCAGTAGACTCCACATCATAGGAAGAAGTTGCAGAAGATGAGGACATGGGGCAAACCAAACTCCAAAAGAGCCCTACATTTGGCATCACCAACAAAAGAGTGTGACTCCAATACTATTTCCTAATAGCTTGAAGGCCAAAAAGGTTGATAAGTAGTTCACAAAGTGTCTTGATGTTTTTATAAAACTCCACATCACCCTACCTTCAATGAATGCCATTGAATAGATCCCTTCCTATGAAAAGTTAATGAAGTACATAAACAACAAGAAGACCATGATAGTTGATTCAGATGATTTGGTTTCAAGGAAGGAAGTCAATGCATTGAATGAAGGAACTACCACAAAGAAGACAAGATCTGGGGTGTTTAATATCCCATGTTTCATATGCAATATTAAATTTTGGGAAGCACTATGTGATTTAGGAGCAAGCATCAACCTCATTCCATTGAAAACATTCAAGAAGATTGAGCTCAAGGAATCAAGGAAAAGTAATATGACGCAGATGTCAAACAATTTAGTTGTGAAGCTACTAGGCATATGTAAGGATGTCCTAGTAAAAGTAGATAAATTCATCATTCTAGCAGATTTTTTTGTCATTGAAATGTAGGATGACTATGGCAATGAATTATTAGGTATGTCATTTCAGGCCACAATTGATGTGATCTTATAGATGGGCAGAGTCACATTGACGTTAGGAATCTAAGATGAGCAGTTTCAAATAAAGTTGCCCAACCAACAACAACAAACACATAACCAAGCATAGTTTTGTGTGGTGAAAATTTTGATAATGAGTTTTCCTATCTTATGGGAAAATGATTTATGGACATGGCACATGTCATGACATAGGTGGACCACGATACCATGGAGGTGGACATTATAGTACAAACGAAGCAAATGTCTTTGGAAAAGGTTGTGAAATACCTTGAGGAACTGGAGGATGATGTTCACCCAACAACAGTCACAAATGCGACCTCTTCTACTACCAATCCTACTTATCCTCAACTACCTTTATAAGCTTGTCTCATGAATCTTGTGGATGACTACACATGTTACCATCTCGTGGAGGAGTGTACCTTATTTCTAAATGCATTGTCGTGCTATTATACAAAACATTTTGAGGATCTAGGACCACAACCACCACCACTAGTGCCATCTCTGCAATACCTCTATGATATTAAATTGAAGATGCTTCCTCCAAATTTGAAGTACACATTCTTGGTGATAGACTACAAGCTTCCAGTGGTAATTTCTTCAACACTGAGTCTTCAAGAGGAGGAACAATTTATCATAGTTCATAAGAATCATCGGGTTGCATTTGGGTGGTCTATTCCTCATATCAAAGGAATTCCTCCTACTTGTGCCAACACAAGATCTACTTAAAGAAGGAGATTAGTTTAGTGGCACAACCTCAAAGATGTCAAAATCCCATCATGACTGAGGTGATCAAGAAGGAGGCGGTAAAACTTATGTCAACATGTATCATATATGTTATTTCTAATCCTAAATGGGTTTGTCCAACTCAAGTAGTCCCCAAGAAGGGGGGTGGGAATAAATGTTACTACTTATTCTCCTAGTGAACTAGTTTCTACTAGGTTAGTGATAGGGTGGTGGTGGGTTTGCATTGATTACTGTCGTTTAAATGATGCCAAACTAAAAGACCATATTTCCCTACCCTTTATTGACCAGATTCTTGAGAGGCTCGTTGGGTTCTCACACTTTTTCTTTTTAGACACTTGTTCAAGATAAACCAAAATTCCATAGAACCACATGATCAAGAGAAGTCAACCTTCACCTATCCTTATGATGCTCTTGCATATTGTTGTATACCTTTCAATCTTTGTGATGCTCTGACAACTAATCTGTGATGTATGCTTCAAATATAGTTGAGTACTATCTTGAGATCTTATGAATGATTTTTCGATATACAAAGAGTCACTTATGACTGCCTTACAAATCTTGATAAGGTGTTACAGAGATGTGAGGACACTCATCTGGTTTTGAATTGGGAGACATGGTGAGTGAAGGGATTGTGCTTGGACATTAGGTGTCCAACAAGGTGATGGAATTTGATTTGGTAAAGATCGAGGTGATTTCTAAACTTCTTCTACTAGCTTTGGTGAATGGAGTTAGGAGTTTTTTGAAATCACTGAAGTTTTTACTGACGATTCATAAAAGATTTTTTTGAAATATCAAAACCTCTTTCCGAATTGGTATAGATGGATACTAAATTTAATTTTGACGATCTTTTTGTAAGAATTCTAGGTTTTAAAGGAGAAGTGAATCTTTGCACTTATGGTGGTGGCTCCAGAATGGAGCCATCCATTTGAGATTTTATGCAACACATCAGATTATATATTTGGAGTTGTTTTGAGGAAACATAAGGATCATGCCCTTCTAGTTATCTATTATGTGTCACAAACTTTGAGTGATGCTCAACTCAATTACACCACCACTAGAAAGGAGTTATTGGTTGTCCTCTTTGCTTTTGACAAATTTAGGCATTATTTAATAGGAGCAAAGGTGATAGTTTGGATTAATCATGTGTTTATTAGGTGTTAGGAAATATGGCTACAGAATAGGCAGTGGAAACAAAAAAAATTAACTACCATATTCCTCATGAACCAGCGGATCGCGTCAATAACCATAAGATGGGAAGGATGGTTTTGAGGATATACCTGGTCCTGGAGAAACTCCAGTGACATCTCCTCATTATTATAGATGTGCAACTATCTTCTAGTTGCGTTGGGACTTGTCTGACTATTGCGCCTCTTGGTCTGCACCATAGATTGTAGGGTGACGTTATCCTCCTAGTGGCATACAACAACCTACACACCTCTATGTAAGTCCACACATACCACCTAGAACTCCTATTGTCCTACCAGAACGGACAGGAAGGAGTTGTCCCACAATTGTTTCTCCGTTGCTATCCCCCCCTTTAGCAGGTAGGACTTGTTTGGGCTCTATATTGGTTACCACAACCAGAGAGGACAAAAATTTTCAGAGGAAATTGAGTTGTGTTCTGGAAAGCCCCTGATCCCCCTCTATTTATAGGAGGGGTTAGGGTATGGGTTCCCAATCTGTGTGGAAGTGGAAGGGGTCGGAAGATCTTGAATTTTTGTAACCTGTAAGCACCAAACCAGTCAGATGGTAGCTGAGATGGCCGTCTGGAAAGTGAGCTAATCATTTTTCTCAGTGATATGATCATTTTGTAGTTTCCCAATCGCACATGAATTTGGCATTTTGTTTCCAATTAATGCTAAACATCAATTCCTTGCATTAACAGAATTGAGCAATCAAAATAGTCAAACTTTCTCACGAATTCAAAAAAGTTACTAGAACCTTCCTCTAGCCCAATCAAGCTGATCGGTTCACCAGGTGAACCGTTCATCTTGCTCTATCTGATCTGATCTGTTCACCCAGTGAGTCGATCAGTTGGTTCATGTTTTGTGTAGAACTTCAATCAATTCAATTTCAATCAACCTGACACTCTAAATGGTTGTCTCGCTAGGTGAGATGGTCAGTTGGTAGTCCAGTCAGTTGATCTGTTGTGTGAATTTAATACTTAAACACTTTAGTAATTAATTCAACCATCTTTCAAGATTAAACTCCTCTTCTAGGTCAAGACCTTTGTGTATGACCCTATAGGTCCCATATTACGTTGGCAGTGAATGTCCATAACAACTTATGACATCACAAGCAATGAGTGGTTCCTAGTCGCACATCAATGCTAACCAAGTAAATGGAAAGTTGGAGAACAACTTCAACCTACAACTTGTGTATTGTGTGACATTGTTTGTATAGTTCTTTGGCCATTGATATCCAGATTGAACTCGAGGCATAGAGTAGTCATCCTCTTCAACATTCAATTTTGTTCCTTGAATCAGAGTAGACTGTCTGGGATATATGTAAGATCTATATCACATATTGACTCACATGTGTATGGTCATGCTTTTCTCAGTCTCGCTAATCAAGAGGTCTAGGATATCATGCTCTTATCAGAGGGACAAATCCCATCTACATCACTCACAACCTATCCCCATGTGTCACATTTGCCCAATCATCACCTTTATAATAACCCTTATTTTAGTACTACTTTTGATGATTCCAAATCATACCAAATGACATGTGATGAGTGTAGTGACTTCTGGTCTAAGAACCACAAATACCACCATCATTATGAGAGTTGACTATGACTACCATGGTAATGGCTTCCATGTGTCAGTCTCATGGTGGGTTTGTCTGATACTCTACTCCCTAACATATATCGGTGTTCTTGGTTTGATATTGTAATATCATGACTAATGAGATTCTATCATCAACCAACTCACACTGTGATCTTATGTGTTACTATCATCTATCAACCGATCAGGGACATAATGAGAATGTATATGCATAGTCTTAACATTTGTACGATCTCGTCATTCAAGCCTTGTACTTGAAAACATATGTCATTGAGTAACATCATTCTCTAGACATTTATAATGTTACATCATTATCTCATAAACAGATTAAACAGAATAAATTAGAAGCTTGCCTTTATTTATTAATCAATTCATTTACATATTATGCCATTAAAATCATCGTATGATTGGCTCTCTGGGCATACATACCAATAGACTCCCACTTGCACTTAGATCCAATCACCCACAAATCATATTCCAAGTGAACTAACACGTCCATCATGCTTCTTCTATGAAAGTGCCTTTATCAAAGGGTCACCAATATTGTTCTCACTTGGTACACTGTAAATTTTTACATCTCCTCATAGTATGATCTCTTGTATGAGATGGAATCACCTTTGTATATTCTTTGAGAACTGATGTGATCTAGATTCCTTAGCTTGTGCAATACCTCCATTGTTATCACAATATAGCTCAATTGTGTTACAGATGCTTGGAATGACCCCAAGTTCTGAAATGAACTTCCTGATCCATACAACCTACTTTGATGCATTCAATGCAGCAATATACTCGGCCTCTGTTGTAGAATCAGAAACTGTCTCTTGCTTGAAACTCTTCCATCTTACAACTTTGTTGTTTAAAAAAAACATGAATCATGATTGCAATTTGTAATCATCTTTGTTAGTTTGGAAGCTTGCATCAGTGTAACCTCTTACCATCAACCCTTTCTCTCCATCGTATACCAAGAATTGATCCTTAGTCCTTCTCAAGTACTTGAGGATGTTCTTCACGGTTGTCTAGTTAGTGATGATCGTCATGCTTTAGGCATATGAGACGTATGAATGGGTACACAACATTACATACATGATTGATCCAATTGCTGAGACATATGGAATCAAACTCGTGCATTCCCTTTCTTAAAAAGAACTTGGACTTTGAACTTTAGATATGACAACTCCATGTAGCATGGATAGGTTTTCTCTCTTTGAGTTCTCCATGCTGAACTACTTCAACACTTTGTCAATGTATGTGCTTTGACTTGGTCTAAGAAGCCTCTTGTAGGATGTTTCTCCCAAGTCTTTCATGGAAAATGTATTTACTATCCATGTCTTTACCTTTTATAAAGTAGGGATGTCATTCTCCATCAAAAGTATGTCCTCTACATACAATATGAGGAATGTCACTATGCTCCCACTAACCTTCTTATACACACAAGGTTCAACTTCATTTTGAATAAAGATAAACTCTTTGACCATCTCATCAAAATAAATAATTAACTCTGAGATGCTTGCTTCAATCCATAGATTGACCTTTATAGCTTACAAATTTTATTTGCATCCTTTGGATTTATAAAACCCTCAGGATGTGTCAAGTATACATCCTTGAGAAGATTCCCATCAAGGAATGTAGTTTTAACATCCAACTGCCAAATCTCATAGTCATGCTAAGTTGCAATAGCAAGCATGATCCTGATGGACTTAACCATGGCCATTGGAGAAAAAGTTTCATCACAGTCAACACCTTGAACTTGCCTAAAACCCTTTGCAACCAATCTACCCTTATAGGTTTGTACTTTACCGTCCATTTTTGTATTCTTCTTGAAGACCTACTTGCACCCTATGGGTTTTACCCCTTCAGGTAAATCCACCAAAATACATACTTTGTTGGTATAAATGGATTCCATCTTCGATATCATGGCCTCAAGCCATTTCCCAAACTTTGGTCCCTCATTAGCTTCTACATAGGTTGTTGTCTCATCATCTATGACCAACTCATCGCCTTCTTGAGTTACAAGATATCCAAATCTCTCAGGATCAAGGTGTGTCCTATTAGATCTACAAGGTACTTGTGTCACTTGATGAATTTGAGATTCCACAACACCTTGTGATACTCTTTGTTCCTCTTGTTCATCTATTGATTCAATGTTTTCTTGTTGGTCTCAAACCTCATTGAATTCCACTTTTCTCCCACTGATTCCTTTTGAAATGAAATCCATCTCAAGGAATATAGCATACCTGGAAACAAACACTTTGTTGTTAGATAGGGAATAAAAGTAATATCCTATTGTCTATTTAGGATATCCAATAAAATAACATTTATCAGATTAAGGGCCAAGCTTTTCATAAAACATTTGCTTAACACAAGATTCACATCCCCAAATCCTCATATAAGATATATTGGGACACTTCTTAGTCCATATCTCATATGATGTCTTTAGAACGGATTTAGATGGTACTCTATATAGTGTAAACGACATGATTTTTAGAGGATACCCCCGTAAGGTAGTCAGAAGCTTTGCCAAACTCATCATCGATCGCACCACATCCAGCAATGTGTGATTCCTTCTTTCTAATACACCATTAGGATGAGGTGTTCCAGGTGGATTCCACAGGTATATGATCCCATGGGCTCTAAGAAGGTCCTCAAACTCTTGGTTCAAGTATTGTCTACCTCAATCAGAACAAAGTGCCTTAATACTTTTCGCAAGTTGGTTCTGTAATTCATTCATAAACTCCTTGAACCTGTCATGAGTTTTTGACATATGTTTCATTAAATAAACATAGCCATACCTACTGAAGTCATCAATAAAGGTAATGAAGTATTCATACCCACCTATAGCATTTGTTCTAAAAGGTCTGCAAACATTATTATGTATGAGTCCTAGTAGATCACTAGCCCTCTAATTCTTACAAGTGAAAGGTGTCTTAGCCATCTTTTGCAACAAACAAGATTCACATGTCTCTATTGATTCCAGATCAATAGAGTCTGGATAACCATCTTTATGGAATGTAGATATGTGATTCTCATTTATGTGCCCTAGACGACAATGCCAAAGGTATCCCTGTTTGATTCGTTGAGTTTTATTCTTTTGGTATTAATGTTATAAACATCTATCTTTTGATTCAACAAGTAAAGACCATAAGACATGGGGGCGCTGCCATAAAAGATCCCATCTTTAAAAAAATAACATTGACCATTTTTAATATGGAATTCAAATGCATCCTTGTCCATACAAGATATAGAAATGATGTTTCTATTTATAGTAGGTACATAATAGCAATTTTTTAACTCTATTGCAAGCCCTATGGGCAGAGATAAACTATAGGTTTCAACTGTGTTGGTCACAACTCTTGCGTCATTAGAAAGTTGTAGTTCCACCTCACTTTTTCCCAAAGGCTTACTTCTTTTCAGATCCTACATATTCAATAATATGTGAGATCCACATCTGATATCTAGTACCCATGATGAAGAAGTAGATATATTTATCTCAATAATGTATATACCTGATGTGGAGATCACCATCTCCATCTTCTTCCTGAATACCTTCAAATACAAAGGATAAGTCCCTCTCATACTTTTCTTTCTCCTCATCTTGAGTTTTGAAGATTTGGATTTGGGCTTGGCCTCAGAACTCTTCATGAACTTGCTTTTATCCTTTTGACACATCTTTACTGATCATCATCATGAATTTTTCCTTCTTCATTCTTGCTTCAGCATGTATTAACATACCAAACAAATCTGACATCAGTCTAGCCATATTATTCACGTTGTAATAAGCAACAAAGTGGTTGTATGATTTTGGCAGTGTCTTTAGAATCATATATGTGGCTAACTCTTGGCTCAAAATGAATCCCAGTTCTTTAAGATGATACAGATGTCCAATCATATTGAGCACATATTCTTCTATTGAGATTCCCTTTGTCATCTTAGACTCAAGTAGCACCTTTGTGATACCATCCCTTTCTTGCTTTGCAAGGCCTAGGTCCACTTACTTAAGATGTGTTACCATCTCAAGAACACCCATGTCCTCACATTTCTCATGCAACTCATAGTTCATGCAGCTAAGCATAAGTTATTTTACCTCTAAGGAATCATTGTCATGCTTCCAGTAAGCATCCACCTTTGCCCTAGGTGCATCAAGAGTAGGTATTTCTGGCATTGGTTTGTCAAGGACATAGATCTTGCACTCTTCATTAAGAACCCTTCTCAAAGTCCAAAACCAGTCATGGAAATTTGTCCCGTCAAGTTTTCCCTTCTTAAGGACTGATCATAATATGAATTTGTTCATCATATGATTCTATAAGAGAACATTTGCATTTGTCAAAAACTTTTGATTTGATTTGAAAATTTTGACGATAACAATTAGGTCCTAAATTAATTATCGTTCCCACTATTTTATTCCAATTGATATCCCTCACATATAAATTTTGGAATATTGTAGCGTACAATATTCTAGTGGGCCAAGATCCAAGATAGCTCAACTATGGCTCGACCAATGCCACAATACATATTCAATTATTAAGGTAGGCAACTTTCCAAATTGCATCATATGCAATTCCTGATAGATGATATGTGAAACTCGTTGTCATAATCGTCTACATGCCTTTGGACCTAGACGCTCTAAGAATCACCAGTTAAGCCTGACCCAAAAGCTCACACAATAATAATGCATCCCACTTGGTCAAAACCTACATACTATAACACTTCCATGAGATAGATGGTGCACCACACTTGGTCAATCAAACTTTTCATGTGTGTCGCTTTTGGAAAGCATCTACAGCTTAATATTTTAATTTGAGGGAGTTTGTATTTATAAATACATATATTTTATCTAATAACCATGTATATAGTATGTATCATATACATGTTATATCCCATAACAAAAGCATGCAATAAACAAAAAAACAATGGTTATGGCCTTCCTAATGTACTTCCTTGGAGCCACAAAGAATTAACACAAACCTAGGTTCCAAATCACATGCAGAAACTTATTGTTGATGAAGATTTGTGCTTGTCAATCTGGGTTAAACGATTCAACCTTTGAACTGATCGACTTGCCTCTTGGTCGGTCATTTGGTCGTCTCACCGGTCGTCTGGTTCTTTTTTCCACCATATGTTGGCTTCTCCAGCTGGTCAGTTCGGCTCGTCCTTCTTGTCCTCCTCAGTCCTCCAGGCGGTTGGCTCGCCTTCGAGATGATCATCTGGCGTAGTCAGAATGTCTTTCTTCTTCCTCATAATAGGAAAGTAAACTATCCTACTATTACATAATTATAGAGAAATATCGAGTTACATTTGAGGGGAACAAGGGTAGGAAAGAATTAACTTTACATTGGGAAGATAAGATGGAGGCTCGATACACAGACTAAGATAAAATGGGATTAACCAACCATACACAGATAATAGGGTTTATTGGCCATAACCATGCTACACATCCACCATTAAAACTCACTTTTAGGACGACGCGTGTAAATTGGATATATATCATATATATATATATATATATATATATATATATATATATATATATATATATATATATATATATATATATATATATATATATATATATATATATATATATATATATTAGTTTGTGATTATGCATGGTATTTGACTGGACAATAAATTATTTGCATCACATGCAATGATTAAACTATAACAATAAAATCTGATCATATTGATTATCCCAAAATATAGTAGATTGATGTGACTCTGAAAATATGGCTACAAAATAGGCAGCGAAAACAAAAAAATTAAGTATCACATTTCCCATGAACCAGCGGATCACGTCAACAACTATAAGATGGGAAGGATGGTTTTGAGGATAGACCTGGTCCTAGAGAAAGTCCAATGAAATCTCCTCATCGTTGTAGATACACAATTGTCTGCTAGTTTTACTAGGACTCGTCTGACTACTGCACCTCCTGGTCTACAACATAGACTACAGATGGCATTGTCCTCCTAGTGGCAGACAACAGCCTCCATGACTCTATGAAATTCCAAACCAACCGCCTAGACCTCCTATCTTCCTACCAAAATGAATAGGAATGAGTAGCTCCTCCCGTTGGTGTACTAGTCACCAACTTTCTCTCTCATAATTATTATCCCTTTCTATCCCTCCCTTTAGCGGGCATGACTTGTTTAAGCTCTCTGTTGGTTACCACAACCAAAGAGGACAACAATTGTCAGAGACAATTGAGTTGTGTTCTATGAAGTCCCCAATACCCCTCTTGTTATAGGAGGGGTTAGGATCTGGGTTCCCAAACCGTGTGGGAGTGGAATGGGCCAAACGATCTAGAATTTTCACAACCCACAAGCATCAAACCAGTCGGCTGGAAGCTGAGATGGCCGTATGGCAAGCGAGCCACCCATTTCTCTCAGTGAGATGGTCATATTGTAGTTTCCCAATCGTACATGAATTTGGCAATTCATTTCCAATTAATGCTAAACATCAATTCCTTGCATTAATGGAATTGAGAAATTGATGATCAAACTATCTCACGAATTTGAGAAAGTTACTAGAACCTTCCTCCGGCCCAACCAAGCCAATTAGTTCACCAGGTGAACTAGTCATCTCACTCTACCTGAGTTGATCAGTTCACCCAGTGAGCCAATCAATTTGTGCCTATTCTACACTAAACTTCAACCAATTCAGTTCCAATCAACCTGACACTCCAAATAGTCATCTCACTGGGTGAGACGGTTGGAAATCCAGTCAGTTGATATGTTGTGTGAATTGAATACCTAAACACTTTAGTAACCAATTTAATCATCATTCAAGATTAAACCCCTCTTCTAGGTTAAGACCTATGTGTGTGACCCTATATGTCCCATATTACGTTGGCATTGAACATCCATAACAACTTATGACATCACAAGCAATGAGCGGTGGTGCCTAGTCGCACATCAATGCTATCCATGTAAATGAGAAGTTGGAGAACAACTTCAACCTACAATTTGTGTATGGTGTTAGAGTGTTTGTATAGTTCCTTTGTCACTAATATACAGATTGAACTCAAGGCATGGAGTAGCCATCCTATTCAACATTCAATCTTGTTCCTTGAAATAGAGTAGACTGTTTGAGATATATGTAAGCTCAATATCACATATTGACTCACATGTGCATGGCCCTACTTTTCTCAGTCTAGGATATCATGCTCCTTTTGGAGGGAAAAATCCCATCTACATCAATCACAGTCTATCCCTATGTGTCACAGTGACTCAATCATCACCTTTATAATAACCCTTATTTTAGGATTACGTTTGATGACGTCAAAGCATACCGAATGACATGTGATGAGTGTAGTGACTTCAAGTCTAAGAACCACAATCACCATCATCACTATGAGAGTTGATTATGACTACCATGGCAATGGCTTCCATGTGTCTATCACATGGTGGGTCTATCTAATACACTTTTCCCTAACATGTATCTGTGTGCTTAGTTTGATATTGACATACCATGACTAAGGAGATTTTGTCATCAACCAACTCACACTCTAATATTATGTGTTACTGTGATCTATCAACCTTCCACAATAATAAAGAATCAGGGTCATAATGAGAATGTATATGTATACTCTCAACATTCATATGATCTCATCGTTCAAGTCTTGTATATGAAAACATATGTCATTGAGTAACATAATTCTCTAGACATTTATAATGTTACATCATTATCTCATAACTGAATTAAACAGAATAAATTGGAAGCTTTCCTTTATTTATTAATCAAATCATTTGTATATTATGCCATTACAATCATCATATGATTGGCTCTCTGGGCATACATACCAACATTAGGTACCTCTTGTAGAAGAAAGATGCAAAGCTGAGACAAATTTGATTGGTTCTTTTTCTACAAGAATTTTACATACAGGTTAGAGATAACTTTGGGGCAAAGAATGTAGTGGAAGAGTGACTATCTCATATAGAGAGGATGAATGAGTCTGGGTTGGAGATACAAATTGTTGAGAAATTCCCCTAATGAGCAGCTCTTTGTGATTAAAGAGAAGGATCCAGGGTATTTGAATGTTGTGAATTATATAGCATGTGCCCAATTACCAGGAGATTGGGATATTAGGAAACAACATGATTATTGCATTCCTTGAGGTATTATATTTGGGATGACCTCATCTTGCTTAGGCAGTGTTGAAATGGGATATTGAGGACAAGTCTTTCTGAGTGTGAGTTTCATAGCATACTTTCTCATTGCCACTCCATGCCCACTGGGGGACACTAAGCTAGCTCAAGGATGACTACCAAAGTTTTAGAGACTAGATTTGTTGTCTGTCTTTGTTTAAGGATGCATATAACTTTGTTAGGAGGTGCAGCACATGTCAACGCACGAGCAACATCTCTAGGAGACATGAAATTCCCCTAAGTATGTTTCAAGAAGTTGATGTTTTTGTCTTTTGGATAATAGATTAAATGGGGCCATTTATATCTTCTAATTCTAATATATATTTTTGATTCCATCAATTACATGTAAAAGTGGGTGGAAACAATTCCTACCCACACAAAATATGTGTAGTTGCTATGCCGTTTTGTGTAACACAACATTTTATGTAGGTTTGGAGTGCCTAGGACTAGTGATGGTTGTTCCCGTTTTATAGATAGAAAATTTGGAGTGTTGATGAGAAACTATGGAGTTAAGCATAGGGTAAACATTCCATACCACCCTCAGACTAAGGGACAAATAGAGATGTCAAATAGGAAAATCAAAATGATCTTAGAAAAGATTGTCTCTAACAGTAGAATAAATTGGAGCCTACAATTAAATGATGCTCTTTGGGATTATAGGATGATTTTATAAAACACCCATTGGCACAACCCATTATATTGGTCTATGGTCACTCATGTCATTTGCTTGTGAATTTAGAGCATAGGGCCAAATGAACTTTGAGAAAGTTCAATTTTTACCTATCTATTGTAGGGGAGAAGTACATGATAGAGCCAAATAAATTGGATGAGACTGGGCTTGATGCTTATGAAAACTCTAGGATCTACAAGGATAGAAATAAGAAGATCCATGATCACCACATTATGCGTAGAAATTTTTACTGGGGCAACGAGTTTTGTTGTTCAATTCTAGATTGAGATTGCACCAGGTAAAGTTGAGATCAATGGAGTGGACCATTTGTGGTGGTCAATGCATTCCCCAATGGAGCAATTGAAATAAGTGATGGTGCTAAGGTATTTTAAGACCAATGGATAGTGTCTTAAGCATTATTTTGGGGTAGAAGTGGTCTATGAGAAAGATGATTTGAAGTTTGCGGAGCTTCCTTAATGTGATTCACCTTTTCGAGTCTATGACATTAAACAAGGGTGCTTATGGGAGGCAACCCACATTAGATCCCTTCATCTATCTTATTTTAGGTAGTTCATTTTGGTTATTTTTATATTTTGTAAATGTATTTACATTTTAATGTAATAATAAGGTGCCTTGATGTGTGTAGTGTGTAAGATCATACTTTGTAGGTATTAACGACACCAATATTAGTAACACTGACCTCTTATCAAGAGAGGGACAAGAACTTCCATGAGAAAGTTCGGTCCCACCAATAGGCTAGTTGGTGGCACTAAACTGTTACCAGTTAGAGGCATAAAGGGAGACAATGTCAGTAGCACCGACTCTTCTTGACAAAAAATATAGAGCTATAGGAAAATTTCCTTGATACAACTGATAACGCTTTATTTTACGTACTTTTTGTATATATTATACCTCTTTTAGTATACCTTTTACTAGATTTCCCCAAAATTTTACTATCTTTTTGCCTAAGACTTCACTTACACATCTTTCTTTGTTTTTAGGTACATTTATATCCCAAGTCATGATCGTTACCTCGACCGTGACCCACTCGTACAACAAGGACCATATCAACACGGTCGAGATCTTCAACAGCCTTAAGCTCGTGGTTATTTTGCGATCAGCCTCAGACTGTGATCAACATGAGGTTGCGATCAGCTTGAGGTCACGATCATTGCTAAGGTCACAATCATTATAGAAGGCTTGATCAACCCAGAGGCCGCAAACCTTAGAGACTGCGATCAGCCTCAGACCGCGATCAGCTTAAGACCGTGATCACCTTGAGGTCATGATCATTACTAAGGTCACGGTCATTGCAAAAGGCTTGATCAACCCAGAGACCGCGAACCTCAAAGAAACTCGTGATATAAATGGGTTCGCGATCCTTACAGACTGCAAGCTACCTGCAGACCGTGACAAAAGGAGGAATAAAGAGTAGACCACGACCACAGTCTCACACCTCCCCAAACTGGACCATGATCGCAGTCTAGGCTTAAGTCGGTGGAGTGTACCTATAAATCGTCCACCCACCCGTCTTGTCAAAGGATCATATGATAGATTAGATCTAGAAGGCCACAAAGTGTTGCTGTATCCCAGACTCATTCGATTTCATCCCATCCACCAGTCTTGGATCCCCAAAGGCTGAAGCTGAGGAGAGAGAAGACTGAAGACTCTTTCTTTGAGAGAAGAAGATCATCGGCGTCATCGACGTACTAGATCTAGATCTTAAGAAGTACCATGTCATATCACGTTCCTTCTCTCTTTATCTAGATCTATCATTCCATTCCACTGTACTTCCCTCCTCATTTTGTGGGACTTCATGTATCTATCTTTCTATAATGTCGTTAGGCTGTCTGCAAGCATGAGCGGCTAAACACCTTAACTTGGGTTGGGAGTAGCAACTAAGGCTCTCCCAAAATGTATATTGTTTCTTTTTGTTGAATATATATACTCTTGTCAAGATTATCTTCATACACCTATTTTAATACTTCACTTGTATGCTTAGCTACCATCTTATGATGTTTGATAGTTGATATCTTGAAATAGTAATATCATTTTTATCATGTGTTATGGAGTAGTACGAATGCACAAGAGTGATGGAATGCTAAGGCTTTAAATCATATGTTATGCTTTGTTGTTTACGTGTGGTCATCTCGAGAGAGAGGCTACCCTTAGACTTAGATCTATCCTCATCTCGAGAGAGAGTGGAATAGACGCTATGGATGGTTGCTTGTAATCTTAATAGGAGCATACGAGGGAGAGAGATGATTTTGCATGTTGGAGAGATGTCTTAGTAGGTGAAACCCGATCTGAATTTCCTTCCATATACTTGTTATACCTTATTTTCTTATTCGTTTGTTCTTTTTATCTTTGTTTTACTTGCTCTATTTTGGTTTGAGTGCCATCATTCCTTAGGCAACACCCCTTAAAATACCCTCTTTATATGGAGTATAAGAGTGTTAGATTCTGTGCACTTAATATTATCAACCTTGTCCCTGTGTTCAACCTTGATCGCTACATCAGATCTCATTTATCATTGCAGGGGCCTGAGAGTCAGGTTATCTCTTTAAAAGTCTGATTGCTCTGAATCTGCTCCTTTGAGACGTGTGATTTAGGTAGGTCAACTTTTTGGCATTGTTGCCGGGGATAAGGAAAAATGGCACTGTTAAGAACGTGAGTCTACTCCTCTATATTCTCATACCTCAAGCTTAGTATTAAGCTTGACTGCACTTAAATCTTTAACCCTGCTAACTTACGGTTACTACAATTTGTTTTACGTGTCCAATTTTTTTTTACTCGACCGTACATTTTGTTTAGGTAACTGAAAAAGGCAAATCTAACCTCCATCTGAGCTTTTGTTCCTCCCATAAGAAAAAATGCCTCCTTGAAGGGACAACCACCGCTCTGGTGAAGAACGTGCTAGGATCCCATATGATCCACCTCCCTCTAGAGAAGAAAGAGACGAGCCTAAACTAGAAGAGCGTGAAGAACACGAGGAAGAACATGAAGAGCAACGCGAAGATGACCGTCGCGAGGACGACCGTTGCAACGAAGATCGTCGCCATCGACACAGACATAGAAGGAACAATGATGACCACGAGCGGGATGGCGAGAGAGATTGCAACAGCAGGAATGGTGAAGAAGATGAAGAAGAAGATAAAACTCCCTGTGAATTGGCTGCTACCAGGGCCAACGAGTCTAGATGCTCTGTCATAATCCCACGCTTTGATGCAGAAAACTTCGAACTGAAGCCTGTTGTAATCTCGATGGTTCAAAACAAGTCTTTTTGAGGAAGTTTTAAAAATGAAAACCCGTACCACCACCTTGATGCCTTCCAAAATATTTGTGATACCATCAAGATGAGAGGAGTCCCCCAAGAGGTAATCTATTTTAAGGGATTTACTTCTCCCTAGAAGACAAGGCAATGTCTTGGTACCTCAGCTTATCGCATCACTCTCTAGACGGATGGAGGGATCTTGCAGATGCATTTGTCACAAAGTTTTATCTAACTGAGAAAACAATTCAGAATAGGCAAAGGATAACCTCATTCATGCAGAATCCAGGTGAGAACCTGCATTAGGCTTGGGAGAGATTCCAAGAATATCTACAGGATTGCCCTCACCATAACTATGGAAAAGGTTTCTTAGTCACAACTTTCTATAATGGGTTGGCCCCAACTGAGAGGACATCACTGAATGTTGTGGTAGGAAGTGATTTCCTAGGAGAGAAACCAAGCAGGACGATCAAGATCATTGAGAACATGGTTGTGCTACAATCAGGCATGGACTATGACATAAATGATAGAAGATATGTGAAGAAGGAGACCAATGAAGGATGGTCTACTGAAGCGAAGGCTCTGGAGGGGATCATTACCTAGATTGAAAAGATAGCTACTAATGTCCAGCAGTTAAAGGACTCAGGAAGCAAGGGAAAAAAACATGTGGAGAAAGTGATGAAGTGTGTTACCTGTGGCCTGGGAGGGCACGAAATTGACAACTGCATTCACACAGGTTGGAGGAATCCAATGATAGTGAAAGTGAGGAAGTGGCTGAGAATGTCTCCTAAGCTAACTTCAAGAGGCTAGACCATCCCAGTTTCAATTACAAAAACAAGGATGCAATTGATAATTCATGTCAACTGAACAACCAGTCAAAACCGCCACCATGTTTTGAAAAGAGAAGCGGACAAACTCAGTATACTCGGACGACCAACTATCAAACCAACAAGAACAGCTACTCAGGACAAGGTAAGAATCAGAATCATCAAGGGGCAGGACTGAGCCAAGGACTGAGCCAAGGCCAAGGATTAGGATAAGGAAAGGATAACAGCCAACAAGACTTAGTCGCCCAATTATTTGATTTCGCCAAGAGGCAAGCCACAGTGAACAATCAACTAGCCCAAAGCGCTCTAGCTAATTTTGGAGTCCCAACAACCATGCAAGTTCAGATGGTGGATATGTAGACACAACAATGCCAAATTGAACAACATCTTGCGTAGTTGGTAGAGTTGGTGAAGAATCCCTCAAGAAAAATTCCATTGAATACGGAGACTGCTAAAATGGCTACCCTCTGATCTGGGAGGACACTAAATAACTCTAGAATTGGGGGGCGACAATGAGGAAGGAAAAGATGAGGAGCCACAATCTGAGAAAGAAGTTACTTCTGAGAAGTCTGCTGAAGAAAGCAAAAAGAAAAATAGAGAAGTTAGGGATCCAGATCCTATTGAGGAAATCTTCACAAAGAAAAATCTGTATGCACCAAGGGTCCCATTCCCGTACAAGCTCATCAAGGCACATCTCAAGAAAATATACAAAAAAATAATGGAAGCAGTGAAGAAGTTTCACATAGATGTTCCATTTCTCGATGCCTTGGAGGAAATGCCTACCTATGCAAAGTTTTTCAAAGATCTCATCACAAAGAGAAGGAGGGGAGACCATGTCGAGACTGTGCATCTAGCCAACATGTCTAGCACTTTTGTTCAAGCTGAATTGCCGACTAAGAAGAAAGATCCTAGAGCCTTTAACATCCCTTTTTGTGTTAGGGACAACATTGAAAGGAAAGGTCTAGCAGATTTGGGAGCAAGCATTAGTCTCATGCCCCTAAGTTTAGCTCAAAGACTGAGATTGACCAACATGGTCAAAATAAATATGAGGATTGAACTGGCAGACCACACGTTCAAAAGACATGTTGGTATAGTAGAAGATTTCCCGATCGGTGTGGGACGATTCTTCATCCCTGGTGACATTGTTGTAATAGACACTATTGAAGACCCGAAGTGTCCTATGATATTCAGATGGACACTTTTGGCAACTAGTAGGGCATTGATAGATGTCGCCGAAGGCATCATATCTCTCTGGGTTGGAAATGATCATATAGACTTCAAGGTGAAGGATTTCGTGAAGGGACCGTTTCTTTTTTAGTCGGTTTACATCATGGACAGTTACAACCAATACTTTGAGGAGGTTCAAGAGAAAAATGCCATAGTAGATCCCCTGATGAGGGCCCTGAACAACCCAAATCCTATGGTAGAAGACCTAGAAGTGGTTGAAATTCTAGATTATCTTAACCAAGGTGAAGAAGATCTCAGTGAGGACGAACAAGTAATTGAGACTGTAAAATATGCTTCTCTAGAACTATCGAGCGAAGAGAAAGAGGCTCCCAAGCCGAAACTAGAACTGAAACCACTCCCTGAAGGACTGAAATACAAATTCCTAGACAATGAGGAAAGGAATCCCATCATCGTTAATGCAAACCTAATAAAAGAACAGATGGAAAGACTCCTAAAAGAGTTGAGGGAACACAAAAATGGAATCGGATACTCTGTCAAAGATATCAAAGGGCGTAACTCAGCCCTTTGTATGCACCAGATAAATTTAGAAAAATCTATGAAACCACTGGTTCAGCCCCAGAGAAAATTGAACCATATGCTAAAACAAGTAGTCAAGAAAGAGATTTTAAAACTACGGGATGCAGGGATTATATACCCAATAAGTGACAGCAACTGGGTAAGCCCCATTCATGTAGTGCCTAATAGGGGGGATAACTGTAGTAAAAGGAGATAATGGTAATGAAGTTGCCACAAGAATTTTTACGGGCTAGAGGATGTGCATAGATTATAGAAAATTGAATTCAGCCACGAAGAAAGACCATTTTCCCTTACCATTCATTGACCAAGTCTTGGAAAGACTTGCCCACCACAAGTATTTCTATTTCTTGGATGGATATTCTAGGTTTTATCAAGTTCTGATCCACCCTGATGATCAAGAGAAGATGACATTTGCGTGCATCCATGGCATGTATGCCTTTAGAAGAATGCCTTTCGGGCTATGCAATGCACCAACGACTTTCCAATGGTGCATGATCTCTATGTTTTCTAATTTTTTGGAGGATATAGTGGAGGTTTTATGGATAACTTTTCAGTATATGGGACAGACTTTGATGCCTGCCTAAGAAACTTATCCTTAGTACTATAGAGATGTGAGGAGAAACACTTGGTCCTAAACTGGGAAAAGTGTCACTTTATGGTCGAGAGTGGTATTGTCTTAGGACATAAAATCTCCAAGAAGGGCATCGAAGTGGATCTAAGCAAAATTGAAGCTATCTCCAAACTCTCGCAGTCGAAATTTGTGACTGTGGTAAGAAGTTTTCTAGGCCATGCTGGATACTATAGAAGGTTCGTTAAGGATTTCTCAAAATCTCAAAACCCCTATTGAATTTACTAATCAAGGACGTAGTTTTTCAAATTCAATGACAAATGCTTAGAAGCTTTCGAAACCCTGAAGAAAGATTTGACTTCTGCACCTATCCTACAAGCCCCAGATTGGGAGCTGCCATTTGAGATAATGTGTGACGCTAGTGATTACGCCATAGGTGTAGTCCTAGGACAAAAGAAAGACAAAAAGCATCATGTTATCTATTACGCCAGTCGCACATTGGACGAAGCTCAAGTAAATTATACCACCATTGAAAAGGAAATGTTGGTGATAGTTTTTGTGTTTGATAAGTTCAGGTCATACCTTATAGGTTCCAAGGTGAAAGTGTATACTGACCACAGCGCTATATGTTACCTTATGCAAAAGAAAGATACCAAGTCAAGGCTGCTACAATGGGCTCTGCTGTTGCAGGAATTCGATCATGAAATTATAGACAAGAAGGGAAAGGAGAATGTGGTAGCTGACCACTTATCCATAATCATTTTCGATGAGGGAAATCAATTGTCTGTTAATGATAAGTACGCTGATGAAGCCTTGCTGATGGCTCAATCAGAGGAATATAGATTACCATGGTTCACTGATATTTGTAACTATTTGGCATGTGGCCAGCTACCACCTGATATCATGTATCAACATAAGAAAAAGTTTTTCTCTGACGTCAAGAACTATTATTGGGATGATTCATTACTGTTTAAAAGGTGCTCTAATAATTTGTATCGGAGATGTATATCCAAAGAAGAAGTTTTGTCGATCCTAAAAGAATGACACTCTTCACCTTATAGAGGGCACCACAGTGGAGAGAGAACGTTGTGAAGGTACTCCAATCTGTTTTTTACTGGCCCACCCTGTTTAAAGATGTGACGTCTTTTATAAAGGCATGTAAGGAATGCCAACTCACTGGTTATATCAGCAAAAGAAGTGAAATGCCTATGGCTGAATGGGTGGAAGTGGAGATCTTCGATGTATGGGGAATCGACTATATGGGCCCTTTCCCATCATCAAAAGGATACTAGTACATCCTTGTAGCAATCAACTACATGTCCAAGTGGGTTGAGGTAGTAGCAACTCAGACTTGTGACTTTATCAGTGATCAAGTTGTTTGAGAAGACTATTTCCCCACACTTTGGAGTGCCTCACACTGTTATAAGTGATGGAGGATACAACCCCAGACGCCATGATGACATAGAGAAGATGTACTCATGGGAACTGCAAACTGACATGGAACAAGCATCTACAGTCAAAGAGAGCAGTGCCCAAGCTGAAATAAAGGAGAAGAAGAGAACAGAGCAGCAGAAAAAGCTGACAGTGTAAAAGAAGAGGTAGATATCAGATACACCGGCCACGCCAACCGCAATGCCAAAAGATGCAGAACTACCAACCCCCTCACCTTCCCTTCTAGAAGAGAAAGTGTGAATAAAGAGCCCACACCTGTAAAGCCACACGATGAAGTAGCTATAGTGGAGACAGAGGCAGAAAAAGAAGAAGCCACAGTAGCTAGCCTGTAGCCTGACAATGAACCAGAGGTTGAGCCAAAAGAACGAGACTCCCAAGCTGCACCAGAACCAGAAGTCCATGGAGTCAACATGGACCAACAAGACCAGTAGAAGGAGAAAGGACAAGGTTCACCACCACCATCTCCGCAACCAACAGAACCAAGCACGTCAACGACACACATAGAACAACAGTCGCACCAACAGCAACAACGTACACCCTTTTTCAGGGGTGTACTAGGTAATAGGTTTGATGCCATGTGGGAACACATGCATCAAACCACTGTACTAAATACAAATGTTACTTCTTCTTTATCTGTATTAACAATGTAGGTATAGGTCCTCAACGAAAGAACTGAAGCACTCATTGACCTCATACAAGAAGCATTAAGCAACTAACGGATAATGATGGGAGTGCCTAAGGCAATGAAGGAAGAAATGGAGGAGTTAAAGAAGGAGAGGCATGTCATTCGAGCTGACAACGAACACATGCATCACGGCTATGATGCGGCGATAGCCAGCCTAGAAGAAGAATGCCAATGCCTCGAAGAGGACCGTCAGAAATTCAAAAAAGAACGTGAAGAAATTGAGGGTCGGCGGAGGAAGAAGAAAGCAAAGCATTCGGTAAGCCCAGTGCATTCCTCATCAAGTCCCTCCAGCCATGATGACAACAACAATGACAACGCGGGAGGGATTGACAGGGGGTAGAGGCGTCAAAAGAAGAAGTGACAATGCAAAGACAACACCAACAGTTGAGCAGAAGGAGAAGGAAACTCCACAACAACTGAGCTCCCCCAACGACAAAGATGCAAACAAAACCACAGGGTTGTCAAGGGAGCTCGATCTCAATAGCAGCCCTGAAGAAGGAAAAGAAGAAACTGACAAAGGCAGTGGTAGATGAGCAGAACGGCAGACCCTGCCTACAAGTAAGATAACACAAGAAGAATAGCAAGTTGTAGCTCATCGAGAAGAAGTCATCGCATTAATGACAGATTTCAACGTGACAGGGGCCGACGAGCTCGAGAACATGCTAGCTGAGTTGGGCACTGGTCTCAATGAGAGATACGAGTTGCTCCTGTTCTAAAGACACAATGAACATAATGACTACCTCTATGATGGAAAGATGGAGGCAACTCTGGCAATGCTGGCGACTGCCAAACTAGGCTAAACTTCTGAGGAAAGCAATATTCGAGACAATGTAGCTACAGAAACTTCCTCAGAAGTAGAAGAACAAGTGGCCACAACCTTATCGACAGTCAAAGAAGCAGAGAAAGTGGCCACAACTATGCCAACTATCAAAGAAACTTTGGCACCGTTAACACACGAAGGAATATCTAACGACGAGAAAGGCGGGCTATCCACTTTCTTTACAAACGAGCCTGCCAGGGAGCAGAGTACATCAGCTAAAAAAGAAAGACAAGGAGTGGATCCTCCCCTGCTATGCAAAATGAAGGAGATGGACATGTCTATAGTGTCACGGATTACGTGTAGAGACGTCCACATCTTGGCGGGAATCCTCAACGATGATCTATCCGGGTCCGACATACTGTATCATAATAAGGGTAGATGTCTAAGTAGGGATCACTTTCGGGGGATCTTCCTGAAAAAGACATGAGTGCATAAAAGATTGTTTAAAGTGCTCTGCGCTGCCCTCCAGGGGGAATTTCTACACCCAGATAAGCTGCAACCAGTTTTCTATAGAACAACACATCTGGCTAGCCTCCTCTACAAAGAAGACTACAATGCAGAAGATGTCGCTGAGCTAAAGGTAGCCATATGCAGAAGAGAAACAAGATGGGTAGTGTTGCCCATAAGGAATGTAAGGCATTGGGCATTGATCGCCGTAGACCAGTACGAGTGGAAGACGACGATGCTCAACTACTGCACAGCCGAACTGGACAGCACCTCGCTCATCTACAAAAGGAAAGATGCCAAATATGCCCTAAAGATACCACTGCATCTGCAACGAGAAATCAAAGATGCAAATGACAAATTCTGGGGCTTTTGGAAGTTCTTCTCCATCAACAAGAAGGTCCCTTGGATGGGGATTGCACCTTCATAGTGTTGAGAATGATGGAAGCCATCAACAAGGGAATCCCCCTGGAAGATCTAGATAATGAGGCTTGTATGGACTATGGGGTGTGTATGCCATGGAGGTCATCTATGATCATCGCTTATTCAGCTACCCAGTGATGGCTTCAGAAGTTTTACCTCGAAGACTTCACAAAAATATTCCTCTTCCTGAAAAGGTGGCTTGGAGGGAGCAATTGAAGACCATATGTGTCGATACAATAGAGCCAGCCAGGGTTGTGGCTTGGAAAGAAGGCTGGAATCAAAGAACTGGAGAAACTGTAAAGTACACGTCAGAAAATGGACCAGAGTAGCCTCTAGTAGCAAAAATCCCAAAAGAACAACATTCAAAAGAACAGCTTGAAGAAGGAGAGGCTGAAGAAGAATACATGGTAGATGTAAAATTGGATGGACCGGTGGGAGAAATTACACCTTCTTTCAAGGACTTCAATAGATGGAGTTGCATTAGCTTGTCTTTAGAAGCATTGAATACCATTATGAGGTCCTTGGAAGAAGATGATTTGCTGGGAGATGTCATCTTTGAGAGAGATGACATTTGTGTGCTAAAATATGACCTCCAAGAAACATTGAAAATAGGAGGATATCTTTCAGTAAGCATAATGTCATCTTACCAGGCACGCCTAAGTGACAACATGTCGAATGCTCACATGGCATACTTCCTACTGGAAGAGGAAATCTTGAAAGAGAAACAATCAGGCAAAAAGGAGCACCTGTAACAACGCCTGGCGATGTCCCTACCAAACTATATCTTTCTGCTGATTCTTCACGACAATCATTGGACTTTACTGGTCATCAATATCATCAAAAGGACTAAAATCCTCTACAATAGCTCAGATTCAACCTTTTCACTTAATAAAAAGACTAACATGATGACCGCAAAGATTCCGACAAAAGAAAAGGCCAATACATGTGCACATGCAATTGTTGATATGATAAAAAGCCATGGCAAAGGGTACAAGCATACAATGGGAAAAGACTTAAAGAAGATGCAGTTCTGTCACAGGAGCCCCCAACAGGTGCCCCTATCAAATGACTGCGGCTTCTTCTGTCTAGCCTAGATGATGGCCCTAGCCAATATGAACACCAAGGTGGAGGGCATGCAGTACGAACAATACCATGCGCTACGAGGAGTATAAGCAAGCATGCTCCTCGATTCTGAGTGGGCCTCCAACAACAATAAGAAAGAATAAAGAAAGCCCGTTTATACGTCTCACTCAAATTTTAACACCCTGGGATGGGGTGTAGGATAATTTTGGGGGAGGGGTCATAAATGGGGTAGAGAGTTACATTTATTATCTTTTTACCTCTCAAAAAATTTGCAAAAACTACCTTAGAATTCAGAATCTAGCCTTATTTCCTATTAAAGTTGTAGTACTTTCGTCTTCCTAGAGAGAAATAAACGAGCAACCAATTTATGTATATACGAGTAAAATGATAAACATAGCAATACTGCTCTATCTCATTCTTACAATAATATGGTGTACATGTGACGACCTTAACTCATGAAACCCTCAGAGACCAGAGAACTTCACCTAGACATACTACTGACCAACCACCCTCACCTGACATTTCTAACTAGAAAATCCCTATCTCTGTAGAGAGGGAAACAATTATCCTTTTCAAAGCATATCTACAAAGAGGCTTGGCCACCCAGAAGACCACTTAAAAATCCCTCTCACCCAATCTTGAAAGGAGATGTAAAAAGCCAAAAAGAAAGAAAAATAATACTGAGAGTTGTGCCCAAAAAGATGCCAAAAGTTTCCACACGGTCGGTGTATTGCTGCACTCATGAATGTAGATATGTCGTTTCCATAAGTGGGATCTTGAATCCAAGCTTACCCACCTCCAATCCTGAATGAAACTCATGAAACCACCTGACTTAAAGTCATAATCCCAAAAAGGGCAACACTATTCTTACGATAGTTGTGGGTGAGGAGCTCAGAAGGAAGAGGAAAACACTTGAAGCCTTAAGCCTACCCGAACACATTAGCATAGGGCCAACTAAAAATAAAGAAATGGTGTGAAATCTATCCCTCAAAAAAGATCTTGTATTATTATGGTTATTACCTGAAGGGAAGGGGTGATAAGTTGAGAAGGAGGAACCTTTTACAATTGAAATCAATGGCAAGAAAACAAAGTTATGCAACTCTAGTTGAGAGGGAGGAATGAGACTTCAAGGTTAGAGAACATACCATGACAGTCTTGATGCAAGAATGAGATATTTTAGTTGTGTTATGTTCTAAATATTTTATCACATAAGTTTGCTCTTTCTCTCTCTAAGTTTTTGAACCTACACTTAGCATCAGAACAGGCTTGATTCTAAGTTTGGGGGAGTTGATAACGCTTTATTTTACATACTTTTTGTATATATTATACCTCTTTTAGTATACCTTTTACTAGCTTTCCCCAAAATTTTACCATCTTTTGCCTAAGATTTCACTTATACATCTTTCTTTGTTTTCAGGTACATTTATAGCCCAAGTCGCGGTCATTACCTCGACTGCGACCCACTCATACAACAAGGACCATATCAACACAGTCGAGATCTTCAACAGCCTTAAGCTCATAGTTATTTTGCGATCAGCCTCAGACCGCGATCAGCCTGAGGCCGCAATCAGCTTGAGGTCGTGATCATTGCTAAGGTCGTGGTCATTGCAGAAGGCTTGATCAACCCATAGGTCATGAACCTTAGAGACCACGATTAGCCTCAGATTATGATCACCTTGAGGTCGTGATCAGCTTGAGGCCGTGATCATTACTAAGGTTGCGGTCATTGTAGAAGGCTTGATCAATCCAGAGACTGTGAACCTCAAAGAAGCCCGCGATCTAAATGGGGTCACGATCTTTGCATACCGCGAGCTACCTACAGACTGTGAGCTACCTCCAAACCATGACGAAAGGAGGAATAAAGAGCAGACTGCGACCGCGGTCTAGGCTTAAGTCGGTGGAGTGTGCCTATAAATAGGCCACCCACCCATCTTGTTAAAGGATCAGATGATAGATCAGATCTAGAAGGCCATGAAGTACTGCTATATCCCAGACTCATTCCATTCCATCCCATCCACCAGTCGTGGATCTCCAAAGGCAAAAGTTGAGGTGAGAGAAGACTAAAGAATCCTTCTTTGAGAGAAGAAGATCGTCCGTGCCATCGACATACTAGATCCAAATCCGAAGAAGTATTGTGCTGTATCATGTTCCTTCTCTTTCTATATCGATCTACCATTCCATTCCACTGTACTTCCCTCCTTATTTTGTGGGACTTCATGTATCTATCTTTCTGTAACGTCGTTATGTTGTCCACAAGCATGAGCAGTTCAACACCTTAACTTGGGTTTAGAGTAGCCACTAAGGCTCTCCTAACATGTATATTGTCTCTTTTTGTTGAATATATATATTCTTGTCAAGATTATCTCTATACACCTATTTTAATACTTCACTTGTATGCTTAGCTACCATATTGTGATGTTTGATAGTTGATATCTCAAGAGAGTAATATCACTTTTATCATGTGTTATGGAGTAGTACGAATGCACGAGAGTGTTGGAATGCTAAGGCTTTAAATCATATGTTATGCTTTGTGGTTTACATGTGGTCATCTCGAGAGAGAGGCTACCCTTAGACTTAGATCTATCCTCATCTCGAGAGAGAGTGGAATAGACGCTATGGATGGGTGCTTGTAATCTTGATAGGAGTATACGAGGGAGAGAGACAATGTTGTATGTTGGAGAGATGTCTTAGTAGGTGAAACCCAATCTGAGTTTCCTTCCATATACTTGTTACACCTTATTTTCGTATTCATTTGTTCTTGTTATCTTTTTTTTACTTGCTTTATTTTGGTTTGAGTGCCATCGTTCCTTAGGGAACACCCCTTAAAATACCCTCTTTATCTGGAGTATAAGAGTATTAGATTTTGTGCACTTAATACTGCCAACCTTGTCCCTGTGTTTGACATCGCTACATCGGACCCCGTTTATCGTTGTGGGGGCCTGAGAGTCGGGTTATCTCTTTAAAAGTCTGACTACTCTGAATATGCTCCTTTTGGATGTTTGATTTAGGCAGGTCAACAACTAAGTGGAAACTTAGTGGTACCAAGTCATCAAGCTCAAGGTTCGTAAAGATACGACTCAACTTGGTGTCGTCAACCTCTATGTCAGTGGTATCCAAATTTTTTAATGAAGACCCTAAAGCTATTAGAAAGATCAACTCCATACCATCAAGATTCGTCTCAGTAACATTGACACTTGACTCGAGGGCACCAATAAGAGTTGTCAATAGAACCAAATGAAAGGTCAGAGTCACACAAAAGTCAGCTTGGTACCATTGACACATGTGTCGGTAGTACTGACTCTAGAAGACCAGATATCTAGCACAAGCATCAATGATAAAAATCATCCAAATTGAGTGATCAGATGCACCAACCTGTGAATGTTGATTGAGTGCATGTACAAACAAAACTTGTCGATACCACCAACGTTGGGTGACTTGTGGGTTGGTACATTGATGACTCACGACTGTTGATATCAACCTCTTGGATTGATGATCATGTGGATATGTAGACACATTCATATTGTCAACACAAAGTTAGTGGAACCGGCCCAGCATGGCCAGGGTGCGCTACAAAAGGGAAGGCATGGGGTGATCAAGTATCACTACTCCTACAGGAACTTGAACGCCTTGAGAAGTGACAAAAATAATCCAACAACTAGAAGCTTCTTTGAGCTCTTTCATCTTCTCTTCTTCCAAGCAATGGCAGCCAGATGTCAAGCCCCATCCTCCATCCTCATTCCTCATCAGTTGGTTCCAACACCAATGAGGGTGGCCTTCCCAGATGAAGCTCAGAAGGACCATGTTGCTCTACAGAAGAGGGAGATCATACCCACTTGGTATGGGATCGAGCCTTCCTCATCGAGGTTGGTTTCACATTAGATACCCACTTGGTATGGCACCCCACCAAGTCCTTCCTTCTTGAAGATCCTCGAACTAGTCCTTGCACATTAGATATATCCACTCCTCTAAACATTCTCCTTACCTATAGGCATCACACCCCCATCCATGCATCAAATAAATTGGTAAGTGGGATTAAACATATTATATCTTAAAGAGAAAATGCAAATTGAACATAAACTTTTAAATATTAAGCATTAAAAAGGGGACAAAATCGCTTTTAGAATATTTATTTTATCTTGAGTTATGTAAGAATACTTAGGTTTGCACATAAGTGTCTCTTCTATTATTCACTGAGGTGCCTCTTCAGTTGCACCTAAGTGTCTCTTCTCTTATGCATTGAAGTGCCTCTTAGTTTTACTCTGAGGAGCCTCTTGGTGAGGATCTTATGTAAGTTATCATTTATTGTTATCTTTCTCTTGAAAACTATTAACTTTTTCTTAGATCTTATTCTTGACTTTACTCTCATTGTTCATGAAAGATGGTATAATAACTATTGACGATAAAGCATGACATTTAGTTGATTATAGATTCATTGACTTTAAGTAATGAAAATATTAGATAAATTCATAGAATCCATTGTAATTACATACTTAAAATCAAACAATGCTTATGCTTGAAGTGCAGGAACCACTTACCTTTCTCTTAGAGACGATCATAATTACTCTTCTTTGGTTGATGAAATCCTAATCACTTCCCTAGGTTGATTCAAACCCTAATTACCATATTAAACCATTAGCATTCATTAATAATAATTACCTTCATTTCTAGGGTTTTTGGGTTCTTCAATTATTCATGGAAATTAGGGTCATGAAAGGCTATAAAACCAATTTAAGATTTTTACTTATTTCACTAACTTTCCAATGAATATTTATTTGCATTTTGTGATGCCTGATAAATTTTCTATGAATATTTGAAAATCTGACCAGAAGGAAATTCAAGAAAATCAACAAGCAAATCATTATCCACATGAAACACACTGGACCAGGTCCCATGATCTTATGGACATACCACCTCAGCCACTTGTCTAGGTCCCCCTCTACATAATGCACATCTTGGTACACTCCAAATTTACAAAATTACCCATGCTACTATATGAGAAAAGAAAGACAACGAGGGAAAAACCGACAAGAATACTACCTTGCTACCCCCTTCTCCAAAAACTAGAGAAAACAGATCCATGTTTGATCAACCTTGGAATTTCCTTTGTTGTTCTATCATCCATTAGAAATAGGAAGTCACACCATAAGATTCATCTCCCCTTGTCAGACTTATGAGCTCAGGCACAAGCTGTCAGGAAACCCAAAACTTCTGAGAGGAGTTTCACCATAGTAGAAACCAATGATCACCAAAAGAATGACTAGGGAAGATCAAAACATAAATCCTAGACAAGAGTGCAGTTTTAGGTAATCCTAAGTTCAATCATTTGATACATTAATAGAGAATAAAACATCAAAGCTTGTGAATTGGAAACAACTCGGCGATCTAATAAACATGGTAAAAAGGGGAAAACATGCATGGTACCTCTTTGGATCAATTGAAGGTGATAACTATTCCTCTATAGGCTCTGGAGATGGTTCAAAGCCTCACACCTTCTACTATGGTCTCTAGAGACACCTTGAATTGCTAAAGATTGTTGGGTAAGGTTGGGTTTGAGTCTACAGAAGATGGGTAAAGGAGGTTGTTGTGTTGATGAACAGGCTGTGTTTTTGGGGTCCCCCTGATAAGTTTTCAAAGGATTCCTTATATATTTTGCGCATCGGGGAGCGCATGGAGGTCAAAGGAGTTTGAGAGACAATGTAACTGGGAAGTTCCTTGTGGTTTGTGAGTTATAGGTCATGATAGCCCTATGAGTTAGGGATGGATTGGAATGGAAAGAGGCAAGGATGGTGAAAAGCAAGATACTTTCTTATGACATTGAACAGAGAGAGGGATTAGGAGGGCAAAGAAAGTCAGGGTCTAAAGAGTGCACCAGTCTCTAGACTCAGATGAAGAAGGGAACCTGAGATCCTCTCAAGGAATCTGTGTGATAGGAGATTGGATTATATTGTTGGATTGGGTCGAGAAAAGGAAAGAAAAAAGGAATATGCATGACGACATGAATAATCCAAAACCTTAGGTTAGATTAGGATATTTAGACTAAAAGTTGATGAATAACCACATGGAAACTTTCCTAAATCGCATAGCTGACAAAATAAAGTTCAATAGATACCTAAATTGATTCACAATCTATTTACATGGTCTAGAACCTTCTTGTTCAATTAGATTTATGTTTGGGAAAAAAATTGTCATAATTTCTATATATTCCCTTATCTTGTTTTTAATATATTAAAAGATAGGATAAGTGAATCAACCTTTTCTTAGTTAGTCACTAGAGTCAAGTTTGTGATAATGGTTAATTATCCACTCAAGATTAAGCTTGGTCAGCTTTTTTGCCAATTTGGGGAAGTTATCTTGGAGGAGAGAGATGATGGAAGTGACACTAGTTATTATTTTCTTTTAAGATACTTGAAACACATTAATGCATAAATGAAAAATAAAAGGTATTTCAAGTTTCTTCATTTTCCTTAATTCATTATTTAATATAATACTATTGTGTAGACTTTTTACATTAAGTCTTTCAATTAACTTTTAATTAGAAAAACCCATATTACATATAAATTATTCATAAAACTTGAAGAGTTACAAATATTTTCTTCATTAATCTTGTTGTCAACGTCTTTAATGAACATTATTGATCACTTTAGATTAGTTACATGCCCATTGGTTGGAAAGGGTCAATTTGGGAGTTTTAGGTGAGGATCATTAAGAAAAGTAATTCATAGGTTTTTTTGTCTTCGTACTATCTCTTTCAAAATCAAAGAGTGGTGTTTTTTGAGAAAGAGCAACATTTAAGCTTTAGGGATTTTGAGTTGCTTTTTACATGCTATTTTCCTGGCTTTTTAAGCATGAATGTTCCCTTTATAAATATTTTTACTTTGTTTTTTATTTGAATCTTGTGAATCACTTGTGCATCAATTTTTTTGTATTCATATCAAAATGTATGATATTATGATCATTTACTCAAACGTATGTTGTTATTCCTACTATTTTAGGCAATTTGGGTGTTTATTTGACAACTTGGTGCCATTGACATCCATGTTGGTGGTGTTGACACTTCATGCCCAACAACGACATATGGAAAGCAGCATCGACGCTATTGAGATACAACTCAGTGTTTCCACAAAGTGTGTTGATTCTACTAAGATACCTACTTGGTGGTACCGACCGAGGGTTAAGAGAGCATTAGATATCAAGATTTATTATCTATGTGCCACTGATATCCCAGTATGTAATATTGATTTCAGTATCAAGACTCCAATGAGAATCAACTTAGTGTTATTAATTCTTTTGTCAGTAGTACCAACACATATCGAGGAGGCGCAAAAGTCCAAATGACTTGGTGCCAACAACAACCCATCGATGGTTCTAAAGTAGTGAAATCAATGTAGATCTGAAAGTAATTCAGATCCAACGTCCATGAATTAAAATAAGGTTAGGCCTCATTTATGACTTAAGAGGGTGGCCACAATCTAGGTATCATGCACGTTTTAGAAGCAGAGTGTAGTAGAAAGGATATGAATAAGACAACCACCTACTGGATAACTTGGGCACTTTTGGAGGATAGAATTATAGCCGAAAAGTTGGAGATTAGGGTGTTCATCATAGTGGATCGTTGAGACAACATCTCCAGGATTTTTTACATTAGTTTTTTTATGTATAGATTCTCTTCATTTCTTCTTATTGTGAGTTGATGGCAATCATACATGGCTAAACCCCTTTGTTCCTTAGGACCAGAGAGTAGTCTGGCATAGAACTATATTCAAATTTGATGAGTTTGTAAAAAAAATTATGAATGTAAATTTGTGATAGTGTAAATGATTTTCTTATGCCTAATCAACACAATCAAAGTAACAAAATACTAGTTTCTTCAGGAGAGGGATTAGGTGTTGGAAAGATCATAAGTTTACATAGCATATATTGTGCTTCGGGAGAAGGTTTATAGTTGTGAAAGAATATCAAGAGGAGTTACTAGTAGTTTGGGTTAAGTTACTAAACTACTATAGGAGTGAGGTTTTTCTTAGTCTAGGAAGTGCATTACGTTGCGGGAGCGGGTAATGCTAGTTACCTGTCTTTAGTTAAGAATAAGGGTGAACAATTATAGATATCAAGAATTTAAATGCAGTGTGTGTTGTTGTGAAACCACAAGTCCTAAGGAATTTATTAGAATCTTTCTTATAACCACCATACTTTAGCGTTTTCAATCTCCATTCCTAGTTCATAACAACCAACTAACCTTTTCTTAGGCTTAGTTGATTAGGTCACAGTTAGTAGTGGTTTCTGATGAATGATTCCTTGAGTTGGACACTCAGGCATCATTGGCCTTGATTACACGACGTGTACACTTGCGTGTCACACCCATGTCTTACACGTGTCAAGAACTGTTAGTGAGTGACGTGGTCTATTATCGCACTAACAAATTCACTCGGGGTTGAAATCCCAGAGTTTTTAACCAAAACCTTATGTAATAATACCACCTGCAAGCAGATGGGTCTTATCACAGTATAGTTAAGGATCGAATCCCTAGGAACAATGTTGAATCGTTGCTAGTCTAGTCTAGCTCAAGTAAGACTAATATTTAGAACAAAGGCTGATTTGAGTTTAACTAAACTAAGTGCAAGAAAAGTAAAGTACAGGATTAAAGTTGAATCAAGATTAATGATGAAGATCGTAGGGGTGGTCCCGGGTTTCACCACTACTACACATGCAAACATATCCAATCACAAACATCCAAGCAAGATCTAACTATCCAAATAGAGTTGTTGCAAACCCTCCGTTAGGATGTTTAGGTTCGTGTAAGCATTACCTTAGGCATCAGATTTCTCATCGCCATCTGGATCATGTACTTATGGTTCCGAAGATACAAGTATCCAATTGAAGTTGTAACCCTCCGTTAGGATGTTTAGGCATACAGAAGCATCACTGTGGGCTAGATGGCTCGTCCCCTCACGGATCACACACTTATGACCCCAGGGAAATATTATCTGATATCTCATCAGGGAGTCAACTGCGTTAATCGACATTCAAATCCTACATATAAAAGTTCTCACAACATAGGAACGGACAAGATAAATGCAAGCAGGTGATCAATCCACAAGCACGCATCGATGATTAAAAATGAAATGAAAAGTTACATACATGCCATGGAATGTTTAATGAAAAGATATATAAGCATGGGCAGCGGGGCTAGTCCCTGCACCCCAGTGAAATGGAACTACTCACTCATGATGCGAGGAACAAAAAGAATAAGAGAGAGGGAAGATTCCGCCATGAGCATGATGCAGAAGATGGTCGCATCTCGGTGAAGATACGGTCTTCTACGCCATGTCAGAGAAGATCTGTACGAGGAGGAAGAACCACCAAGGCAGACCGGGCATACCTTCTCTCTCCACCTTCCTTCTCTTCTCATCGTTCTTGATCGCAACAAGAGGAGCAATCTTTGGATGTGTATGTAGCGTGGATGTACGTAGATGGATCATGGAGAAGATTGAAAGATTGGGATCCCTTTCCAGGGTCAGGCCTGTGTTCAGGCAGCTTGGTAGCGTCTCAGATCCGATTCCTTTGTGAGGACCCTTTTCGTCCTATTTATAGGCTTGGGTAGAGTCCCACTTGATTTGGACATTGGTCTTCACATTTTTGGTGTGAGTCCTTTACACGGTTTGGGAGGACCGGTCTGGTTCTTCATGGTTTTGGAAACCTGATAATCCCTTACAGTTTGGAAATGGCCTGCTTTAACGGTTTGGAAATTGAGAGACTTCCTCACGATCTCGAGATCGTGAGGGTCTTCATGATCCTCATTCATGTTCTCACGGTTTGGAACTTCAGTTTCCATCCTTGGTCTTGCGGTCTTGATGGCCTCCTCACGATCTCTGGTGCTCATCCTCTCGGTCTTGTATGATTTTGTTCTTCTTCCGTCTTCCAGTTTTATCGGTTTTACTTCTTGGTCGTTCTCGCCTCACGATCTGCAAGATCAAACGTGGGCCTCACAGTCTCTGACCTAGCAGTCTTAGGCGGGAAGTGGCTTCTTCCACGCGGTCTTGAAACTGCTAGAATGCTCACATTCTTGAGACTGTGAGGAAGCGATCGTCGTGGAGCGAGCGGACCCTTGCAGATGGACGGGTCGATGGAAAGGAGGAGAAAGTGCAAAGCGATGACCATAGGTTGGAGAGGAGGAGGAAACATGACGCTGCAAGTTGTGATCGTCGCTGTTGGAGGTGGTGATGAAGAGAGAGAGTCATGGTGATGCAACATCGTGAATAGAGGGTGTGGCGGTTTAGGGTTGCAAGTGTGTCGGGGTCTGTTGGTGAAGACGAAGGAGGAGCGACATTGTAGGTGATGGTCTTAGCGGTCTCGGGACCGTGAGAGCACTCCTCGCGGTCTTAGAAGATTGTGAGGGCACTCCTTGCGGTCTTGAGACCACGAAGGGGGATCAAAACCCACCAAACCGCGAGGATGAGATGGTGGTGATGAGCAGGTCATGAATGAAGATCGATGTTGGTGAGACAGAGTGAGATGTTGTAGGAATGGAGGATTAGGGTTGCATGTGCGGGAAGGTGATGGTGATCAGGTCGACAATGGATGAGGGTGGTGCCTCCATTTGGTCTTGAGAGATGGTGCCCATTCGGTTTAGAGAGGGTGGCACCTCCATTCGGTCTTGAGACCGTGGAGAGCTCCATGCGGTCTTGAGACCATTTGAAGGGTTGATGGTGGCAAAGCCATGAGGATGGTGGAGACCATTAGGAGGTAGGTTGTGATGAAATTGTTAGGACTGAGAAAGGTGGATGTTGAAGGTGCGTTCACGATGAGTTTGTAGGTGGTTGTGGTTTGGATGGAAGATGATGAAGAAGAAGGGTGGAGGGGAAATATGGAGCACACCCAGGTGATGATGGTGGTTATTAATGAAAGGTGAAGGAAATGTGCTCGAGATCAACGGAGGGGGTGAAGGGTGGTAATGGAAGTGGCATTTATAGGAGGATCTAGGGTTGAGAGAAGGTGGGCCCCAGTTGAAGATTCAACCTCATCGTGACCTGCATGATATCAATACATACCTTAGTAAATAGGCTTGATGATTCAACCAATTAAGCAAAATTGCATATTGTAATATTTAGGAGATGAAATCAAATGTATTGAGTTGAATTGTCCCAAGATGGCGACTAAAATCATGGTGAAAATGGATTCATTAAAACACCCCGAACATAAACATTGTTCATCCTCGAGTAAAACAAAATCTGAGACAGTCATCAAATGAATACTTTCAACTCGTATAATTGTCTCATCTTCACATCACGATTGTTTCCTTTCTACTTAGTATGACTAGGCATCTCAACTTCCTGAGATCATTGAACACATCTTCCCATGTCTTTATTCCTGAGTTTATTTTCCAATATCACATCCTCCTCATTTTTTTCAACAACAAGCATTTCTAAGAGTTTTGTAAGAGTCCAGAGACACCCACAGAACAACAAGTGTGCACCTGATTTGACACTGGTGTATTTTAGGATAGTGGAGGCATTCATTATGCCTTTAGGTGGAAAAGGGAGTGAAGGGTGGTATGGAAGGAAGTTGATTATCTCTCCTCTATTCGACTTGAGATTTATTATATGGTTGCAATTACATTGACTGCATTTTTTTTGTGTGAATATCTCCTCCATTCGACTCGAGATTGCATTTTTTGTGTGCACATTGGCATCTTTTCTTAGTGGTATGCACCTATTAATTAGCGAGGGGTATGGAAGAAGTGGATATAGAGCGAGGTGGTGTGCCACCGCGAACTTAGGGTTTGGCACTATTTTGGCTATTTTTGTTTCTTTTTGATGGATGGAGGTAGGGGTGAGCAAATAACGGTCCAGACCGCAAAACCGGACCAGACCGCTCAATTCTGTCCGGTTCGGTCCGGTCCATTTCGATTTCGGTCCGGTCCACGGTTCGGGAATTTCAATAAATTCAGTCTCTGGTCTGGTCCGCGGTCAAAATAGTCCGGTCCCGGTCCGGTCTGACCACCAAACGGTCCGGTCTACGGTCTAAAAATTATTGATATTCGGTCCTCGGTCCGGTCCGGTTTTGGACCGATGCATGTAGGGGTGAGCAAATAACGGTCCAGACCGCAAAACCGGACCGAACCGCTCAATTCGGTCCGGTTCAGTCCAGTCCATTTTGATTTCGGTCCGGTCCGCGGTCTGGGAATTTCAATAAATTCGGTCTTCGGTCCGGTCCGGTCCGGTCCGGTCCGCGGTCAAAACGGTCTGGTCCCGGTCCGGTCTGACCACCAAACGGTCTGGTCCCGGTCCGGTCTGACCACCAAACGGTCTGGTCCGGTTTTGGACCGATGCTCACCCCTAGATGGAGGGGTAAGAAGATGATAGAAGAAGTGTAGAAGAGAGTTCAGATCAGAATGCAACTTGATTTACAATTTAGTGCACTGGGTCGTTCTCTTTGTCATACTCTGCTCAAATAATGACTTGATGCAGATCTTTTAGAGATTCCATGCTATTGTTCCACTAGTCAGTTAGGAAGAACGACGTGTTTGATCCCTATCAATTTGATAGACACTTGCCATTTTTGCAGAAGGATCATAATGTTAGGATCCATAAGCTTCATAAGATGATTTCAATCAATAGGCTAGTTTTTAGAAAATGGCCCTTTTGAGGATCTGCTTCGAATAAGGAGGGTATAATTATTCAAAATGCATAGAGAGAGAAAATTTCCAGCTAGGTAATGGCTTTCATTGAAACAAAAAGTGTCAAAACTTCATCAAGTTTCTATACAATTTCTTTGAAAACTTAAAAATTTTGAAAATTTTGATCAAAATTGCAACGATGAAATCTTAAGTCAGAAATAGATGGGTGTGGGTGGAAAATAAAGTATGTACCACCCACCCTCCACCCCAAACTTAGAAATTTTCTCATCCCAAGTAAACTTTAAATCTGAGATGGAGGGGAAAATTAGCACCGATTGGTCCATCAGATGTGATTGTGTTCTAATCAGTGTGCGTCCTCCATCTGAAAATCTCAAAAATGAAGACTAATCAGAACTTAAGATAGCATCGTGCGATGTAATTTTTATTCAGTGAAAAAATTTCTAAAAAGTGAAAACCAAATTAAGGGAATTTTCTAATTCAAAATTAAAATAAAAAATGAAATTATTGATCGGGTTGCCTCCCGACAAGCACCTTTATTTTACGTCGATGGCTCGACATGAATCCTTCAATTTTCTGGTGGATACGCTGGATTGGTAAGATCCAGCATTGCTTCAGTGCCTATGTTGGCTGAGGTGAAATATCTCTTTAAGCATTGGTCATTAGCCACAAATTCTCTTGACTGTTCACTCCATAAAACAAAAGCACCATGCGGGTACATGCTCTTGACAATGTAAGGTCCAGACCAGCGAGAACGGAGTTTCCCTGGGAATAACCTCAATCTTGAGTTGAAAGTAGAACTTGGTCTCCCACTTGTATGTCCTTTATTTTCAAATGACCATCATGCCAAAGCTTCGTTCATTCTTTGTAGATTCGTGCATTCTCATAAGCTGTCATTCGAAGTTCATCCAGCTCCTAAAATTGCATAATCCTGGCTTGGCCAGCTTTTTTCATGTCAAAATTTAGTTGTTTGATTGCCCACCATGCTTTGTGCTCGAGTTCTACAGACAGGTGGCATGACTTTCCATAGATTAATCGAAATGGTGTAGTTCCGAGAGGAGTCTTAAAAGCACTTCGGTAGGCCCACAAGGCGTCGTTGATTTTCACTGACCAATCTTTTCGGTTGTGGCCTACTGTCTTTTTCAAGATAGCCTTGAGTTGACGGTTAGAAACCTCTACCTGCCCACTTATTTGTGGGTGGTAGGGGGAAGCTACCTTGTGCATTACACCATATTTTCTTAACAACGCTTCAAAGCTTCTTTCCAGAAAATGAGAACCTCCGTCGGATATCACAGTGTGTGGGACTCTAAAACGGGGGAAAATAATATCTTTAAACATCTTGATAACTTGTTTGGAATCGCTAGTTACAGTTGGTATGGCCTCTACCCAGTTTTAGACATAATCAACCGTGACTAAGATGTAGGAAAATCCATGTGAGGATGGGAATGGGCCCATGTAGTCCACTCCTCAAACATCAAAAATCTCAACTTCTTGCCATAGATTAAGTGGCATCTCATCTCTTTTCATAATATTACATGTTCTTTGACATTTGTCACATTCTAGAACAAAGTTGTAGGAATCCTTGGATATGGTTGGCCAAAAGAAACCACATTTCAAAACCTTCAAAGTAGTTTTCTTAGAACTCATATGGCCTCCAACTGGGCCTGAATGGCATTGCTCTAAAATAAGTTGGGCTTCTTCCTCAGTGATACAACGTCTGTAGAGACCATCAGCACAAAGCTTGAACAAGTACGGCTCATCTCAGTAATATTGCTTCACATCATGCATGAATTTCTTTAGTGCATTCCCGGTGCATTTAGGGTGGATGACACCAGCGGCAAGGTAGTTCACATAGTCTGAGTACCAAGGGGTAGCTTATGAGACTTTCATGAGTTGGTCATCTAGAAAAGAGTCATTGATTGGGATCTTTTCACTGTCCATGATGTGGATATGACTCAAGTGGTCTGCCACCACATTCTCTGTACCTTTCTTATCTCTTACCTCCAGATCAAATTCTTGCAAGAGGAGAATCCATATGATTAACGTGGGCTTTGCATCTTTCTTCACTAGGAGGTAACAGATAGCGGCATGATCTGTGTAGACAATGACTTTAAAACCAATGAGGTAGGATCTAAACTTGTCAAAGGCATACACGACTGCAAGGAGTTCTTTCTCAGTAGTTGCATAGTTCCTTTGAGCTTCGTCAAGGGTTTTCGATGCATAGTAGATCACATAATGTTTCTTCTCTATATATTGGCCTAAAATAGCACCCACAGCGTAATCACTAGCATCACACATTATTTCAAATGGATGATCCCAATCAGGAGCTCTAATCATGGGTGTTGTTGTAAGGGCATGCTTCAGGTTATTGAAACTCTTGACACATTCTTCGTCAAAATGAAAATCAGCATCCTTTAGCAACAAATTCGTCATCGGCTTGGTTATCTTGGAGAAATCCTTTATAAACCATCTGTAAAATCCTGCATGACCAAGGAACGCATGAACTTCTCTTACATTTTTTGGGGTAGCGATTTTGGAAATTACTTCGATTTTTGCTCTGTCTACTTCGATTCCTTGGCTGCTGACTCTATGGCCAAGGACAATGCCTTCCTTTACCATAAAGTGACACTTCTCCCAGTTTAACACAAGATGTGCTTCTTCACACCGTTTGAGGACAAGGGATAGATGCTTCAGGCACGAGTCGTAAGAATCTCTGTAAACCGAAAAGTCATCCATAAGAACTTCTATGATAGTTTTAGTAAGTCCAGCGAATATAGCCACCATGCAACGCTGGAAAGTTGCAGGTGCATTATAGAGACCGAACGACATCCTTCTAAAGGCATACGTTCCAAACGAGCAAGTAAAAGTTGTCTTCTCTTGGTCATCTGGATCTATAGGAATTTGATAGAATCTGGAGTAACCATCGAGATAGCAGAAATTTTCTTGGTGAGCCAGCCGCTCTAAGACCTGATCAAGAAAAGGCATCGGGAAATGATCCTTACATGTCACCTTGTTCAACTTCCTGTAATCAATACACATCCTCCACCCGGTGACTGTTCGAGTGGGGATGAGTTCATTATCTTCATTCTATATCACGGTAGTTCCACCCTTCTTAGGGACAACATGCATAGGACTTACCCATGGTGAATCGGAGATCAAATAGATGATACCTGTTGTGAGCAACTTAATAACTTCAAGACAAACAACTTCTTTCATATTTGGATTAAGCTTCATTTGGTGTTCAAAAGTCGTCTTATGGTCCTCCATCTTGGGGATTTTGTGCATGCAAAGCGTTTGACTGACCCTGGTGAGATCACTCATCTTGTAGTTGATGGCTTTTCTTCTTTCCTTTAATTCTGTCAGGAGTTTATCTTCTTATTCTGTCATTAGATCTGAATTTATGATGACTGGGTAGACCTTAAGGTCATCTAAAAATACGTACTTCAATCCCTCAGGTAGGGGTTTCATTTCAGGGGCTTCTGGTTTCTCGCACGGTTCTTCAGTAACATTCACAGCCTTGAGTTCCTCAAATTTGGCTTCAGGATCTTCTCCAACAGTGTCGAGGTAGAGAACACAATTTTTCACTTATTTGTCAACTGAACTATCTGCATTTGGATTAGTCAGAGCCACTCCTAAAGGATCTTCTTCTTCATAATCCCCTTGCATGAGGAGTGACATCTGCTCTATGCAATCAATCAAGTAGACTTCTTCTTGCATGATTGGTCTTCGCATACATTCAAAAACTTTGAATTTGAGAGTTTTTTTACCAAGTCAAAGGAGCAAGGTTCCTACTTCAACATCAATCAGAGCTCTTATAGTGGCAAGGAACAGACGGACAAATATGAGAGAGTATCTGGCGTCTTCTTTTATGTCCATGATGACAAAGTCACACGGAACATATGAGTCTTTGCCTACCTTGACAGGGACATCTTCAATTATTCCTAAGGGGAGAGTCACAGTGTTATCTACAAGTTGTATGGTCATGCCAGTGGGGAGCAGTTCAGCAAACCCTAGCCTTTTGCAAAGTCTAAGTGGCATGATGGAGATGCTAACACCAAGATCGGCTAATCCCTTCTTACATGAAGAGTCACTGATATGGTAAGAGATCCCAAAAGATCATGGGTCTTTCTACTTCTTTGGCATCTTGCTCTGAATAATATCTGAAGTGGTTGTTGCTAACTTGACTGTCTCATATTCTTCAGTTATATATTTCCTTGTTAGAAGTGACTTCAAGTACTTTGTCCAGGCTGGTATCTCAGCCAGCGCATCTAGAAAGGGTATATCAACATGAAGCTTTTTCATAGCGTCCTTAAATTTGTTGAAATGAGTATCAAGCTTGGTTTGCTTCAATCGAGTAGGGAAAGGGGGATGAGGTTTGTCCACTAGCACATCTGGCTCTGGTATCTCTGGTTCTACAATGGTAGGTTCTTCAGAACTTGCCTTGTCTGTCTTATCAGCAGTTACTGGTCCTTTTGGTTGAGACTCAGGTGTTGTAGAGTCTTAGACAATCACAAAGTCATCCTTGTCTGGAATATCCACAGGTCTCTTGATAGGAGGATCAGAATAGTCTTTTTAAGACATGGTGGTGAAAGCCTTCAGTTGCTCTGGGTGTTTAGGATTGTTCTCAGGTTGGCCAGTAAAGGCTCCAGTATGTGGCTTCATGCTAGTTGTAAGTTGAGCTAGTTGAGATTCAATAGCCTTCTTATGGGCTTGCTAGTTAGCTATCATAGTCTGCTATGATTGCAGCATCTTCTCAATGGTTGTTTGCTTGTCATCCGGAGAGACTGGACCGGCTTGTTGCCCTTATTTTTGGTTCTGGTAACGGACTTGGTTGAGATTCTGGAATTGAGAATTATTCTGATAATTGTTGTAGTTCTTGTTCGGGAAGTTACCTCTAAAGTTTCCTTAATTTCTGAAGTTTTGTTGTTGGTTATACTGAAATCTGGGTGGAACTCATTATTGTTGTTTGAACCAAGGTGCTGGGAGTTTTCCGCTCCTAAAGGATTTCCATATTGAAAACCAGGATGGTTCCTATTCTAATTCGGATTGTAATATCCTTGACCAGGGATCACTACAAAAAATTTGGCTTTTGTTGAAGAACATTTGTGAGGAACCAAAAATTGTGAATAATGATGCCCATTTGTGAGGGCTCATCCTTCAAATATGGGACCAAATCCCTCAATCGTGTTCTTGACATCGTTAGGCATTTTATGTGAACATTGGTCCCTCACAAATACATTTCTTACGAATCACCCCCTCAAAAACGCCATGCCAAATGTTCCCTCCATATCATAATCCTTCCCTCCATTCTAAAACATTGATTCGTCTATCAAAATTCATGAAAAAAATCACCCAGTCCCGGCGGGTGCTCCTTTCCCCCTCATTTCCTCCGCACTCCTCCACTGAACCCTCCCCCTCCCGATTCTCTCATTGGTTCCTCCGCACTCCTCCACTGAACCCTCCCCCTCCCGATTCTCTCATCGGTTCCTCCGCATTGGGTCATCCTTGACGCCAATCGCCCTGCTCGGTTGCTGCCGTTCATCCTTCGCATTGGGCTCATCCTTCATAACTCCTTTCCGCCGTTGACGGTTGCTGCCCTCCGCCATTGACGGTTGCTGCCCTCCGCATTGGTCGTTGCTGCTACGCAGTCACCGTGCTTGATTGCCGTCGATCGCCCTGCTCGGCCATTGGTCGTTTCTGCTATGCAGCTTGCTTCTTCGGCCACTGGAATCCTCTCTAGGTTCGTATCTTTTTCTCTTTTTCTCATTTGGGAGAGCACTAGCCTTCGACCCCTGATAGCCAAGATTGGTTCTTCCTCCAATGGGTTTCCAGTTCATACCTCATGTGTCCGCCTCATCTCCCCCCAATGTGATCTGCATAGGATTAGCTGGGTTTACTTAGTAAAAATACTAACCATCTAGTATTCATATGAGTTATCTCCCCCTCCCATAAGGGTTAACGTTCACACGTATAAGAAACATATCACAATGTTGAAAAACTTTGACTATCCTCAGTTGCATGGAGATGGTCATACAACAGTAATAGAGAGTAGTCAGGGGCGTGTTCAATATTTGGAAGTGAGGAAATAGCTCCTTGGGAGTAGCTACCATAACTAAATGGAAGGGAATCAAAGTTGTGCTGTACATAAATTCCTAGGCTATGCATCTATAGTATAGCATCCTCATAATGATTTTCTATCATACAACTTTGTGTTTTGTCAATAAGAAAAGAATAATTTACTGATGTGATTGAGTAGATATAGTATTTGATTGAATATTGTCTTTCTCGAATATGTACAATATCTATTAATTGTACAAACTCGAATTTATGTATAATACCTACCATGTAATCCAAGTCATACTTGATCAAATATTACTCATATATAATTGTTGAGGCTCAAGCTTGGTTCAAAGCAATACACATGTGTGTATGTATGTTTAATTTTTCTACTCTGTTATATTCTATATAAACAAGTGTTCTCATGACACACATATATATGGGTCAGAGCCAAAGTAGTTGATAATGAATGTATTAATAATATTCCTAGTTTCTTTGAAGACAGTATGAAGGAAATAAGCAATACCTCCTTTAAATCTATTATATGTATCCTTTACTATATCTGGTGGTATAGAAATAAGGTGATTTTTGAGGAATGGTTAGTCAATGTGAGTGTGCTATAGTCTATTATCCATAATGAGATAAAAGTGCTTCTTTACTAAACGAGCCCTGTGTTCTTTTTTCTGGAATTGCTATGCTTGTGCTTATTTTCTAAAGATGAAGAAGGGTTCCATCTTATGTTACTGGTTTATTGATGTAGTGGTGATCAAGATTGGTGTATGTGTTCTACAATGTTGGAGTTTCCATACTAAGTTAAAAGTGCTTCTTTTCTAAGGGGGTTCCGTCTCCCTTTTTTGGAGTTTCCTACTTGTCCTTATGTTCAGAAGTTGAAGTAGAGCTTCTATCTGGTGTTTTTTAGTCTATTGATCCAGTGATGATCAAGATGGTTGCTTGTAAACTGTTGTGCTGAAATGACCTTTCTTTTGAAGAGCAGTTCTAGAGGTGACCAAAGCATCATTCTGATTAAAAACCCTTACATTTAAACCCATTCCTATAAACACATTTCTTATTGGGTGAAAATTGTAGATTGCTTTGGTGGTTGCATTAACTTGCTTCTCAAGTGAGGCAAAGCTTGGGGAGTTACATTCTTCTCTTCTAACTCAGCATTGTTGGTTTTTCTTTTCCCATAGTCAATTTTCTTAGGAAAGATCTTGTCAAACATGTATGATGGAATCACCAACATGGGATTATATTTTTATCTTCCTCCATGCCAACATGGTTTAGATAGTTTACTCTCATGGAAATAATATTGTCATGGGGGTTCACTTGATTTTTCATGTATTTTCATTCTCATGTGGACACTCTATAGAGTATCAACAAGAGTTCTAAGATTTTTTTGTGGATACTTCACACATTTCATCTAAGTCTCATCCATCTTTTGAAGGGGAAGTGGTTAACCTTGTTACCCCTCCCAACTCTGTTGAGAAAAATAACTTAGAACCTTCCTTTGAGTTTCTAAAATGTAATAAGAAGAATACGTCCAGAGGTAGAGGGAGAAAGGGGTCAACTGAGGATAACAATGATACTTTATCCAATAAGTTTGATAACTTAGCAATTGTTTATACAATAAATTTGGGTAGTTATAGTGGATTTCTCATCACACTAGTCATGGTATTGGGAGAGTTTTTGTTTTGTGGAATGGTATCTAATGCTCTGTTGAAAAGCTTTTTTAATATGATAAATTAATACATACTAGAATCACTACTGGGGATAAAAGATTTCTTCTTACTGCTATTTATGGTCACTTGTACGAGTGTTGTTCTGTTTTCTCACTGCGTTGTTTTTGAATGTTTTGTTTTTGGTACTAAGTATAATATAGTCTGGTGTTTTTGCATTTTGCAGAGGCACACTAAGTCATTGTCAACATTTCAGAAGTCTAGGCAGAAGCCTCAAGAAAGAATGGGTGTTCTTAGTAATGTGAGTTCCTCCTTGTTCCCTTAATTGTTAAAACAACATTTGTATATATGTCTTTTTTCCTTTACCCCCTCCATCTAAAATAATACCCTTTCTGTAACATGTGGTTGTGATGCAGGCCCTAAAAGCCAATAACTATAGTAATGATCCTCTGCTAAGTGCAGCTCTGTACTTGGAGATTAATTAAAGGCCGACTGCCCAGGGCTCCCATGGGATACATCCATTCTTGATATAATAGTTGGCACTTTGGAGATCTTTGGCATGGATGGAGGATGCTCAGCTATGGTGAACTTCTCTACAGGCTTATTTAGGATCTCATTCACTGTGGAAACATGAAGGGCGTTGTAAGTAAAATCTTTTAATGTATTTCGTTTAAATTAGTTAAACAAAATACATAAAAAAAATTTACTGACAACGCACTTAATGTTTCCACAGCGAATGAGATCCTGAATAAGCCTGCAGAGAAGTTCACCACAACTGAGCATCTTCCATCCATGCCAAAGATCTCCTAAGAGCCAACTATTATATTAGGAATGGATGTGTCCCATGGGAGCCCTGTGCAGTCGGCCTTTAATTAATCTCCAGGTACAGAGCTGTAGTTAGCAGAGGATCATTACCATAGTTATTGGCTTTTAGGGCCTGCATCACAACCACATGTTAAAGAAAGGGTATTTTAGATGGAGGGGGTAAAGGAAAAAAGACAAATATACAAATGTTGTTTAACAATTAAGGGAACAAGGAGGAACCCACATTACTAAGACAAATATACAAATGTTGTTTTAACAAATGTTGTTTTCAAAGACTCCTTTTGTTGAATGCATGTCTGAAGCTTTCCATGGGCATGACAGACATTCTATTGATGCTAAGTGTGCACAAAGATGGTATGCTACTAACTTATAATGATACATATCATACAAGTGAACCAGAAGTTACCATCATTATTTCTGCCCATGCTTTAGTGCTTCTATGCCCATCATTTGATTTTTAAAGATACCAAACTTATTTACATATCATTTCAAAATTTCTGGTCCTCTTCCTTTTCACTTCCTACTTCTATCTGTGATGAAGTGGAAATAACTATTATAAATTTCTTGTGGGGATAGTGTGAAGGCAAGAATGATATCCATCTTATTAAGTGGGATGATGTAACCAAGGTAAAGGATGAAGTTGGTATGCCTATAAAAAAAGTCAAAGACGTTTGTAAGGTTGCTATGATCTTAAATATCTGGATAGTAGCTTCAAAAAAAGGTAGTATATGGATCAAATTGATCCATGAGAAATACCTTCTTAAGGATTCTATCTAAAATATTGATATCTATGGTCAACTTTCTTGGTATTTAATTTAGATGATCATACATCTGAATTTAAAATCCTATTATGAAAGATTGCTAGAAACAACATCTCAGTCATGAACAACCTAAAAAAAGAGGGTTTTTCTATACTTCTATATGTTTGCTGTGTAGAAGTTCTAATGAATTTATAATTCATTTATTCTTTAATTGCCATGTAGATGATTTCATCGGGGTAAGGTTGTTGAGTGTAAACTCACTGATAGGATTCCCCTGTCATGAAGATTGGACTCATGATATAAAATATTTAAGGTATACTGTCTTGTCTAAGATCAGGTTGTTGTTGCCTAAGGGAGATGCTGGGTCTACTTTCTGAATCCTTTTGGTGATCTTGTGATATGGAGTGATGTCTTGATGATCTATTTTCTTGAAGATTTTGTGATTGGATTGTCTCTTGGCCCTGTTATATAGTCTCTCTGTTTGGGATGGATGGGTACCTATGCTACTGCAGTTCTTGAAGGATTTTTCTTGTTCTTCTGGGGATGCATATGAAGAATGTTTAGTGATCAACAAAAGTTTCTTCTGCCTCTTTTTTTGCTTCTTGTATATTGATAGACTTCATGTATGTCTTCTCCCTTCCCTCCCCTTTTCTCTTTTTCCTTTTCATGTTGTATATTCGACCCCCTTTTGCTGCAATTGTTGCAAAAAAATCAGTCCTTTTATACTACTATTTCTTTGGTTTTTTTCTATTTCCTCTTGTGTCTCCTATTGTAGCTTCTTTTCTTTTCTTTTTTTTTGCAATTTCTCCTTCATTTCCTGTTCCTGCTATTGCATCTAAATTTTTGTTACTTCTATGTCCCCTCTTATTGCTATTTCCTTGTTACTCATATCAGAAATTCAGATTCTTACTCAAACCTAGACTACTAGTACCACTTCTATTTGCAAGTTTTCTTCTACTTTTTCTTACTTATTCTTGTTCCTACATGACTACATCTCAAACATCTGTTGCTGTTTGCATGTATTTGTTAAAGCTTCCTGATCTCTTCTTATATTTTCCTAATAGCTGTTTCCTAACATCTCAAACAGTTGTGCTTAACTTATTATATATTTTCCTTCATGTAGATGGATTTTCTAATAGATCGGAGTTTGATGTATATTGGGAACAGAGTGCGAAGTGATGTATTCAAGGTAGGGTTACGAAAGTTCATTGAGTTTGCTCTTATCCATCAGAGACCAACTAGATAGGGGAAATTAATATGTCCTTGCAAGGTATGTTTGAACAAATACCTTAAAACAGAGGAGGAGGTATTCTCACATGTACTACAAAAAGGATTTGTGCATAGCTATGATGTTTGGACGTTTCATGGGGAGGTGATTGGTAGGAGCAATCTTGTTGTGGCACTAAACATGCCTAGCACCGACAATATGCATCAGATGCTGGAGGATTTGTTTGGTATGGGTGACACAACAAATGACCACTCTACTGAAGCTACAAAGGAACCTGCAAATGTAGATGCACAAAGATTTTACAAGCTACTAAAAGAGGCGGATCAACCACTCTATAGAGGTTGCACAAGTCATTCTAAGCTATCGTATTTGGTTGCCTTGCTATTTCTGAAGGAGGAATCTGGATGGTCCAACGATTCTTTCACAAAGTTGTTACAGTTGATTATTTCAGGATTTCCAGAAGAAAATTGTCTATTCTCGGAGACTTACTATGAAGCAAATGCGATCGTGAAGTATTTACGACTTGATCATTCTACTATAGACGTATGTACAAATAAGTGCATGCTTTTCGCAAAGATGCAGCTTCAAAAGAAAATTGTGATACTTGTGGTGCTTCAAGATGGAATGAAAAGCAATACAAAACAAAGGGAAAGAAGGTAGCTGCTAAGTTCATGTATCACTTCACTTTGATACCTCGGTTAGAGAGGCTCTATATGTCTTCATCTATTGCTAAAGATATGATTTGGCCGTCAGAAGTAAAAGGCAAGGATGGTCGTATTCATCATCCTTCAGACACACCAGAATGGTTGTCTATTGATGCCAGGTATCCAGATTTTGCTGTTGAACCACACAATATTAGATTGGCATTAGCAACAGATGGATTTAATGCATTTGGTAATATGAGTGCATCACATAGCATCTGGCCTATGTTGGTGACACCTCTCAATCTTCCGCCTTGGCTTCTTATGAAAGAACAATTTATTATGATGTCCCTATTAATCCCAAGTCCACATATGGTTGGCAATGACCTTGATGTATACTTTGAGCCATTAATTGAGGAGTTGCAACTACTTTGGGAGCTTGGAGTCAAAGTTTATGATGCATATAGCAAAAGGAACTTCACTATGCGGGCAATGATTTTATGGACCAATAACGATTTCCCAACATATGGTGACTTATCTGGTTGGAGCACTAAAGGTAAGAAAGATTTGGGATGTCCTTGTTGTAATGTGGAGACTGTATCAAAATGGTTACAGTATGGGAAAAAGCAATGCTATGGTTTCCATCGACATTTTCTTCCAATGCAAAGGATGTATGTTGGATTATAACTAAACTTGAACTATTAGTTACAACTAGTCTATTAGATCGATGTTTGTAATTTGTTTTCTATTTCAGGATAAACTTAAGGAACTTGAAGAAACAGTAAATGGATTGACGAACTCCGTCTCCCAATTAATGACTTGGTATAATCAATCACAGGTAACTCAGATTCACTTGTCTATGTCAATGTAATATATAATTTTTTTTTGACATTGTTGATGTATTTGTTATAGGATGGCGGTATTAATGTTGATTGTGCAGCTGAATACCCCAATCAGAATACTACAGGTGTCTTACACATGCAAAGTGGCACAAATAGGTCGGATGTGGGTTCTTTTCACATACAAGATAATACAAGTAATGGTGCAGATGTAGGCATGTTTCCCAGGCAAAATAATTCAAGCGGGGATGGCTTAGGAAGACTTTCTAGACAAATCAATTCAAGAAATTCAAGGGAGAATGGAGTAGGCAGGCTTTCCATACAAGGCAATTCAAGGGAGAATGGAGTAGGAAGGCTTTCCATACAAGGCAATGGACATCCACTAAGATTTCAGCCACAGGTACCTCATAACAGCTATAGATTATTTTCAATATTCATACACATAAGAATATTAACATGTGCACTTTATTAAAGGTTGCAGTTGAAAGTTGGTGCCCTTCTTCTAGTAATAATCGACAAAGTCATCCTCAAATGCAGAACACACCAAGCACATCTTCATCGGTGTCTTTCACACCAAGAACTCAACGTTTAAATCAGGTATTCAATATGTGCTTGATTAAACTTCTAGTGATCTGAATGACATGATTTTAAAAAAACTGAAGGCTTTACATTTTTCATGTGTTTAAGATATATTCAGTATTGTATATGTTTTTCCTACCTGTGACATATTTGAATTTGTCACAAGACATCCAGAGTTTCAGATTTTTAAGTTTTTAGTTGTTTTGTGTGAATGGACTTTATAGAGTTCAAATTTTATGTTTATGTTTTTATAGAGTTCTGTTGTACAATTCATGTTTACAACCAGTGTTGGTTATGTCGTTTCCAATTAGTAGGGTATTAATACTTGAATTTGTCACTGACTTAAATCTGCATTAGTAGGGTATTAACATAACCAGTGTTGGTTATGTTGTTTTCTATCTCGCATGAGTTCAAGCATCAATTTGTGTAGCAACTGGATTGAAGCAAAGTGCTTTCTTCAGCTCGTTTGATTCATATGAAAATGGGAGAATATTACTACTTTCAAATGACATACTAGTAGCTACGATGACTTCAGTTTGGAATTTCATGAATATCCTTACTACTAAATCTTAAGCCATTCTATCATCTTGATCTTTCTTTGGCTTGCGAAAAGTAGCTCAAAAAAAGATATTCTGATGGATTTTTAAAATGATTTCTAAAATGTAGGCATGTTGATAATGCTATCTACAAGCTGCATGTTTCATTACTATTAAAATGATTTAGGTATATTGGCAAGTCAGCCAATTTTTAGTGTAATAGATCATTGTGATCTTCTTGATCAATATGTTGGCTTGCTAAACGAGTTCAAGAACGACATATTCTGAGGGATATTTAGATGAGCTCTAAATCTTAGGCGTGTTGATTATGTTATCTACAAGCTGCATCATTCTTTACAATTAGAATGGTATAGGGACATTCATCTCCAGACCTTTTAGTTGCATACTGTTTTTCTGTTGGATGGCATGTTTTTCACTAGAAACGACCAGCAGTAATTTATTAATTCAATTTTATCCGGCACCAGGTTTATTCAATGATCATGAAAGGTTTTATTTTTTCTTACGATGGCTGGTTCTGTTCTGTTTTTATGCTGTCTTGAAGCTTCTGTTGACCTCTTTCCTAGTTGTTTGTTGTTGGTTCAGATCTGGGCTGGAATGGCAGGGATCTATAGTTGGTTCTTGTTTCTTTTGTTCCTTTGGTTTCTGGCTTCCTAGCGTTGGTGGCTGTGCTCTCTTTGCTTTGTGTTGTGTAGTCTTGAGTGCTGCTGGTAGTTGACGGCTGGGGCAGGGTAGGTGTTGCCATTGTGATTCTTTCGAAGTGTTGATGATCTGCAATATATGTTGGTCGGCTTGTTCTGCTGTTTTGTGCCTAAGTTGTTGGCTCTACTGTGTTGGTCGAGTCCTTTGATGGTGGCTGATGTGTTGGTTGATCCTATGTTCTCCCCTCTTACTTTTATAGAGATGGTCAAGTCTGGTTGTGTGGTCTGGTAGCCTGCTGAGGCAGTTGTTCACTTACATTTATCTCTACTTCGCACTCACTCTGATTCCTTTTGGTATTTATATTGATAGGGTAGAATTACTTTTAATGATGGATTTCGAAGGACAATGCACCTTGGAGTAGACCAAAACTGAAATATAAGGGTAAGTTGTTTGTTGTACTATGATTTATGTATAAACTTTAAATTCTATTAATATAATGATTTGTCATTTTTAGGAGAAGAATATTCAAGTACCTAACCGTATGAGGCCTGGCATTGATGAAGAGCACCACACCATTTGAAGGAATATGGAGACATTATATATCTTAAGAGTTTCTAGCATGATATGTTCATTGTCATCAATCTCAAAATTTTGAACCATATGTACTCTTTATTTATACAAACGTTGAGAACGCAATGTATGGATAATATTTTGCTTCAATAACAAAATTTGGTTTGAGGTGATTTAACATTTTTATGTGTCATTTTGGTGTTGAATCTTCTTATGATGTCATGTGAATTAGTATAAAAATTTTGCTTGAGGTTATGTATACAAAGTTTTCATTTAAAATTTGATATTCACTATAGTAACAATTAATTATCATTTAATAAATCATTCAAAAATCAATAACAAAATCATTTACAGTAGTCCCTCATAAATATATTGATGAAGGTCCAGATTGACCATCAAAATTGCATTGATGACGACCACATAGCCCCTCAAAAATAATATTAATGAAGGCATTATCCTTCAAAAATATATTCTCCAGGACCATCAAGTCCCTCAAAAATGTATTTATGAGAACTAAATAGTCCCTCAAAAATGTATTTATGAAGGCTAAATAGTCCCTCAAAAATGTATTTATGAAGGCTAAATAGTCCCTCAATATAACATTCTTGAGGGTCAGTTGGTCCGTGACAATTGTATTCGTGAGGGCCACTGGTATTTGTCACGTGAGTTCTCTTCACGGACCATTTGTGAAGGCCAGACCCACAACTATCCCTATTTCTGAGGGCCTATAGAGAGGGGTTTGTGACAGGACTCTCCCGTGAATAATGGCCCAATTTTTAGTAGTGGATGGTATTGAAAACATTAAGATTTTATATTTGACCATTATCTCCTTGGCCATAAATGTTGCTTAGAACAACATCATAGAGGACATTGCAGGCTAGCGTAGAATGATCAGTGCCTTTACATGCTTCACAAAACAATGAAGCTGACTTGATCTGTTCTTGTTGTTGTGGGGGTGAGCGTCTTCTTTCATAGGCAGCAAGAGATTATTCAAGATGGTCTTGTTTGGAAACTAAGAAATTGAGGGATTCAGCGATAGACTTGTACTCAAGAATAGATTCAGCCATAGCTACCTTCAACACTCCTTTGCCTACAAATCTACCCCAATTAGCTTGATTTTCAGCTCCAAGGGTGACAACCTTCCATGCGTTGTCATAACTTTGACGCATTAAGTTTCCTCCAGATGAGGAGTCTAAGAAATTCTTGATATCATCATCAACACCCCTATAAAAGATTTTGATGAGCTTATTCTTAGGGATTCCATGGTGTGGACACTTGCATAGAAGCTCTTTGTATCTTTCCCATTCTTCAGCAACTGATTCTCCAGGGACCTGAGTGAACATTGTTATTCGACCCCTAATTTCATAGGTGAGAGGAGGGTAGAATTTTTCTAGAAAGACATTTTAAAGTTGTTCCCAAGTGGTGATGGGTTCGCATTGCAAGGAATTGTACCAACTTATAGCTCTATCAGCAAGAGAATACTTGAAGAGACGGAGTCATATGGCATCGTCAGATACTCCATTTTGCTTTGTCATAGCACATAGATCAATAAACCTCAAAAGGTGTTCCTGACTATTTTCTCCTTGCTTACCATAGAATGGGTTGTTTTGAAGCAAGGTGATCCAATTTGCCCTTATCTCAAAATTTGGAGCGTTGATGGGAGGAGGTTGTACTGGGTGGTGAACATCATCAGCCTTAGGGATTGAGAATTCTCTAAGGTCCTTTTGTAATTCTGTTGATTGAGTTGTTGCTTGAGTTGCTTGTATTTCTTCTTGAACTACAGCTCTGACTTCTTGCATAAGTCTGTCTCTTTGCGCATTAAGGGCTTGAGCTACCCTTCGGGCTATTTCCTCCTCTTGTGCCATTCTAGCTTAGTTCTCTCGGTTCTAACAATGAAAGGTTTTGTCTATCTCAGGGTCAAAGCTAGCAGAGAGTCTAAAACTGTTCAGGCGGTGCAAACACTAGTGTTTGGGGGTACCTGGGATGGAAAGATTTTTCAGAAGTAAGATTGATGGAGTAGAACTGAATTCAAGTGAATGCTTGATAGTATCAAAAAGAAAAAGCAAAATCCTAGATTAGCCTCAAAAGAACTAGATTTAACTAGATGATTCTGTTATCCCCGGCAACGGTGCCATAATTTGACGTGGTCTATTATCGCACTAACAAATTCACTCGGGGTTGAAATCCCAGAGTTTTTAACCAAAATCTTGTGCAATAATACCACCCGCAAGTGGACGGGTCTTATCGCAATATAGTTAAGGATCGAATCCCAAGGGATAATGTTTTTAAGAATCGTTGCTAGTCTAGTCTAGCTCAAGTAAGACTAATATTTAGAACAAAGGTTGATTTGAGTTTAACTAAACTAAATACAAGAAAAGTAAAGTACATGATTAAAGTTGAATCTAGATTAATGATGAAGATCGTTGGGGTGGTCCCGAGTTTTACCACCACTACACATGCAAACATATCCAATCACAAACATCTAGGCAAGATCTAACTATCCAAATAGAGTTGTTGCAAACCCTCCGTTAGAATGTTTAGGTTTGTGTAAGAATCACCTTAGGCATCAGATTTCTCATCGCCATCTGAATCATGTACTTACAGCTTTGAAGATATAAGTATCCAACTGAAGTTGTGACCCTCTGTTAGGATGTTTAGGCACACAGAAGCATCACCGTGGGCTAGATGGATCGTCCCCTCATAGATCACACACTTACGACCTCAGGGAATCCCATCTGATTTCTCATTAGGGAGTCAACCGCATTAATCGACATTCATATCCTACATATAGAAGTTCTCACAACATAGGAACGAATAAGATAAATGCAAGTAGGTGATCAATCCACAAGCACACATCGACGATTAACAACGAAATTAAAAGTTACATACATGCCATAGAATGTTTAATGAAAAGACATATAAGCATTGGCAGTGGAGCTAGTCCCCACACCCCAACGAAATGGAACTACTCACTCATGATGCGAGGAACAAAAAGAACAAGAGAGAGGGAAGATTATGCCATGAGCATGATGTAGAAGATGGTCACATCTTGGTGAAGATACGGTCTTTTACGCCATGTCAGAGCAGATCTAGACGAGGAGGAAGAACCACCAAGGAAAACTGAGCATACCTTCTCTCTCCACCTTCCTTCTCTTCTCGTCATTCTTTCTCACATTAGGAGGAGCAATCTTTGGATGTGTATGTAGTGTGGATGCACGTAGATGGATCGTGGAGAAGAGTGAAAGATCAGGATCCCTTTCCAGGGGTCAGGCCTGTATTCAGGCAGCCTGGGAGCGTCTCGGATCTGATGCCTTTGTGAGGACCCTTTTGGTCCTATTTATTATCTTGGGTAGAGTTCCACTTGATTTGGACATTGGTCTTCACATTTTTAGTGTGAGTCCTTTACACGGTTTGGGAGGACCGGTTTGGTTCTTCACGGTTTGGGAAACCTGATAATCCCTTACAGTTTGGAAATGGTCTGCTTTAATGGTTTGGAAACCAAGAGACTTCCTCACAGTCTCGAGACCGTGAGGGTCTTCACGATCCTCATTCACGTTCTCGTAGTTTGGAACTTCAGTTTCCATCCTTGGTCTTGTGGTCTTGCTAGCCTCCTCACGATCTCTGGCGCTCATCCTCTCGGTCTTGTGTGATTCCGTTCTTCTTTGATCTTCCGGTTCTATCAGTTTCACTTCTCGGTCGTTCTTGCCTCACGGTATGCAAGATCGAATGCAGACCTCACGGTCTCTGGCCTAGCCATCTTGGGCGGGCAATGGCTTCTTCCACGTGGTCTGGAAACTGCTAGAACGCTCACATTCTTGAGACAACGAGGAAGTGATCGTCGTGGAGCGGGCAGACCCTTGTAGATGGACGGGTCGATGGCAAGGAGGAGAAAGTGGAAAGCAATGACCGCGGTTGGAGAGGAGGAAACATGGCGCTGCAGGTTGTGATCTTTGCTGGTGGAGGTGGTGATGAAGAGAGAGAGAGAGTCACAGTGATGCAGCATCGTGAATGGAGGGTGTGGTGGATTAGGGTTGCAGGTGTGTCAGGGTCTGTTGGTGAAGACGAAGGAGGAGCGACATTGTAGGTGATGGTCTTTGCGGTCTCAAGACTGTGAGGGCACTCCTCGCGGTCTTGGAAGATCGTGAGGGCGCTCCTCGTAGTCTTGAGACCGCGAAGGGGGATCGAAACCCACCAAAGCGCGAGGATGAGATGGTGGAAACGAGCATGTCATGAATGAAGATTTTTGTTGGTGAGACAGAGTGAGATGTTGCAGGCGTGGAGGATTAGAGTTGTGTGTGCGGGAAGGTGATGGTGATCAGGTCGACGATGGATGAGGGTGGCACCTCCATTCGGTCTTGAGAGACGGTGCCCATTCGGTTTGGAGAGGGTGGCACCTCCATTCGATCTTGAGACCGTTTGGAGGTTTAATGGTGGCAAAACCGTGAGGATGGTGGAGACCGTTAGGAGGCAGGTTGTGATGAAATTTTTAGGGCTGAGAAAGGTGAAGGTTAAAGGTGTGTTCACAATGAGTTTTTAGGTGGTTGTGGTTTGGATGGAAGATGACGAAGATGAAGGGTGGAGAAAGATGGAGCACACCCAGGTGATGATGGTGGTTATTGATGAAAGGTGAAGGAAATGTGCTCGAGATCAACGAAGGGGTGAAGGGTGGTAATGGAAGTGGTGTTGATAGGAGGATCTAGGGTTGAGAGAAGGTGGGGCCCAGTTTAAGATTCAACCTCATCGTGACCTGGATGATATCAATACATACCTTAGTCAATAGGCTTGATGAATCAACCAATTAAGCAAAATTGCATATTGTAAGATTTAGGAGATGAAATCGAATGTATTGAGTCGAATTGGGCCCAAGATGGCGACTAAAATCATGGTGAAAATGGATTCATCAGTGAGTGGTATTGATCCCCTTAGAAAAATTAGAACTGTAAAAAGTAGAAAATTACACAAGTAAAGGAGTAAAAAAATACATTTATTAAATATATAAAGTAGTATTATACCGTAAATTATATGTTACAACTTGAGAAATTGGTGGATAGAATACAGTACAACAATATGAGAGATTTTAAACTATTATACCTAGTTATCACCTTCTTAATTATTTTACTCTGTCACAATTATATTGACCATACCACCAATCTGTAATTACTTGCACACACATCCAAGTAACCCATGAGATAGATCTTAGGGTTTTCTACATGCAAAGATCACTCATATAGACCTAATTTCTTCTATGGGACTACAATGTTTTCCTAGTAGGGACTGATCATCTTGCTGCCTACTCAATGCATGACGCCATGCTCTAGGTCACATAGGGGTGCCATTCAACACAAGTATCGACCCTCTCGAGGAGGGTATGACTAACAAATGATTTATAGAATCCCTAATCAAATCACACTCAAATTCAAAAAAACAAAGATATCCCTCAAATGCACGAGGTTCATATGTAGCATAAAGAGTGGGGAATTTAGGGGTTGATCCAAGAGGAGTGGGGTAGGAAGGTCGTGAGAGTTTCTTCTTTAGGTTTCTAGAGTAAGGGATTAGGGTTTTTAGGGTTTGATTTGGGGGTTTTGATTACACTAATTGTGAACAAGCGAGCAAGGATAGCAGACAAGAATCAAACATAGGTTAACACTAACCTAGAAATGCTATTGAACTTAAGTATCTATGAAACTAATTGAACTAAATTAGACTATTCACGAATAACAAAGTAAGAAGAGCAAGTAACTAAACTAAACTAGCAATTCCATTAAAAATTTAAGAAAAAATATAAACTAGAAAAGTGACTAAAAAATCCTAGAACAAGCAACTCAAACAGTACTTACTCTAGCAAGAGATAATGAGCATGAACAAGGCAAAAAAATATCTAATGAACATGAATAAGGGAAACAAGCTGAAAGCAATTATCTAGAAATAGAGCAAACTAGGGTTTAAGGAAGTACATAGGGTAGTGCGTCATTTGGAGGGATATTGACTAAACCATTTAAGGAGTCACATTCATTCAAAAAATTCCATTCAAATATCTACCAAAACAAATAACAAGTATTAGACTAGAGGATGCATCCTATTCTAGTTGTGGACCATGCATGGGATGGTAGTGTGTAGTAAAACTAGTCTCTATCACTAGTTATACACCCTTGCAAGGTTACATTGATTAAGATATAGATAGACATGGGTCTAGAGTGTCCAAGTTAAGGTTTCTTGATGTGGTTTCCTAATGATTTTAGGGGCAAGGAATGGTGTGGAGAGTAGAAGGTGGATGGTTCATCCCTACTAGTTCCATTGAGCCACAAAGAAAGCCATTTATCTATGTTTATATAGAGGGGGCACATCTAGTTACTTAGATATCATACTTATGACTAGAAGAATGGGTAGAATGGGAAAGGTGATGAAATTAGCCAAGGAACCATTTGGGACTTAATACTTTCTCCACCTTAAAGCCCAAAGTCATCCAATATACTTATTCCTTAGGTGTTTTCATAGCTCAAACAACCATAGAAAGAGGTAGTGAAGGAGAAAAGGAAATAATGTAGCATTACAAAATGAAATGAGAGTTTAATGCATAAACATTTCCCAACATGGTACATAGTTACATATTTTTGTCACCAAACATCCCATAAAGGATCTTAACTACTCATAATCAAAGAAATAACAAAAGAAAGGGGAAAAGAAAGTAAAACTCCATGGATGTAGATGAAGGAGATCCTCTCTTCACCCTCAAAATCTCTAAGGGTGTCTTGTCCTCCAATGGTGTAGGATAACATGAAAAACGGATGGGATATACCCAAAACCCTAGAAAGCTAGGACTTTGGGTGGAGCTATGGAGAAAGTGAGGTGAAATGAGTAGGGAATCAGGAGTGGTGACTACATAGGCTTGGAGTGGCTAACCTTAGACTCCCAAACACCACTAGTATATATAGTAGCCTGGAGGGTCTAGGTTGAAGTGGGGATAAAGAAATAAAATGATGTCTAGGAAGAAGTAGGGTTTGGTAGGCAAAAGGTTGTGGTGGGCACCATGACAATGGAAGGTAGGAATGAGAATGGTCATGGTGGATGGAACAACCATGGTGGGATGATAAAAATGTCATATAAATTTTGGATGGAATGAGGTGAAGTAGCACGGCCACACTAGGTAGAATGACTGTGGTGGGTACCACATCCATGGTGGAGTTAGGAGGGGAATTCAGGAGTGTGTTGGCATGGTCGTTCTATGGAGAATGACTGTTCTAGTGTCTTAGCATCATGGTCGTGGCGGTGGAAACAGTCATGGTGGGGTATCTTCACACTCAGTTAGCACTATAACTTTCTTGATTGTAGCACAGACATGAAGAAGTACCAGAACAATTTGGTTTTTTATCACACTTGGATCATCTATGTGTACTTATAGGTTGGGGTAGCTTTAGGGATCTCTTAGGCTGCTCCATGGAAATGGATGACCTAGGATCTTCCTTCTTCCCTCCCTTCCATTATTAAGAACCAAAATACCTAAAAAAACATGCAAGAGCTGTCCATAGGTGCATTTCACATAAAAAGGTATCTACTGGGAAATAGCATGCATTCTACACATCTTATCTAGAATAAGGGACAAAATGGCAGAAGATGGAGACCCAAACTAGGGATCCATCACCATCCCAACCTTCAAACATATATCTCCTCAAGTATTCTCTAACTAAATCTCTTTTTCAAATTCTCACAAAAGATAATGATAATTGCAATCAAATAAATGATTATTGACCAAATAAGTTCAAGGATGAATTCATACATATGAAAAACTTCTCCTCTCTCCTCTTGACACAAACCAAATGCAAATGAGGCACAAAGTAGAAAGACTTTTAATATAGAGCACTAAGAGTTATGCAACTGATGTGGTATTCACAATGCATTGGGTAAACCATTTCATTTTTGGAGTTTGCTATAAGAGTTAGGGATGTTGTTTCACTTGCATGCATTCAACCTTATGTGGCGATCCACCTCACATGACCCATGTGGTTGTGCAAAAAGGGTAAAATGGGCTAGGCTTGATGTTTTCTAGCTAATTGGACAAGCAATTAGAAGAAGGGGGTTGTGGAAGGAGATTGGAGTGTTATTACATAGAAGCACTCTTCTTTTATATATTTAGATGCTATTAAATAGGAGCATAATTTATGTTCTTTTTCATTTTTATTTTTTCTTTGCCTTTGTAGTTAAGGCATATGGTGGTTGGAGTGAACATAAGGGAGAAGTGTTGTGCATCCCAAGCTTTTGGAGGGTGGCCAGGGCTTACTCTATTTGTGCTTTTAGCATCTCTTTATGAGGTAGAGGGGTAATATATAGTAGAATAGTAGTGGGTCAAGAGAGGGGTGACACATGAGATAGATTTTCACATAAGGTTTCCTACATATAAACTATTCCAAACATCTTTTACATACAATTAGCAAAACCAATATGAATGAGAAAATGTGGTAAACAACATTCTTTTCACAAGATTTAAATAAATCCAAACTTCCCTAATTGCATTTCAACAATTTTCAACAATTCACAAGATACGTGAAAATATGCATAAATTTGAAATTTGGAAATCATTTGGCCACAATCATGTACTAATAGGAGTGTAATTATTGTTGGTCATTTAATTCTAGTTTATCAAACAACAAAGTAGTAATTAAGATGGAATAAGTTTTTAGAACAAAATATTTCAATTTTGGGCAAATTTTGCCAAAATGGTACCAAGTGCCCCTATTCTCAACAAGATCTAGACTATAAAATAAGAAATTTCATGAAATAAAAGTTTAGCTTATCATACACAAGAGACTATTAAAACCTACATGCAATGCAAGGTGGATGGTGACATGGCAAACAGTTTAAATTTTTTGAAAAAATATACAAAAAGGTAAGGCAATAAATTACATGGCACACAAGTATGAGGGTGTAAAAATGAAGTAGTTGGACAAGTATAATCATTAGTTAAACTATCTGATCATCTTAGGAAAAGAATATAACAAGAAAAATTGGTTCAAATAAAATTTTACTGCGCTGCCACCATAAGTTTTTAAACCATGTTGACCTCATCATGAACTAGAATCTTAGAATGATAGGGTAACGATTATGGAGTTGTGGTGGCTAGTCTTCAAGAGGTGTAAGATTAATGTGGCATTTTAGTGTCAAGGCAGATCCACCATGACCATTATGTGGAGAATGACCATTATGGACTACTGGTACCATGACCATTGTGGGTGGAACAACGTTAGTGGCTGCTTTCTTGTAGCTTTTCAACTCATCTCATTTTTTCATTTCTCAACTTATATCCTATTATTGGCTTGGCCACTCCATTCATCATCGAACATTTATGTTCTTGTTCTAAGATGAATCACAAACAAAAAAATCTATCAAGTGTGATGTGTGCGTCTTTCTTGGAAGTGTAAAAATAAAACTATAACAAAAATGTGTTTGGAGTAAAAGAATTTGCAAAATGTGGTAGGTTGTCTCCCACAAGGGTTGGATTCATTGCCTTCAGTTAGGCATGTTCTTTTTTCATCATCAATAAATTATCAAATGTGGCATTTTCTTCCTAAAAACATGTGATTGTCACAAAGTTCTTCTTATCCCAAGGGTTGTGTGAGCTCTCAAGATTTTTTCTTCAACTTTCCCTTTTTTGGGTCATCATACGGGATCTCACAATAATGTTCCTCATGGATCAAATTTTTCATTTTATAGAGGTGAACATGTATATCTTTATCTTCGTGTTCACAAAAAGACTATAAAGGTATCGATATGCACCCTAATCTCAACATCAACTATATATAAGAAGGGTTTTCCTAATATGATAGGAATGATCTCATCCTCCTGCTCTGTGTCTAAGACAATAAAGTTCATCGGGAACACCGCTTATGTATACTTGTCAAACATAAATAGTATATCATTCACCCTTCCCATTGCTATCTTGGTGGATCTATCGGCCATTTATAGAACATAGTTGGTCGGCTTTAGCTTGCCTAACCCCAACTTTGCGTGTATAAGGCATAATGTTGACACTAGATTCTAGATCAAGTAGTAAGCGTTCAATGAGGTGGTGACCAATGTAGCAAGGAATAAGAGGGATCCCGATATCATCCTTCTTTTGGGGGAAATTATTGTCTAGTATAGAGCTCACTTTCACTATCGACTTGGTTTTCTTAAGTAACCTCCGTGTTGTCCTTCTTTTTGAAGGTACAAGCATCATTATGAAAATTTGGCTACAAGTAATACATGTTTCACCTCTCATTACATATTGATAGGTGTACATAACATACACCTCTCATTCTTGTTTCTCCATATTTTGTGACAAACTTGACTCTTGCTTCGTTTGGCAAAGTGATTGCCACGGTAGACAACTGTTGGTGGATAAAAGCTCGATGGACAATCGTCACATGCATATTTGGCAAAGCCATTGCCAATTGCTCAACCACTAATCTAGCATTTTAGTAACATTTGTAACTCACAATAGGTTAAAAAGTTATATCTGTAGGAAAAGAAAGTTCATAATATTTTACTACGTCCATTTTCAAATGAAGAATATAATTACTTTGAGTAAATATATATAGTTCTCTCTAGGAGCCTATAATGTGTATAATTGTTTCCTCAAACATAACAAAAATTTCTCATACAACGTTGTTTCGGTGATTTCTAATTTATAGCTATTCCTACAAGATTAGCTATTGATATTGTTATTTGCTTTCTAAAATTGTTCATAATTTCCTTCGCGACTTCAAAAATACGAATGTCACCAAATGTTCTTTGAGAGCTTCGTGTATCATTGGCATCCATTGGATCTTGTTCATTATCACATAGCTTCCCCAGTTCATCATTGTGATCATTATCTCAAATAAAATTATGTAATGATGCACATGCCACCACTATTTCTCCTTGTGTTTTCAAATCATAGTTTGGAATTTTATCACGAATCATGAATCTTTTCTTTAGAACACCAAATGTGCATTCAATCACAGTCCTGCATGAAGAATGGACAAAATTAAATGCTTCCTCCATACATGTTGGATTTGCATTCTGATTACTTTGAATGTGGTATCTGTGATTTCTATACGGAGCAAGAAAGCCTGGGAAATGTGCATATCCAGTGTCAACAAGATAAAATTTCCCTGCAACATATATATAAATGATAATAGTTAATACATAAAGATTATAATGTAAATAATTGAACTTTTATTTGGTTTAACATAGAAATGTTCACCTGATGAGGGAATATGAAGATTTTGACGAGGATCACCTATTGTGTCCATTAGAATACGATAGTCATATGTAATTCCCTCGTGACTGGCTAAAATAAAAGTAAACCTCATATCGTGGTTGCACACTGCAAAAACATTTTGTGTGACGACCCCAATTTCTATATATTTTCCATAGTGACATTCACAGATATGTGTGCACTCATATCTATAGATGTCAAAAGGGAAAATATAAGAGACTAAGGTAATCAACTAAAATCAGAGATTGAGCCAAGATCAAAGTCTACATCATATCATAAAGCCACACAAACATTCATTCATTGATAATAGATAAAGTCATACATACTAATAATTGAGAAGGAAGAAGAATAAGTCTAAGAGAAAGAAAATATGATTATTACATAGGATCTATAACATCCTATTACATCATCTAGGAGAATAAAAACTATCTAACTGAAATGAATAAGGTGAGAAGGAGAGATCTATCTAATATCCTCCATGCTCATTATTTAATGGCTTCTGGTACGTTGAAGTGCTTCATATGTTGCTTGTACCTAGAAAATACGAGAAACAAAAACATCAACAAAGTTGGTACATGGAATTAAAAGCTATACTATGTTGGCATATATAAAATACTTGAAAAGAAAAAAGAGAAAGAAAATGCTATTTAGAGGCAGAAAATCATGTAATCCCAAGTTATTAATCACATTTAAAATGAATATGCATTACTATGGTGGACTTAGCACAAACATAAATATATTGGGCCCTATCCCTGCGTACCTTGTACCATTAGGGATCTCCCTACGTACCTTGTACCATTAGGGAGGTGCTAGTCAACATTAATGCATTCCCTCTCTAATAGGGAGATTAATGAGCACCACTAGTAACTACATTTCATTTACTTGTTCATTTATATTCTTAATTGTTCAAGGCGGAAATTGTCAATGTTTATACATCTACATCCAACAATGCATTTCAAATACAAGCAAGCAAGTACATATATTTAACATCCAGCAACTCTAGTCATATAATTATATCCATGTACCTTTAATTTTCAGATCTGGATTCTACAAGTCCTAGATTATGAAAAAGAGAGTAGAACACCCTAAAATTTAAACAAAAACCTAAAGTCACCATGGGTTCTCATCATTCCACATTAGGGTTTCTTATTAGGGTTTAGGTCATTTGGGATATCACTTTAGGATACATATGATTCGAGAGATCAGAGTTGGATTCTAAGGTCAGGGTTGTTCAAAGTCATTCAAGGACATTTAATTGTTAGGGTTTGACATAAGGTTGTATAAAGTATACATTATGAATAGAGGAAAATAGAAATTAGGGTTTTTCACAACTAATGAATAAACTATCCCTCTTAGATAGGATTTCAAGTAACATGGTGATCAGGACCCCAATTAGGGTTTAGGTTGTCCTCAAGGCAGATCTAAAATCAATGATGACCATTATTACACAATATATAAATATTAAGAGGTCATTAGGACTTGTAGGCCATATTTTCTAAAAAGGGATCAGATCTAGGTCCTGAAAATGTTTTATTTAAATAGATCACATTTTTCTGATGAAAATGATATCTAGGTTCGATATATTTCGATATTCCTATCATTTTCTAGGGTTTCTCTAAGATCTAACCAATTAGGTAATTTCTAAAGAAATAAACAAAAAAGGGGGTGAACAACTTCGCGGATTAGGGGAGGGATCCAGCTCTGTGGATCCTCTCCTTAACCCGCGAGCCATCCTCATCAAACCGGTCAGAGATAGGAGGCATAGGACAAAAATACCCCTTGCAGGTAAATGTGTTGTGTGACAACACAGGGTCAGAGAGGGGAATTTACCCCTTTGATTGTTCACTCGCGCCATGGCAGTGGAGAATGAACATTGTAGGCAAAGTAGAGGTAGATGGGGCTAGCTAGGGGGTGCATGGGAGTTTTAGGATGAGTGGATCCTCTTCGCGAGGTTCCCCCGAGTTTGGTGAGCTCAACAGCTCGATCGGAGGTGGACTACAGGTCGAAAACGATTGATAATAGGTGCAATGAACGGAAAATTTGATCTGGAACCTTACCTTCCCTCGGGCTGGATTGAGGGGTCATGAAGCTCCGCGTGCGGTTCGTGAGGCTCTGCGTCCACTCCCTACTACTCGATGTGCCCTTGACCTCGTCGGCGATGGCACTTTTGAGCTCAGTTGCGGCGGCTAGTTGACTCAAGCCTCTGGACCTTCGCAGCTCTAGCCGAAGGTGGTGATCGTCCCGCCAAGGTCCCCTGATGGTGTAGATGTGTTCGATTGAACGGAGAGAGCCACTGGAGTGAGGGGGAAGTCAAGGTCAGGCGAGATGGGGGTGCTTGAGGTCGGGGAGGAAGGGGTGACCCTCGGTGCAATTGAGGTTTCTAAATGATCAAAGGAGGGTAGGTGGTGCTAGCGAGATACTTAAATAGGCATGGGGGCGTTGGAAGAGGACGCCCTAAAGTTGGCTGCTGCTTCCAGTGAGATGTGTGAAGAAGGCGGAGGTCGTTGTCCCTATTCCAAGCATGAGGGGCGTTGAGTGAGGGGTTACTGACTTCATTTCGATGAGAGGAGTCTCTCCTCCCAATATCTCACGTGAGCGTTGTGGGAGTTGGGCGCACGAGGTGGTTGTTGGGGTCGGTGCTCTGTTGGGGGTCGAAGCCGAAGAAGGTGGAAGGTAGGAGACGGGGTCCTCATCCCTTGGAATCCTGAGCGGATATGTATCCTTCCAATCGGACGACTGGGGTCAAATCCCAGTAAGTGGACCATGCCCAAGCAATCTTAAATGGTCGTGTGACATTTATTTAGTCAAATAAAATCAAAACTTAGGTCCTAGGTCCACAATGAATGGAATGTGTACCTAATTCCAATTGGCCATATTGAGCCAATTGTAATGAAACTTTTGGAGTAGCTTAATGATGTCATTAGGAAGTTAAGCTACAAAATTGGAGTCAAAATTCGATTGTTGACTATGTCAATTGACTAAATGTCATAATGCTTGTATTATTGACTTTATGTAATATTATGAATGGTCTTAAGTGAAATTGATAATCCAATTAATCAATTTAGTGAGGGAGATGATTGAGGGCATAATTGGAATGATAAAAATTATAAGACAGAAAAAAGAATATATATATATGGAAAACTCACTTTGTTACATTCTCCCCTCCTTTTAAGAATTTTGCCCCCAAAATTCAAGTAGCCTGAAAGAGATGTGGATATTTCTGCTCGAACTCTGACTTGAGCTCCCATGTGGCATCAGTTTGATCATGGTGACTCCAGAGAACTTTCACCATTTCAATATGACGATTATTGCAAAGCTCCTTTGACTTGAATTCGAGAATTCTGACCGGGGACTCAGCATATGACAGATCATCCTTCAACTCAAGAGGCTCATGATTCAGAATGTGACTGGGGTCCTTGACATAGGGCTTCAGATTAGATACATGAAACACATTATGCATGGCACTATACTGAGGTGGCAAAGCGAGACAATAGGCACATTCACCAACCCTTTCTAAAATCTCAAAGGGTCCAACATAACGAGGACTGAGCTTTCCTTTGTTCTTGGACAAAGCTCGAATAGGCCGAATCTTCAGAAAAACATGGTCACCTTCCTTGAATTGGTGTTCCTGGCGGTGAGCATTTGCATAAGACTTCTACCTATCATGTGCCCGCTTCATCCTCTGCCTGATCAGTGTAACCTTATCAGTATACAACTGCATCTCCTCAGATTTCATCAGGGTATGTTCTCCGACGTTGTCCCAGTGTAATGGAGATCTACATGGTCAGACATAAAGAGCTTCATAGGGAGGCATCTCAATGCTTGCCTGATAGCTATTATTATAGGAAAACTCAGGTAAAGGCAAGTAGTAGTCCCACGAGCCTTCCCAATCGAGCATACAAGCTCGTAGAAGATCATCCAGAATCTGCACTGTACGCTCTGACTACCCATCTGTCTGTGGATGGTAGGTTGTACTGAAGTTCAATTTGGTGCCCAATTCCTCTTAAACCTGCTTCCACAGCTTTGATGTAAACTTTGGGTCCCTATCTGAGACAATAGACATTGGAAATCCATGCAGACGTACTATCTCCTGTGTGTAGAGGTCAGCCAACTCATAAACCTTCACAGTAGTCTTCACAGGGAGAAAATAAGTTGACTTGGTGAGACGATCCACTATGACCCATGCGGCATTGTGTCCCTTCCTGGTCCTAGGTAATCCCACCATGAAGTCCATGGTGATGTGTTCCCATTTCCATTCTAGAATCTCAAGGGGTTGTAGTAGACCGTCTGGTCCCTGATGTTTGGCCTTGATCCTTTGGCATGTCAGACACCTGGACACGAAAATGGTAATATCACGTTTCATGCCCCTCCACCAGAATTGACGTTGTAGGTCTTTGTACATCTTTGTCGTGTTTGGATGGACTGTGTACTTGGACCCATGTGCCTCACTAAGAATTGTTGTCTTTACAACTGACTGCTCAGGAAACCACATACTGTTCTTGTATCAAATACCACCATCAAGACCCACAGACAGATGTGTTTGAGGCTTCGACGGGAGAGAAGAGAGCTTTGCAAGATCAGGACTAGCCTTCTGTGCCTCAAGAAGTTCAAAATGCAAGTTGGACATGATGGAGATGTTATTAACATGCAAACAATCAGATAGAAACTATGGCTTCCAGCCCACTAGATCATCCATATTCTTCCATTCAGGAACAGAAAGAGATGCACACACTGCCCTTTTCCTACTAAGGGCATCAGTGACTACATTTGCCTTACCCAGATGATAGGCAATATTGAAATCATAGTCCTTTAGGTATTCAATCCATCGGCATTGATGCAGATTCAAGTCCTTCTGAGTCAGGATGTACTTTAGGCTTTTGTGATTAGTGAAGATGTCGAACATTGCCCCGTACAAGTAGTGCCTCCAGATTTTGAGAGGATGGATGATTGCAGCTAATTCCAAATCATGTGTGGGATAATTAAGTTTATTGGGTTTTAGCTGTCTAGACGCAAAGACCACCACCTTACCATTCTACTACAGGACACATCCTAACCCATTCCTCAAAGCATCAGTGAATATCACAAACCCTTCATTGCTAGAGGGTAGAATAAGAACAGGAGCCGATGTCAAGTTCTTCTTTAACTGCTAGAAACTGGACTCATAAGCAGCTGACCAGATGAAGTGCTCATCCTTCCGAGTAAGCTTAGTTAGAGGAAGTGCCACTTTGGAGAAATTTGGAATAAAATGACGATAATATCTGGCCAGCCCCAAGAAACTCCAGATTTCAGAAGGATTACGAGGAGGTTGCCAATCAAGTACAGCAGAGACTTTGGCGGGATCAACAGATATACTACCTCCAGAAATGACATGTCCAAGAAACATGACTTTGTCAATCCAGAATTCACATTTAGAAAGCTTGCCATATAATTTTTGGGTTCAGAGAATGTCAAGAACTGCTCGCAAGTGTTCCTGGTGTTTTTCCATAGAATCAAAATAGATCAAGATATCATCAATGAGGACGACCACAAACTCATCCAGATCAGGTTGGAAGACTTTGTTCATCAGGTTCATAAATACGCCCGGTGCATTGGTCAACCCGAATGGCGTCACTAGAAATTTGTAATGCCCATAACGAGTTTGAAAAGCAGTTTTAGAAATATCAGAATCCTTGATTTTAAGTTGATGGTAGCTAGAACGAAGATTAATCTTTGAGAAAACTTTAGCAGTACGAATTTGATCAAACAGGTCATCAATACGAGGGAGAGGATGCTTGTTTTTAATAGTGGCTTGGTTCAACATGTGATAGTCAATACACATACGCATAGAACCATCCCTTTTTTTAACAAAAGAACAAGAGCACCCTAGGGGGGAACACTAGGACAAATGAAACCTTTGTCGAGAAGTTCTTGCAACTGTTTCTTCAACTCCATAAGCTCAGCAGGAGCCATCCTATATGATGCCCTAGAAATCAGAGTGGTTCCAAGAAGAAGATCTATGGAGAACGCAATGTCTCTATTTGGAAGCAGACCCCAGAAAAATGTCAGGGAAGTAACGTACCACCTCCAGACTTTCTACAGGCCCGCTACTAGGACTGGTCTCTGAGACTAATGTGAGGAAGACTTTACATCCTTGAGAAATGAGATTTTTAGCTTTAAGAGAGGAGATTATAATATTATTACAGAATCCGCTTCCCCTAGGGATTTTCATAGGATAAGAATGACGTTGAGAGAGGACTACCATCTTGTTTCTACAATCGATGTGAGCATGGTATGTCTATACCCAGTCCATACCAAGTATAACATCAAAGTCTTCTATAGTTAAGAGAATGAATTCAAAGGGCATATCATGGTTTTTGTATTTAAGAGAGAGCTCATCAGTTTTCTATAGAGTTGTGAGTATTTTGCCACTAGGAGTAGACACATCCAGAACATATCCCAAGTCCCTTATATGCAGATGTATAGATGCCAGAGTTCGATAAATAAACATATTTGTAGATCCAGAGTCAAACAAAGCCTTAAAAGAATGACCATTTAATATTATAGTGCCTACACATGATAATCAAGTTATGAATAATTGAATGCTTGAACAAGATATTAAATTATAAAAGAACTTAGGTTATCTTCACAGAGTTGGTTAGAATTTGCCTTAGCCTCTTCTGTATTTACTGCAAATATCCTGTCATTGCGGTGTCCCTGAGGCTATGGAGCACCTGTTGTAGGATTGCCAAATATGGAGGGAGTGGGGCACTTGGCGAAGAAATGACCCTCCTTCTTACAGTTATAGCAGACCGGCTTGGTATGGCGGCATACTCCACCATGGAAACGCCCACAAGTCTTGCACTTGGGATGATTCACCCTTGGCTGGTTCTGGTGGCTTTTCTGTCCTCCCTTTCCTGAACCTCCTCATTTCCCTGATCCCTTATTTTTATGGCCAGGGTTGAACTTCCTAGACTTATCCTCTTCAGTTGTGGTTAACCCTAAGTACCCCATGCTGGAAGGTTTCTGCATGCCCTACTCTCTCTCCTGCTTGAGGGTCATGTTTAGGGCTTCATCTATGCTTTTGGGATGGGAGGTTATGACTAGGGTTTTTAAGTGGGCGGAAAGGCAATCAACATAGTGCTCAGTAAGGCAGTCTTCAGTCTTGATGGGTGCATAACGCTCCATAAGCCTAAACTTCCGAGTGTAATCAGCCACTGAAAGACTACCCTACCTTAACTCCATGTACATCTTCTCCTTCCTCTTCCTCTTATCTATGGGCATAAAACGATCAATGAATAGGTTTTTGAAGGCTTCCCACTCCATGTTATCTATTTCCTCTCCCCTATTCCCTCCATAGTTCTCCCACTAGATTTTCGACCCTCCCTTAAGCAGATGGGTGGAGAACTTGACCTTCTTCTCATTGGGTACTTCTAAGGTATGAAAACCATTCTCCACGGATAGGATCCAGGCCTCAGCCTTGTCCATGACCTCAGGATGATCTTTCCCCCAAAAGGAATCAAGGTTGAGCTTAATGAAGTCTATCACTGTCACTTCCTTTTTCCTAGAGGAGCTAGGTTTAGGGGTTCCTTTTGTGGTGAGGGTTTCCATAAAGTCTAGAAGGATTTTCTTCTGTTCCTCCCACCTTTCCTTGATCGCAGCATCGGGATCAAGTACTTCAGAGGTTTCGGGCTCTTTTCTCTAGAGGACGATTCCTCCGAGGCCTTTGAGTTGCAAGTTTTAGGAGGCATCCTGAAATTGATTTGGACAAATTAGATTTATTACTCAACAATTATTCTCATCGTCATTATTATCATCACATGGTATTTCATTATTTCCTTTATCGATTATCAATGTTCTTAATGTTATGATTTGTGGAGGATATCCTAAAATCCTTATCAGTTGGTCCTTAAGACTTTCTAAATAGAGAGACTCTTTCCTAACCTGATATCATAAAGGTAAGGGGGGGGGAATTTAAAAAAAATTGAGATAAGAGGGAAATATTAAGATGAGAGGGAATTTCTATAGATGAGAAGGATCCTAATTTAAGGTATGCCCAAGAAGTAGGGGACATTTAGGATATCATCCAAGTAGACTTACACTGCCTTATAGGTAGCCTCGTGATTGCCAAGCAAAGTAGCTCGGAGACTTTAGCCAGACCTTTGGCATATGCTATCCTAGTCACCTCAACCCTTCACATCCCTAACTCAAGGACTACCCTAGATTCATAATAGGGTGAATGAAAGTCATGTGACTATGATGTGTGAACCTTGGCTCTGATACCAACTGTGATGACCCCAATTTCTATATATTTTCCATAGTGACATTCACAGATATGTGTGCACTCATATCTATAGATGTCAAAAGGGAAAATATAAGAGACTAAGGTAATCAACTAAAATCAGAGATTGAGCCAAGATCAAAGTCCACATCATCTCATAAAGCCACACAAAAATTCATTCATTGATAATAGATAAAGTCATACATACTAATAATTGAGAAGGAAGATGAATAAGTCTATGAGAAAGAAAATATGATTATTACATAGGATCTATAACATCCTATTACATCATCTAGGAGAATAAAAACTATCTAATTGAAATGAATAAGATGATAAGGAGAGATCTATCTAATATCCTCCATGCTCATTATTTAATGGCTTTTGGTACGTTGAAGTGCTTCATATGTTGCTTCTACCTAGAAAATATGAGAAACAAAAACATCAACAAAGTTGGTACATGGAATTAAAAGCTATACTATGATGGCATATATAAAATACTTGAAAAGAAAAAAGAGAACAAAAACACTATTTAGAGGTGGAAAATCAGGTAATCCCAAGTTATTAATCACATTTGAAATGAATATGCATTACTATGGAGGACTTAGCACAAACATAAATATATTGGGCCATATCCCTGCGTACCTTGTACCAATAGGGATCTCCCTACGTACCTTGTACCATTAGGGAGGTGCTAGTCAACATTAATGCATTCCCTCTATAATAGGGAGATTAATGAGCACCACTAGTAACTACATTTCCTTTTCTTGTTCATTTATATTCTTAATTGTTCAAGGCGTAAATTGTCAATGTATATACATCTACATCCAATAATGTATTTCAAATACAAGCAAGCAAGTACATATATTTAACATCCAGCAAATCTAGTCATATTATTATATCCACGTACTTTTAATTTTCATATCTGGATTCCACAAGTCCTAGATTATGAAAAAGAGAGTAGACCACCCTGAAATTTAAACAAAAACCTAAAGTCGCCATGGGTTCTCATCATTCCACATTAGGGTTTCTTATTAGGGTTTAGGTCATTTGGGATATCACTTTAGGATACATACGATTCAAGAGATCAGAGTTGGATTCTAAGGTCAGGGTCGTTCAAAGTCATTCAAGGACATTTAATTGTTAGGGTTTGACATAAGGTTGTATAAAGTATACATTATGAAGAGAGGAAACTAGAAATTAGGGTTTTTCATAACTAATGAATCAACTATCCCTCTTAGATAGGGTTTCGAGTAACATGGTGATCAGGACCCCAATTAGGGTTTAGGCTATCCTCAAGGCAGATCTAAAATCAATGATGACCATTATTACACAATATATAAATATTAAGAGGTCATTAGGACTTGTAGGTCATATTTTCTTAAAAGGGATCAGATCTAGGTCCTAAAAATATTTTATTTAAATAGATCGTATTTTTCTGATGAAAATGATATATAGGTTTGATATATTTTATTATTCCTATCATTTTCAAGGGTTTCTCTAAGATCTGACCAATCAGGTAATTTCTAAAGAAATAAATGAAAAATAAAAAAAGAAAAGGGGGTGGCCGGGTTTGCAGATCAGGGGAGGGATCTGGCTCCGCAGATCCTCTCCTTAACCCACGAGCCGTCCTCATCAAACTGGTCAGAGATAGGAGGTGTAGGACAAAAATACCCCTTGCAGGTAAATGTGTTGCATGACAACACAGGGTCAAAGAGGGGAATTTACCCCTTTGATTGTTCACTCGTGCCATGGCAGCGGAGAACGAATGTTGTAGGCAAAGTGGAGGTAGCTCGGGCTAGCTAGGGGGTGCATGGGAGTGTGAGGATGGGCGGATCCTCTTCGCGAGGTTCCCCCGAGTTCGGTGAGCTCAACATCTCGATCTGAGGTGGACTACAGGTTGAAAACAATTGCTAATAGGCGCAATGAACGGAAAATTTGATCTGGAGCCTTACCTTCCCTCGGGCTGGATTGAGGGGTCACGAAGCTCCGTGTGGGGTTCGTGAGGCTCTGTGTCCACTCCCTACTACTCGACGTGCCCTTGACCTCGTCGGTGATGGCGCTTTTGAGCTCAATTGCGGTGGCTAGTCGACCCAACCCTCTGGACCTTCGTGGCTCTAGTCGAAGGTGGTGATCGTCCCACCGAGGTCCCTTGATCGTGTAGATGCGTTCGATTGAATAGAGAGAGCCACTGGAGTGAGGGGGAAGTCAAGGTCAGGCGAGCTGCGGGTGCTTGAGGTCGGGGAGGAAGGGGTGACCCTCGGTGCAATTGAGGTTTCTAAATGATCAAAGGAGGGTAGGCAGTGCTAGCGAGATACTTAAATAGGCATGGGAGCGCTGGAAGAGGAAGCCCTAAAGTTGGCCAGCGCCAGTGAGAGGTGCGGAGAAGGCAGAGGTCGTTCTCCCTATTCCGAGCATGAGGGGCATCGAGCGAGTGGTTGCTGACTTCGTCTCAACGAGAGGAGTCTCTCCTCCCAATATCTCACGTGGGCTTTGTGGGAGTTGGGCGCATGAGGTGGCTATTGGGGTCGGCGCTCTGTTGGGGGTCGAAGCCGAAGAAGGCGGAAGGTAGGAGACGGGGTCCTCATCCCTTGGATCCCTGAGCGGATCTGTGTCCTTCCAATCAGACTGTTGGGGTCAAATCCCAGTAAGTGGACCGTGCCCAAGCAATCTTAAATGGCCGTGTGACATTTATTTAGTCAAATAAAATCAAAACTTAGGTCCTAGGTCCACAGTGAATGGAATGTGTACCTAATTCCAATTGGCCATATCTCCCAATTGGTTGACCCAATTGTAATGAAACTTTTGGAGTAGCTTAATGATGTCATTAGGTAGCTAAGCTACAAAATTGGAGTCAAAATTCGATTGTTAACTATGTCAATTGACTAAATGTCATAATGCTTGTATTATTGACTTTATGTAATATTATGGATGGTCGTAAGTGAAATTGATAATCCAATTAATCAATTTAGTGAGGGAGATGATTGAGGGCATAATTGGAATGATCAAAATTATAAGAGAGAATATATATATATATATATGGAAAACTCACTCTATCACATTTTGTGTCGGCCTACTTTTCCTTCCTAGATAAAGAGATTGTAACCATTTAGGAACTAAGGCATGTACATGTGTTCCATCAATAACCCCAACACAACCTTTTAGAAAAGGCCAATATTTAGGATTTCCCCTTAGTGGTTTGTCAACATCTTCCAATGAATCGGGTCTAATTAATTCAGAAGCATAACAACATATTGCATGCAATACCTTATGAAAAAAAATTGATATCATCCAGGATGATCTTTGCCAAAACTCACATACTACTCTAAATCAATGAGTATGAGCTAGAATGTGTACAAATATCGCAACTACCTCTTCAACTGATACAAATCTTGAATCAGAAAGGAACAATTTATTACACAATTGACTGCATAAATAAGCAAATATTGTTGGTTCCATTTGGAGATTATTCCTGCATCGATTACGGTGCTCATTTAACCACTCCATTACTCGGTGATACCCTTTAAAATAGCGAGTGTGTTGGGGCTCTTTCAGTAAATAGTTGTATGCCTAATATCATGTAGCCACACTTAACAACAGCAACAGATCCTCTTGTTTAGATTCAATATCAGAATTCAAATCAATATTATCATGCTCCATTATGTGATCTAAAATCATCCACATATGTCAATTAACAATCAAAAGGCACACACAAATTTGATTAGTATTGTGATGTTTAAAAATGAATGACAACCATAGGATCACAAGTAGAATCGTTATATAAAAGTTCACCAACCATGGAATAAGCATACAATGTCCAATCATCATGGGAAAGAACTTAACATAACATAATAAACATTTAATGTGACATGTAACAACCTTACATAATGTGTATTTGAACATAAAATTTTATTTTTCGCTACTTTTCCAAATATTATACTCAAAATGCAACCATCCCAGTCTCAACTCTTTGTCAGTTGTCTTAAGTATTGCTCTCTTCATTGGATCAGTCATACTTAAAATTGCCCAAAAATGAAATTTGGCATGAGTATTAATAGGGATTGTCTCCTTCAATATTTATTGCACTTCTAACATATTATTCTCAACTGGAGGAGTTTGCCTTGTATCTAATTGAGCTTTCCTAGTTTCTCGATATTCATGTATAACTTCACCAATCTTTCTGCTAACTGGGTTGCTCCTGAGCTTCTCCTTCTCTTTCTTTCCTTGGAATTAAGTTGTTGGTTTAACTTTTCAATTGGAGTGTTCTCGTCTTTAATATTTACTGTACTATGTTGTGTTTCATCATCCTCAATATCATCTATAATAGAAGTCCCACACTCATCTAAATCTATAGGTGCATCAGGACCTTCAATAGGTATCACAGGTTGTGTAGGGGGATCAGTTGTAGGGTTGACCACATTTTTTCCACTCCCAACAATAACTGAGAAAAGTAGTTTGTAGTCCTCCTCATGCTCTAAACCTTGTTTTCTAAATTGAGAGGCATAAGGGTGTGTCTGCAAATTGTAATACACCAAGAAAAAAATTAACTTAAAAAAACCTATTAAGATAAAGATGAATTCATTTTGAGAATCGGACCTTTAAGTGGTCAATCCACCAATCGTCAGTTGCCTTCACTGAATTTGTAATCGGATCCCACCCATGCCCACTGTAGTTTTTCTTTACCGATATCCACTCCTTGTACTCCTTTCTCATGACATTCCGTTTATTTTTAAATTTATCTCTAGTGAGTTGAAATCCAGTTTGTTGGTGAAAAGCTTTTCCAATGTCTTCCTATGCTTTTGAAGATAGAGTCAACCCGGATTGATTCCCTAATTGTACTTTTCCACGCCTAACTTTCTAAATATACCAAAAGTCTTTTCAGTAGGTGCCATCTAAACATGTGAAATAAATATTGCAATGAGAAGATGTAATTATAACGTACTTGAGTGCAAAGTTTTATTTATCAAGTACTGGCACTAAAATCTCTTGTATAGCATTTAACAACAATGAGACGTGCGTAATTAGATTTTTACTTTAAACATCAACAAACAAGCAAGCGGTGTAAAGAGTTGTTCAAAAACATTAAAGTAATATATGGAAGAACCAACACATCGGAACATGATTCATTATGGATGTACTCTTCGCTATAGTGGCTCGTTTGGTTGGGCTGCACTCAAATGTGTGCGGCTCCAACTGCACAGTGTTTTGCAACTCAATCGTTTGGTTCGGTGTAGGCCCAACCCACGTATGGAAACTAAACCCGCACCTATTCCCAGCCCAGTACAATATTGAAGAAACGGAACCGCCCCCAATCTGGGCGCGGTTCGTTTTCCACTGCGGGACAAGGCGCTAGGGCTACCGCTGCCCTCTCGTTCTGTCCCATCTCGTTCTCCTTCCCCCGTGGCTAGTCCTCCTTCCTCCATTTCTCCGATGGCGATGGAAGCATTCGTTCACCCGACAACAGTGCTCATTCACCCGGCGGAAGTGGTCGTTCATTCCACATATGTGCTCCTTCTCCCAGTGGTTGTTCGTTTGAGGTTGTTGTGATGGAGCGGCGTCGATAGTTGTTTGCCTCAGCAACGATTCGGTAGAAAAAGTGCGTTTCCCCCTTTGAAAACATTCCCCTTCCTTCACCGTCTTTGTTTTGTCCTTCTTCGACTTCGTTTTCTTCATATTCGTTTTGGGTTTTCTCGATTTCATGTATTACGACTGAATGACGACTTCATTTGTTCATATTCTTCTGGTTCAATGGCTACCACTTGACCTCCCTGTCACGTAACTCACTAATCTGATTCCTTCCTGTCTCCTCTAGCTCCTTTCCCTGTCTCTTCCAACTCCCACAAACTCGTCCCCCTAACGACAGGCTTCATCTTCACTGACATTGAGATATATGGGCAAGTCCCTGATTAATCTAGAGTCTACTTCGTACTAGATGTATGTGGTGTGCATTATTGTGCAGGCAAGATGGTCGAGGTTATGCTAAAGTTGGGTGTCAGCCACCACGTGAAGTTTAAGACATACATTTCTTTGAAAAACATTGTGCAATTGAACAAATTCATCATCTATTTCCCTGTATCGAGTTTCATGGCACGAGGCAATGATTAGAATAGTCGAGAATCCCATGTTATCTCCATGTGGGTAATACACAATAAAATATGGCTCTCGGACCCAAATGTATTTCGTGACCACTACCACTGCATTAGAAATAGTGGGGTTCCCATTGTTAATTAATGGGCCTACGATTCTACACCTTTACTGTCTTTGTATACAGATTTACATTATACTTTATCATGTAGTTGATGCTATCCAGAATAGGACCTCATACTTCATGCTTGTCCTGTTCTTGGAGTAGGAAGAAGAAGCACCTGGAAGGAGCATCCTGGGAGCAAGTGAGGAGAAGCAGCAACTGTCAAATTGCAAGTTGTCGTAGCAGCAAGGGACGAGCAGCTAGTCTTGGCTGTTTTGCAGGCTTTTATTTCATCATTGACCCACACCAATGCATTTTTGTAATGAATTTTTGGTCTAGATTCTTAAATTTGTAATTACTAGTCAGCTTTTTGGCCTAATTTTGATTTCTAGAATGATTTGACTCTGTATTTGGCCTAAATGATGTATTAGAAATGGTTTATACTAAGGATGTGATCAATGTCATACTCATTTTGATCCTGTAATCAATGAAAAATCCGTTCAACTGTGTAGCCTCATTTTCTGGAGGGTAAGCTCACCAGCGGTGTTTGGATGCTGAAACTGCATGCAACCAAACGCTGGAAAGTCAACTGGTTGAGTCGCAGCCACATGCAACCAAACGTTGTTGTTGCAGTTATATTTCATGGACTTCGATTTCCTGTTTTGAAACTACACTATGGGCTGCAACCACGAGGAACCAAACATGCCCTTATGTATCGTTCGGCACCGCGTTGGAAGTTGTCGCTTTCTACTGCGTGAAATTGCCACGGTGACGATTGAGTTATTTTCGACGTTGCAGAACGCTCAACAGTATAGAAATAAAGACTTGTCCCGGCGATGGATTTAACTGGTGTTGGGCATTGCAGCGGTAATGCTGCCTGTATCCTGCCCGGAATTGTTCGCCTCTTTCAAACGCTGCCAAAACGCTTTGCAAAACAAAGCATTAACCACAATAGAGCGATAAGTTTATAACTTTATATAAAATAAAATAAAAAAGACTATAATTTGGGCCATGATATCGTGCTTCTGGATTTCTGGCTCGGTTACTGGTGCTGAGTCGATCAACATATGCCAATCAGTGCTGGCTTTGCTCACATCCGGGTCACTTTGGTCCGTGGAAAGACAAAAATTTCAGCTGGTATTGGAGGGAAATCAGTAAGGCCCTTCCCGTCCATCTATCAACACTTGTTCACTGGCGATGGGAATTTTCTGCTTGTGATCTAAACGCTAAGCTACTATACATGGAGATGGTATTCTCCTTCCAGTTGTGTAATTCGAGTCGGAGGTAAAGAAGGTAGAGACACAACGTCCCGTGATTGATGTGTTCTGGTAAGGAAGCAGCATTTGCATGCGAATGATGTGCTAGGGGGCTAAGCTATAACCGTGAAACGAATCGAAGCCGACGTTGGCGGATACGGTTGCACGTACGTGTCCTACCCCCACCCTGAGTCAGCGGAGTACCGGTAGTATTAGAGTAGGATGAATCAAACCTTTACAGAAAAATGGAGATAATGCCGTAGTTAAGTTGGAAAAAAAACAACGAAACGATAATGCAAGTTTAGCCTAACCCTCCGCCATTTTCTTTCTGCATCGTGGCGCCTAAACGGTACATAAGTCAGCACTGAGATATGCATCTGAGCGACGGATTGTATTATTCCTTCCCCACCCCAACAACAAAAAAAACCACATCCTTCCTAGCTTGGCATCTGAAAGGAAGATCATAGAACAGAGAAGTAAATGGTGAGGCAAGGCTTTCCCCTCCCTCAGAAGTCAATTTGGCCTATCTTCCCCCAACCTGAATGGCTAGCTAGCTAGCTAGCTACATTCAGCAGTCGCTTAACGAAGCGCCGTCATTCCACGATTTCAGATGGTAAGCATAATCAGCAAGGGGTTCATGCTTTGATCGTTTCCCTTCTCTATTGAACGATCCCGATCCAATTGTGTGATCCATGCTCCCGCTGCCTCAGCTTTGGGAAGTCGCGTTTATGATGTTTCCCTCTCTAACCTAGCTTTCGATCGCGCCTTCCCCCGTGTGTTTTCTTCAGGGTTCCTAATAACTTGTTTCCTTTACGTGAGAGCGAGACACAGGCTATATGTTCGTAGTGCTTTTGAATGAGAGTATTGAGACAATATCCATAGCTAATTGATTTTGTCATCATCTATCTTGCTTCATTAATTGATGCTGACGAGTTTGATACATAGTGCAATGTATGAGAGCCTGGGGAAAGACAATACTCCCGAGGAAGAAGAATAAACAGATCCCAGAGCACATCTCTTCCTCATTCAGCAGGCACATCACAGAAGACCGAGCTATCAAACGGACAAAGCAGCGTTAGTCTTTCTTTTAAGCATTTAGTCTTTACAGAATAGATCTTCTTTTGATGTTATTATATCTCTATTTAGTTGTCTCTATTTAAATCATATACAGAGTCCAATCAATGAAATTATCTATCTTATCATGTATCGTTTTTAAATGTTCCTATTACTGGTACGGTGTACTACTACTTTCAACGATGGAAATCATTAGACGCAGTTTATTAAACTACACCTGCGATTCTGCGAATAACAATCTAAACGTCTCGACATGGCATTTTCTTGCTAGATAAAACCGGCTCCAAACATCAATACAATCCGACGTTAAGTTCTACCTTAACATGTGTCTTTTGCTCACAAACAAACACACAACTGCGCATCGAAATGCTCACAAACATATCTCATACCCGAACGCTCGCGTGTGTTTTGCTTCTTTTTTCTTCTATTTAGATGAGTCGCCACGGGAAACCTCCCTGATAAATATGTGGTTATATTCCCACCCAACACAGATGGAACAAGTTGGTCCGTAGGTACTCCTTGGTCAATGATCCACTTTGTCCATTCTACTCTTTAACTTATAGCCTGAAATTATACCGAAAATAGCAGCATATATCATCAACTGCACTTTATTCAATGTTATCAACGAAACATTTCTAAGTTGGCCGGCTCCTCCAACCCAAGGTCATAGAGATTCTAAGTCAAGAAAAAAGAATAATTGAAAATGCAAGGGAGGCATAGAAGAAACTCGGCAACAAAGAATTTCTTGACAGTAGGGACAAGATCGAAAATAGGCTAGGAAGGCTTCCGGGCAAACAAATGAAACATCTTTCCACAAGGGGAAGACGATTTACGGGATCTCATAAAGGGGCCTGTATCTACATTATAGTAGGTCGCACCTAATGGCTAGTTTGGTTGGGTGCAGTTGTGTGAGTTTGCAATGTAAAAATGTACGTTAAACACGCACTTTGTCATCCGGCTACATCCTACCAAACAGGCCCTAAGTAGCACTCGAGAGGACATTTAACATGAAACATGTGAATGCTTATAGTATACTTGGTTCACACATTTTCCTTTGCCTCTACCAAGAGGGCAAATGAGACCTCCACATGATAATTCATTGCAGTAAGCATTGATATACGTGCACTGATTCACCATTTCTTGTTTGGACCTCGGCGACAGCAAATGTGCCCACCCGGTCCTTTTGAACATGATCAAATGGCCACTCAGCTTTTATTCAAAACAATACAAGAAGCACACAAATATCAGCATATGCATAACTCTCTCACATTGTCAAGAAAAAATAAGGATGTGCGTGCCGTCTTTCCTGCAGGAAGGTTAACTCAAGACTGCCCTAGTCTTCAACCTTTGCATCATGCAGTTTATGCCAATCCCAGTCTGATTCAACCCTTTCTTCAAACATGATTGCCGTCTTACCCGGCTAGGTTAAAAAAAAACAAGGGACGGAGAGTACACACGACGAGTGGTCCTTGAAGTAGAAGCCTATGTTTTGCACTTAATGTGAGAGGTCATATCTTTATCTCTTTGTATCTATGAAAGATAACAGTATAAGAGTTTTTTTTTAATAGCCAGATAGCAACATCATAATAACCGACAAGACCCTTCCGAATCGACAAGGCACCAGAGTTGACCTGTTGATAGTGAAGCAACCAATGTGGGGAGAAGCGACCCGCAAGAAGCAACAATGTCAATGTTCCATATGTCTAGCTCATCAAACTCTGATACAGGATTACATATAGTGGCAACATATATAGGGAGCAGAATTGAAACTATAGACTTGAACAAGATATATATTCCACGGAGAAATTCAAAGTGTTCAATCAATAGCTTCTGTGGTCAATTGCACCTTTATCATTTAATGTTTTGGACGAACTCCTTTGTTAGTTGGCTGACTCCACCATCCAGACCAAACAAGTTCTGGTGCATACCAAGACTCCAGAAAAAGAGAAAACTGGTAAAACAAGGAGACGGAAAAGAAACTTGGCAAGACAGATGTAAAGATGATAGGGAAGATTAAAAAATAGGATAGTAAAGCTTACGAGCAAGCCCATTAGATTTATTACTACAAGGGAAAGACGAGTTACCAGATTTCATTGAAAGGGGCGGCTCACTTGGTAGGAATTCATACCTAAAAGATGACATTTCAAAGAAACATACATGATTCTATGTTGCAGTTTACTTCATTAAGCCTCAGTAACTATCTGCTCACATATGAATCATCTCTGTTTTGTATCTCGAGGGCAGTTAGTTCACCTAGTCAGTCAGCTAAATACAGCAAGCCATATATTTTTTTGACCTCGGACTGAGTAAATAGGTCACCCGGTTAGACAGTTCAAGACTTCTGAACACGAGCAAATGACCCCTCTGCGATAATGCAACACAAAACATAAAGCAAGCAAATATGAGCTTGATTCCCACCTGATCCCTTGCAAACAGCGCACATTTTATAACCCCACACATTGTAGATAAAGTTTTAAAGTAAATATCAAGACCACATGATATCTGAGGACCGTCTTTCCAGAGAACTGCAGAGAGGTTAGCTCAAGATTGCCATCGTTGCTGCAGCAAGTAAATTCGTCCCATACACTAGAGGTGGATGCACATAAAGTACGATAAAATACAAAAGTAGAGTCTTAACTGTAAACAGCTAAAGCATCTAAGCCATTATTATAACTAAATATACGATCATGTCTTCCTGATGACAAAGAACTGTTTTCTTTTTATTCTTTATTATTTATCCGCAATCCTTCCTTCATGAGTCTGTAGAAATGGATTGTTTATAGCTAGTTTGAATGGATGCAATTATAACTGTAACATATGAGTTTGCAGTATAGTTCTCCTATTGCAAAATCATAATTTACCGCCGCACTACACCCAACCAAAACAAGGCCAAACAAGATTTGATAACAGCCGAACTCGTATTTTCATTCTGCAGTTCCTAGAGGCGCATTCAAATAGTAAACAGAATGTTAGGTTCCACATCTCATTATGGCATCAACACACAAACATCAAGTACACGGAACCAGAGCAAAGTCAGAAAATATACATCTTTAGACATGTGAACCTACAAATTTTAACCAATATATGCCCCAAACACCCCCCCCCCCCTAAAAAAAAAGTAGTCAAGCCAAGGATGAGTTGCCCAGAACACCAGTTTAGACATACCTGATGGTGTCCCACGTTTGTTTCACCGGATAACAGACACTTGCTGCTCAGACCCATTATTCTGCATGCCAAATCCACCTTGGAAATCAGCAAACCTCAGCGGATTTGGGAGATGGAACATGCCTCCGTTGTTGGAGACACCCATATATTCAGAGCTGGAAGCGTCCGCTGCAGCTGTTTTCCGGCTCTCTTTGTTGAGCGCCCCTGTTTCAGATAGTCTCCAGTCTCCATCTAGCTGCAGCATACCTGACAAGCATTTGTTGCCACCATTGGGAGTAGAAGACTTCGTACGTTGTTGTTCTTGTTGTTGCTCTTGCAGTTGCTGCTGTTCCTGCAACTGTTTTGTATTGAGAAAACGCCCGCCTGTTCCTCTGACCCTTTTCATTGCATGAAGGTGCCTAGACTCATGTAGGTATGGCTATAAGAGTATGAGAAGAAGAGGCTCTTCAGGAGGATTAAACTTAAAAATATAAATGATTACACTTAAACCAATGAGTAAGAAGTTAAAAAATAACCCAAGTATAAGAGGGTGTATGTACCTTGCGGTTTTTGACCAGTTTATTCTGAGCCTCTAACTTGGCACGTGACTGTCTCCTTCTGAGGATTGCTTGATACTGCTTAGCATTTACATAAATGGGCTCATCTGCTGTCAACTCAGGAGGCAGTGGTACTCGATTAGGCTGTCCAACAGCCATCATCTGATTATGCACCTGGTTTGAGTTCAAAAGACACGGATCTCGATATCAGTAACCATGCATATTAGAGAATAATCTGAAATTCAATTATGAGGAATATAATCAAAACAATCAGAAGTGTGATGATCTATATGAAAAAAGAAGTACAATTAGAGATAACAACGGGTCATAGTATTCTTCCTAGGATGCTGATAATAATTCTTTAGATGCACCCATCAGCTTGAGGAACAGGAGGCTGATAGATTTTCTTTTGTAATTAAACAGAAAGAAAGGACATCCAAGAAAGTAGTCCAAAAGATCTCTACACTAATTCAGTTCAGAAAAATCTTCAATGCTCAACCTCAAATTTTATCTCTAAGAAAATTGAGATAAAAAAAATTATGTTTAGAAGAGACAAATGTAACAAGGATTAGTTAGAAACAGCTACCAATTAAGTTAATCTGATTCAGAGCAGTATAAATGCCAGGTTTAGGTAAATTTAGGCAAATCAGGTATCAGGAGAATACAAGTCGGTTTCGACCTGATTTAAGTTTGATTTAGGTTTGTGTCAAATTAGGTATTCATTTTGCAAATCCATAATACCAGTCATTGTCACAGATGCACACATTTTGTACAAACAATCACTTTACTGCAAAAATGCATACATATTTAGCAAAATCTATCCCAAAAAAATTCATATCTAGACCTAAATCCTTTTCTAAAGCCCTAGGACACCTAGGCAACCCATCTAGGAAGCCACCACGCTGTCAACTATGGTTTATATTTCCACAGCATTCTTGAAGAAAAGATGCTAAATGATTTACATTTCCATTAATATGCACTCTTCCTAGAACAACTGTTCAGATCAAGTTCTAACCATGGTAGAAATTGAAATCCATTCCTCGCCTGAGAACCTGGGCATAGAGCACAGCATAGTGGGTAGGTAGACAAATAATATTGCATCGACTATTTAGGTTCTGGTACAACTTACAGAAAAGAGATATATCAGTGTCAATTTCAGGAAGCACTTATCAGTAGCCCCGCATCCCCTCAGATAACGCCAAAGCATTTACATGACAGATAACAGAATGAACTAATTAAGGTATAAACAAAATACATTTTAATTGTTTTAGTTATCCAAACTATCCTTAGACTTAAGAAACAAATCTTAGTCTAGGTAACCAATTAGAGGGGAAGGAACACAATATCAATTTAATTCGGACTCCACAATCAGAATGTACTTTTATGCACAGTGCATAAAGCCATAAATGAGTGACAGCATCAAAGAATTTACACCCAAGAAGAACCCTTATAAACTTCCAAGACAAACATTTTTTTATCTACCCTCCATGGTAATCGAGAATTCAAGTCAAGAACATGAATAGATGAAAGTTCAAGAAAAAACCATACTTATCAAGACACTACAGCCTAGGCGCCTTAAGTCAAATTAGATCTGATTGACGACAGTGTAGGTCAATTTTTATCTGGCTGAGGTCTTTTTTGGTAAATCGGGTAACATCTTGGAGAATATAGGCCGTTTTAGACCTGATTTAAGTTTGATTTAGGTTTAAGTCAAACTAGATATTAGCCTTATAAAATTTATATACCAGGCGTTGTCAGATGTCTGCACACTTCGTGCAGAAGTAAATATTTTATTACAAAAAGATGCATACAAACTTAGCAAAATGTAATAAAAAAATAGGTATGCTTAGTTAAAATACCCAATTGTCTTTTTAAAGACCTAGGAACACCTAGGCACCCATCTAGGAAGCCACTTGCCTTTGCAAGTATCATATTATTGCTCGATGGTCTGAATTTCCATAAATATGGATTATCGAAGAAAATATTGCTAAATGTTTTTGTTCTAATAAATACACTCTTCCTAGAATAAAAGTAGCTAAAATTCTAACCACGGGAGAAAAGGAATTCCATTTCTCACCAGAAAGCTGGGGTAGTGCCCTAGACAAATTGTATAGCATCTTGATTATTTAAATTCGAGTATATGTAACAGTCTTAACATATAAGAAATATCAATGTTAACTTCTGGAAGTACTTTGATCGGTGTCCTGCATGCGACGCCAAAGCATTTACATAGCTAAAGAAATAATAGAACAAACTAAGAAAATTATAGCCAAAACACAACTAATTTCTTTAGTTCTCCAATCTATCCTTAGGCTTAAGAAACATACTTTAATCCGAATAACCTGTTAGGGGGAGGTACACACGATATTAATTTAAACTCTGACTTAAACACTTAGAGTGTGTTTCTTATTTACATGCATAAATAGATTGCAGCATCAAAGAATTGGCACCCAGGAAGAACCGTTATAAACTTTTAAGGCAAACATCTTTTTCTCTACCCTCTATGGTAATCCAGACAAAATTCACTTGTAAGAGCAAGCACTTACAACTGAATGAGATCCATATGCAGCCATCATTCCACCAAAATAAGGATCACCATAAGGTAAAGGTATATAAGACTGCAAACAAAATAAACTTTGATTTGATGAGCAAATATTATACAAGGCGAATAAAACATCTATCACATTGGAAATTAAATCTCGGCACTGCTACTTACAGTTGACTGTCCATAATCAAATTTTTGGTTAGCATAGATAAGCTCTGAAGCTCCTGCAGGTAAAGTTGATCGCATATGACTATCGACTGCCTTCCCATCAGTATCACTGCGTCCTATAGTGTATAGAATAGGAAGAAAAAAACGTTAGTCAGGGAGAGATAGCAACATCTTGGTTGTTACATGGATGGGAAAAAAAACGGAAGAGATGCATGTTTGCAAATGGGACACGGTATAGAGTCCTCCCACCCCCACCCAGCATAACCCTGCCCCACATAAAGCCTCCCTCTCTTTGCCAACCAAACTCTGTCACCTGCCTTTCAGCAGCAAGGGCAGCACCATAATCATTGGGGCCACAGCACTGCCACCAACCATCTTTAGCCTCCTCATTTGGCCTTTCTCTGCCTTCACCCAGTCTTTTTCCATCACCTTCTGTCGTCATTACCACTGCCACCAACACAACTACCACATCAGCCTTGCATCCTACCATCTCTCGCTGTCCAAACTCCCACTCCTCTTTATTCATCCTACTATTACCAAAACCAGCAATCGACACTAGGGTTGTTCAATTCATTGTCTTGCCAATAATTTCCAAGGATCTTGATCTTTTTATATTCATATCTTTTTTAATGAAATTAGGTCAATGCTCAATAATATGAGAGAGTATTAAGGGGAATCAAATATGAACATGTGACTAAAAGATGAAAATAAGTTGAAAAGTTGATATGAGTAGGGTATGCATCAATTTCACATCCATTAACAGAAAAGTAATTATTCTGTTAGAATATTGGGCAATCCTAAAATTATTCATCATTTAGCTTTTAATTAGTGCTAGTCAGTCCATCAAGTCCAAAGTCATCTTGAGTATATGCAGAAGCTGTATTATTATTGGTGTCCATTTATTCAACTCATTTGAGTAACATAAACACCAAATTCAGAATATCTCAATATACTGCCGTAGATAGTATAAAATTACTTTAAAATCATAACAATTAGGTAAAAGCCAGAAAAATTACAAAGCTGCTTCGATGCATAAAATGGCCTCATTCACATACACTGAATAAAGACATATTTTAATACGAAATCACTTGGGAGCAGGAAATTGCCCGACGCACACCTTTTTCTGCATTATCTCATTGCAGCAAGGTGCTTCACATTGGACACCTCAGTGCTACCAAGGCGTCCACTTTAAGCGGATATGGCCCAGTCATACATATAGAAACGTATGAGATAGTTGTTTTCTGCCAAAGGAGTGATTCCTGTCACTTGAGAACAGAACCTGAGTCGCCAACATTGAGTTCATCAGGAAAATGTCTTGGATAACAAATCAATCCATAGGCATGCCATTGTAACTTTCAAGTTTCAATATCATGACATCTCAAGCACATTAAGTTCACTGTCGGATATCTTCTTCACTGAGAAATGACTCATTGAATGTATCGTATCTCATATATTTAATAGTATCTTATACCTTCGAAGAAAAATAGTAATATAGTATGTTATACCTTCAAAGAAAAAATAGTATGTTATGCACACGGAGTATAAATATATACTACTACTGCTAATTTTAACTCGTTACAGCAAGCAAACCAATATAGCTTCCGAACAGAGGTCACATAATGCTAAATGTAACAGATTGTACATGAGATAAATGCCTTTCTAACAGGAACTAGATATCAACACTGAATTTGCATTCCTTACTAGACAATGTTATACTATATTTTGGCTTCTTAATAGCACAAGCACCAACCACCAATAGGGAAGAATTCTATACTGAAATGAATTTAAAATATAATGTTTCAGGTTTAGGAGAAAAGGAGAGTATAGTACCAGACTGCGCAGAAATGGACTGATCAGAGACTCTCATTCCACCAGCTTCTTGACGAGAGCGACCACTGGACTGAGAAGATGATGAATCTTGGTCTTGCAACTGAGGACCTAATGAACTCATGTTTTGAGGCAGTGGCACAGAAGATTCGACATTCAGGCTCAAACTCTTTGGAATTGAAGAATCTGGAATCTGAACCCCATTAGAATTCCACCATGATGGAAAAGCAGATGTTGAATAAGCAGAGTTCTGCTCTATGTGATTGATGTTTTGCATTTTGCCAGCTGAGTTCAAAGCTCTTGTTATCTATGAGTTTGGCAATGTTTTCAGGTAATCAAAGTATTATCTTTGAGTTCTTCGCTGCATAAGAAAGAGTATAACTGTTTATCAGGTATTGTAATACAAAAATAATATAGAGCATTTTAGCTTAAAAAATTATGAAATCACAGTAACAAAAACCAATTCATGATCAAAATGCTATTTAAAGTGCCAGCAGTTACGAAAATCCACAATTTAACCAACTTGCGAATCTATGATGAGACATCATCCAGAAAGTAGCATCAGAATTGCAAAATAATTTATATCCAAGATGTCAGATGTCTATATATGTGTGCCTCCAAGGTAAAAACAAATTTTATGCCTATATGTCTACACCACACAATCCAAATTTTAGGCAATAATGACATTTTGTTCTGTATTTAAGTTATGCTTCCGCCAAATCATTTAGGCAAATGTACTCTTCTACAAATTACAAAAAAAAAGAAATATTATAATGTTGATCAAGTTCAACAAATTCACAAAGGCACCAAATCAATTGGTTTGTTGTAACTTCAGTTCTTAGGCAACTCATTTTCCTGGAACTGAAGATCGGTTTATGGAAATTGAGTTCAGGTGATTGGTTTCAAATTTGTATTAATTTTTCAGATAAGAAAAAGTTTCTATTATGAGTTTGACAGATCATAGAACTCTCCTAATAATGATTTCTTGAAGGCAGCGATCATTAATTTCAGGAGGATCCCGGTTCATAATCTGAAAGACAGGCTCATGTCGAAGTGTACATAATTATCTAATTTGGATAAATACTATTTCTATCTCTTCATTATATAAAGATCAATCATAGCTCTTCACCTTTACAAGTATCAATATGATTGAATATGATATGCGAACTCCGTATTACAAAGTCGAACATGTTATGACAAACTTAAAGATATAATTATCATTTGAAGTAGAGGATGAAAACACCTATTGATGGAATCCATTGGATCAGACGTTGAATCATAAGATAAAAAACTGTTCTCGCAATGTATTTTAGTATATGCTAGACGGCAAACAGAAATAAACAGTGTCAGAATTGTGCAGCTTGAATCGCCTATTAACTCTTTGATAAACTATTATAACACTTAATCTGCAGATGGATCAGATCAGAAAATAGGGCTCTGCCATTTGCAATTTAATTACACACCTTTTTGATATATACAAAAGAGTACCATGCTTTGGAGGATTAAAAAAAAAGGGCATGAAGACATAAGGCTTGCGGCGATAGATTAATCGTGTAAGTTGGTGATATTGGTGATCTGATGACGAAACGTTGGGTGAGTTTTCTCACATTAGAACTAAAAGAGCACAGTTAGGAAGAATAAGTCAGCCGACTCAGCCCCAACCCGATCTCCAGGATGGATCCCATGACATTAGAAGAGCCCGACCGAGTGGGAGGTAGAAGATAATTACAGGAGAAAGAATAACTTTTCGCCAAAGCAGGCGCAGTCAAAGAGCGGTATTAGTTTCCAATATGTTTCTATGGAAAGTCAGATTCTGAATTTTATTTAGAGTTATGGAAGTCTAAAAACTCTGGAAAAGTTGTTTTCGGGAATCACTGAAAACCAATCATTAGAAACTAGTCTTGGAACTGAAGTTCCGAACTTTTTTTGGCCACTTACAGCAAACCAATTGGAGCCAACGAGGAACTCTAAATCCGCATAGCAGTAAAACATAAATAACAGTAATCATAATGGGATGTCGATCTAGCATTTACAGTTACATGTATACATGGTACTAATCATTCAGAAAAGAACATAAACAAAGATGTAACGATAAACTAAAAGTGGAATGGTAGGCAGTAAATTCAAGGAGCATTGTGATACACGTATATAAAGAAGTGTTTGACCCAGCTTCAAAATAATCTCCATAGGGATATTGCACAACAAAAACATTGAAACAAGCAGGTAGCTAATTTCAGTGTGCAACTTTAACAAACTTAACAAAAAGAAAGTTAGTGCCTTGCAAGGCTACACATCATATTTTTTCATTCATAGTAGCCACATGCCATAGAAATATACCCGAAATTTATGCCAGAAATTAAATAAGCTGTCCATCTGAGCAGCAAACTATTAGAATACTAATCTATCAGCAACATAGCGTCCTCTTGTAGTAGGAAAGATATGACATCACAAATGGAGGATGCAGCATATGCATGGCTATTATTACTTATGGAGAAAAGCTAATAAATTGATGGACCATGAAAAGCATGAGCAACAAAAATATGACAATGATTGGTGTTTGATGATGGATTCACCTCAGTTGAACTTCCACAACTCCCCTCTTAGTCATCAGGAAAGAGTGGAGGGTTCGTCTTGGGAATCATGAAAGTACAATAACATGGTATAAATATAATGAGCGGCAAACAAGGACGAGAAAAGAAACAATCATATATGACAACCCACAGTTTTACATGATTGAGTGAACTGCATGCTAATTTGTAACCACAAGGGGAGAGGAGATAAACTGGCTACAAAAGAGCAATAACAGAGTACCAAATTCCAATGCTGCAAATAAGAATAAGATGAGACAGGGTCGCAATATTGGAAAGGTCTACCTGAACCCTAGTGCAGTGTGTTTATATGATCAAATGTAACTTTTAAATATCAAAGATAAAATCCGTTTAATAACTGAAGCAAAACCTTATCAACCAGAGGCTTCACCATGAGTGGTCAGGTTTTCATCACAGCTTTTAGTTGGTCAGCAAGTAAAGACTAGATAAGCATGAATTTAAATATACTCTATAGTATAATATAGCATACTATAAAGTCAATCAAAATTTTAGCCTTGACATTTCTAAAATATTGTAGAAGCCAAGACTTACATGTGTTCAAACAAGTCCTATAAGTAGTATAAAAACGATTCCTATCTCACCCTTAGACAGGAATAACACTTCCACAAATCGTAATATTTTAAAAATAGCAGAGTGGACTTGATAAAAGATAAGTTTTTGTAATTCCTTAAGACATAAATTTATACCCAGATATAAAATCGTTACAAAAACCTTGAGCATTTCTGAACTGTAGACCTCGTACTATATCGCTCCATTCTTCTAGCCATAGACGTTCAATTGCTCATATTTCTGTCTGATACATACTTACACACATCTTATATATTATTCTGTATCGTCAATCTAATTTATGCAATATTTTCCCAGGGTTGGGAGCAGCAAATGATCAGAGGTCTAATCCAACAACTTGACGGACTGGGTGTTTGTTTGGGGTCTGAAATCCACTGACTAATGTGATACCTGCTAACCCAACTTTGTTTAACTGGCCAATCATGTGCCGTGTAAGGTTAAACTCAACTTTAAGCTTTAAGCTGATTTGATCTTAAGGGCATACATTTAACTTCTACACCTTCATATTTATACTAAGGCTAAACCCTTCACCCTAATGCTCGTACCTCTGGTTCTCATCAATTTGTTTCACCTCCCAGTCATTTGCTGTTTCCTTCTCTCGTAGAGCTCAGTCTGCCAACTCACATTCCATCACCTCCTTCGATCTCTCATATATGACCACGACATCAACTTGCATGCTTTACTCGCATGATCTTAATAACCTTTTAGATGTTTATGCTCTTGGTCTAGCACCTTGTGAACTGGATTCCAGTGTATGTGACCACTTGTAGTGCGAATCAGCTTTGGCGTTGGCTAGCAGTTACTTGGCAACATTTTGTCATCAGCTGTGTTGTGACCACATAAAATAATCTGTGGTAAGAAGAGCCTGCACCACAGAACCTAAATGCACTGAATTTTCAAGTAGCATCACTATCTAAGGGTTGCAACCGGAGGCGGAGGTGAAACTACAACAGGAGGCAATGGTGGAGAGCAGTTTCTGCAAGGTAAAGATCCTAGCTACTTATTGCTCAGAAATGAGGATATATTAGGGAATGAGTGGAGTCATTGTCTACTTTGTTTTGTTTCTCCTATCCTCCCCCCCCCCCCTCCCCTTCAAGGTGAAAGCTAATGCTAACTTTTTTCCCTTCAAAAACTGTTCCTTTATCTACATTCTGATTATGAATGACAGTGGTATAGAGGAAGAAAAAGAAATGTATCCGTAGATAACGGCATCGCTTTTTCAACCACATAATCACACTAGATTGTTATGGTGGGGATATGGATTCTAATTTTAAACTGTCGTGATGCGGTGTGGTTATGGTTTTAGAAGAAGAAAAGCCTTGGATAAAAAATGAACCACAACATTTTTCATTCAATTCTGTTCGACATATACGTGTGCATGTTTGTTTGATTATTATTTTCTACCTAGTGTGAAAAGTCATAGCTCTGTGTATTTTATGTAATGTTTGACAGTACGGGAACACACAAATTTGGTTCATAATTTAGTAGGATGTATGGTTTTTTTGTATAATTGCGATTTTAATGGCAAGTGCATTATCCTTTTTTCGGGTGTGGCGTGACCTAGTTTACCTTGGTTTTTTAGTGAGAGACGATTTTCAATCTCCTAAAAACGGTAGATATGGTGCACATTCGTTGTGGATGTAGTGTATGCTTTTCAGTGGTGCCGTGGTTATGGTATTGACAATGATGATCATATCCCCTAGTTCGGATCCACAACACCAAACAGTTGTGGATGGGACTGTTGGATGGAGAGTGGCAGATGAAATTGGATAATTGATGTCATGCATCCCTCCAGTAGTTGATGTGGTGAAAGTCCGGCTTGCTTCTTAGTGCTAAAGATCTTTTTTAATAGAAGTGCTAAGCATTCATTTCCCCTTGCTTGGGCGACCTTCCCCCATTTGACCCCCTTTTTTTTCCCTAGGATCATCGGCACTTTAGTAGACATGTTTGTAGCAACTAGCAAGCGGGGGTGTAAATTATGTGCTGTTAGATAATGTTAATATCAATATATCTAATTACCTACCATTATTTTATTAAAGAAATAAATACAGAAGATAATAGTAAACCTAGTATGTTAATATCAGTTAACATGTACAATAGTAACTTACATGAAAAAGGTTACCTAACATAACTTGTAAATTATTGCAAATAACAATAATCATAACAGCTTATAGCTCATATAATATAGTATGTAAATAATATAAATATATAATATTTGATATAATGTGTAACTAAGTTACTAAGTCGGTAATAAAACTACAGGTTTTTCATGGATCCACCCAATTGACCACAAATTAAACTGGTAGGTTTCGTTTGGTTAATTTGTCAGCGAGAGTGTATAATTCCGTTACCCCAATCCAGTTCAAATAAATCAACCCACTTGTACCAACAGGTCAGTGACATTTTTTGCTAGGCTAGGTACTTTAATGTGTTAATTCCTAGTCCACACACTTAGGATTTCCAAAATGATCATTTCCATTGGTCGTCGTGCTTCCATCAGTGTTTCTATGAGTTTCTTTGCTTCTTGGGAATTATTCACCATCAATATAAGGTGGTTCTCCATTGGATCTTCCTTACAACCTTAAGTACCAGAATTTGCTTTCATAGGCCCCTTGCCATTATTTTGATATCACCTTCTTTATACTTTGATTATTTCATGTGATCATCTTTGTGAATGTCATCAAGAATAAGATTAGCTTAACCAGTTTAGAGCAAGGTTTATCACCTGCCTCTCCTATTCCATTATCACTCCAGTGGATTGTCGAATTATTATAGCTTGGTTGGTGCAACTTTAAGCCCGATATCTTTGAGTTTTCTTTCTTTGCCTTAGAACTCCTGAAACGACAACTTGGTCATCCTTCTTGTTTGTGTTAGTTGTCTGTTTGTTTTACATGTTGTTCCTCTCCAATGGTTCCTTCATATATGTATCCTGTCAGTTTGTCAGTTTGTAGCAAGGGTGATGACATGGGTCTCCTATTCCATTCAATCCAATCGATTGTTGAATACAATAGCTTGGTCAGTGCATCTTTAAGCCTGATATTGCCGAGGTTTCTTCCTTTAACCTTACAACTCCCTGAATGGCAACTTGGTCATCCCTCTTGTTAGTGTTAGTTATCCGTTTGTTTTACATGGTATTCCTATCCAAAGGTTCCTTCATACATGTAGTCCAGTCATATTGCCATAAAAATCCTATTAAAATTATAGTTTCATACGTGCCTTTATCATATATGCAGAGTATATTTTTTCTTATATTTTGTTATAGCTAAAATGTGCCTACATTAGGGTTAAAATGATATGGTCAATTTGACATAATTTCAAATGCCTATAATGGATTAACCTGTCCCATGAGCCATTTACCTTCCACCTACTAGGGATAGGATGAGTGGCATACAAACGGACTAGAAAGTAGGTGGCCTAGCCACAACCTACTAAACCATCACAGTGCTAACGCAAGCAACATGTCAACCCAAACCCAACCCTATTTCTACAATTACCTCAAGTTTTGCATCATTTCAAAAGGCAATCGTAGAGGTACTCAAAATGGCTTCCAGAATTCCTCAAGTTATTTGCAGTGTTCCACCAAATCAAGCAAACATAATCGAAGTTCACCATTGCAGCAGGACATTATAATTAAATATCTAAGGATGGTGTCTATGTATTTCTACTTCAAAACCATTTCTATACAAATCACACAAAAGAAGGAAAAAATGACACTTTAAATAGACGCCAGTGATGCCATATTGGCATCAAATAAGTTTAATAGGTGGCAAACCGATGAACTTGAGAGAAGATGGTTTAGACACAACCTATTATTAACTCGTCACAACGGCCGATGCTACAACAGGTTAAGTCAACCAGGATTCAGCCCTGTTTGGGGTTCTTTTGTATCATTTCAAAAGGTAATTGAGAGGTTTTCTTCAATAAAAAGATTAGCAAAGGTCTAATTCCATATCTCCATCAAGTTATTCTTTTGTGCTCTCCAACAAATCAAGCAAAATTCGCTCGTAGTTGACTGTTTCAGCAGGATTCTAACAAAAGCATCTATATTTTCTAGTTGAAAACTAGTACTGTGCATATCTAAAAAAAATAAAACAAGCATTTGAAATAAACATCAGTATTACCATATTAGCATAAACAAGAATACTAGCAATATAGCAAAAGGTCAAAACACATGATAATTCCATAAACTCATAAGCCATAACATTTCCCATCTCATATTTGGATGTGATAGGATATTCTGGTAGATCGGATTGAGCGGTTTCCAAAAACTAAACTGATTGCGCCTATATTTACCAAGCATGATAGATTATGGATGACGTATGTGGCCGGAAACGGTAGCATACATTTGACAACGGATGTATTTGACAAAAGGAAAAAGAGGGACGAAGACAACGGATGTATTAGCAGTTTCTCCTTGTTAACATATTGTCCTTTACCAAAGAATAGCAGTCACGAGCAAAAGAAAAATAAGCGAAAGCAGATGGCAGGTCACGAAGGATTAGAAGCATAGGCATCAAGCATGGTATTAAAAAACCCACCTTGAGGCTCTCGAGGCTATCCTAAGTACACCTCAAGGCTTAAGTCTCATTGCCCCGGACTGAGGCTTACACCTCAAAATGTTTGAGGCTCGCCTCAAAACAATGAGGCCTTGAGGCTTAGCTGAGGCGCACGCCTCGGTTGTCGATGCTAATGTCTTATGTTACCCACCAACTTTTCTACTTTTTAGATTATTACAAACATTTACTAAAAGTTTTCTATTAATTGTTGTCGTAGTTAGTTATCATTTTCTTATAATTGAATTTATCACTATTATTCTATGAGTGAGATCTTTCAATCTTCAAGGTTAAATTTGTCTTTGTTTGCTACCTTTTTTATTTAATATCTCGGTGAATTTTGTTATATTGTTAAGTAATTTTGGTTCCTTGTTCTTAATAATTCTTAAATGGATATAATATTACAATCATTGATACTCATTATTTGCTAAATATTTATTATAGTATTGTAGTAGTCTTTGATCTCTATTTAATCTTATTAAGTTACAGAAATCACTTCTATTTAGTCTTGGTTTTGCTTGTCTATACATATTTATGCTTTACACACACACACATATATAATATATATACACACATATATGTGCACATATATGCATATAATATATATGTATATATATACATTAAAATATTTAATAATTTATCAACGCGTCGTACATATTTCAAGGCTTACGCCTCAAACGCCTCGCCTCTTTGAGAGAAAAATGCCTCGTTACGCCTCACGCACTTTAAAACCTTGGCATCAAGAACTAGAAGGGGGGTCCACCGTGCCTAAAGGAGGCAAAGGATGTCGTGAACAAGGAATTAAATGACCGATACCGAAGCCGTTTCGACAACTTGGATATAGATATTTACCAATATACCGACAGAAATATCGACAGATCCAATCCTGGCCATATCGACGCCAAAATGAACGGGTTACATCATGAAATTTTATAGGTGAAATATCTACACCTAAATGCATTGTTTTATGCAATAAACTTCTATAAGGGGTATGTGTGTGTGAGGGGGGGGGGGTTGTCCATCATGTGGGAGGTAGGGAACCTGTCCTATTTTCTGCGATTTCGATGACAAAATATTGGAATTTTACTAGCACAATTCATAAACATAAACACACACACTTATGCAATAATATCCAATTTACAACACATGAATATCATAGTAACTTACTAACTCATATAAGTTGTATGTCGAGTTACAAATTGATTCTCCGTACAATATTGAGTTGATATGGTTGACATACTGCTCCCATGACATGTACATTATGTAAGGTTGGGGATATGAAGTTGCTAAGAAACGTCATGTACAATACTATATAAGTGTATACTACTCGTTCGTATTATGTAATTAAACATGATATGTTTTAGAATTTACAATATTGTGTCTCCATATGCATCATATTAGATTCTAAAAGAAAATATAGACCAGGGCTTTCTATTGCTCTTCTTCAATGTATGACTTTGACAATTAACTTCATGACTGTCAAGGAAGTTAGGCACCATCACTATTGTGACACCTTTTCTCCGCTGTTGTTTGTTACCACATGATCTTGATATGCACTAGTGAGTTTCTCCATGGATTATGCACAATAGCGGGATAAGTATAAAAGCCATTATTACCATGCCCACTATATGCATGTCGTGGGGATGCGATAATATAAAAGTATAGTTAACATGTCAACCATGTCCATGTTGTGGGATATTTGTAGCAAGTACCATATATAAACAAATATAAGACTAGAAAATTACAAAATCTATATTTTTTACAATATTTGTTTGTTGTGTTGTGAAGTAGTACATTTTCTTCCTTTGCATGATACAAAATACTAGTAAGAAGAAATATGTATACTAATTAGCTTACTACTAAAAATGATAGCAAATTATACTTATATTTCGTGGATTATTTAGGCATATTACTATGATTATAATGTAGATTATGAAAAAGTGTTGTAGATCTAAGAACACATACAATTAGGAAGATATAAAAAAGGAGATGGCGGGATCTTTGCCAATTTAAGGCATTTTGGGATGAATTAACATTTTAATTGAGATAGATGAAGTGTAAATGAGAGAAATGGTAGAAAACATAAAGGCATACCTTAGATTAGACTTATCTGAGCCCTAGTTGTCGAGATCCCTTTACTCTGCCATTTCCTCCTCTCAAACAACAGAAACAGACGCAAGCACGCAAAAGTTGGTACTTTTGTCGATATACCAGTACATTTCGTCGAAATTTGGTGGTATTTGGCGATATTTGGCGGTATACCATCGGTTTACCGACATTTGCAATCACAGCGACAAGTTTGTGTGAACCGATGGTCGATGTCGTCGATATCTCTTTCATTGGTCGTGAATGAGAAAGACGGAGGACATCGTCGCATGAGAGGGAGGTGAAGGTCGAGGCTTCGCCAAGCCCGGCATGGGGAGTTGGAGAGGAGTCGTCACACAGGAATCTAGAATTTTTTTCCTGGAGTTGGGAAAATTTCCCAAGCTAGTACCGAGAGGGTCCAGAACTAAAATGTCCCGTTCGGTTAGAATGCGTTGGTTTATAGTGAATCATGGGAGGAGAATGGTGGGAAAATAAAAATGATGTTTGGTTAGAACAGTAATGGGGAGAGGGAAATTCTCCATGGGAACTTCATAGCAAAACTTGACTTGCCTTTGTCCTCATAGAAAAGCATGGTGAATGATGGGAGAAAAGTTTCTTTCAACAAAGTTAATTCCCCACTAATTATTTGGACACATACTAAAAAAACTCTATAATACTTTCCTTCTCTAGGCTAACGTGTTTTCTTCTAAAAAATTTGCGCCAATAAATTATACTTTCCCACCAAGAAATTCTTTCCTTCAAAAAATTACTTCTCTATCTTTTTTTCCTCCGATTTAATATTTTGCGCGCTAGCATTTTGTTTCTTTTGTTAAACCTAATCATTCTCAACTAAAATATTTCGTTGTTAAAAAACTTCTACCTAAGAACATATTTCACTTCTAGAGTTTTTGTCAAGCATTTTTTTCCCTAAATGAATGTTGTTCCCTCTAAGGAACTTCCCTCCAAATAAATTCTATGTTGTGACTTTATTTCTGTACAACTTAAAGTGTCCTGTCAAAATTTTGATTTCTGTCTAAACTTTTGTTTCCATCCAAATAAGTAATGTTGCTCTAGAAAATTGTTTACCTTCAAGAACTAATTTAATACCAAAGAATTAGTTAGTTCTAACCAAACAATTTCGTCGTTAGTAATCGCACCTTCAACTACATCGCTACCTCCTCTAGCCACACAAGCAAACGACCAGGAAAAAAATCTTGAGGATTTCAATTCGTCATTAGCCAAGCATATAGAGAACACAGATAAACACACAAATGATTGTACAAAATGAAATGAACTAAAACCAATACATTGACGGAATGAATCAACTGATGCATGGCCAACAAGGAGGGGACAACCATCACGATTCTCATTCTTCAACTAGGTACACAAACCATAATTACGTCTGCTTTATACAACTGCCCGAGACTCCTAGACTGCTACAAACTTGTAATAAGTTCTAACTTAGAACTTTCATCCATGGAGTTAAGAAGACCACTCCAAGCCCCACTTATGATATTATTGCATTATTTTGTGGTTAAAGGCCTATGAATTGTGCTTGCAAACTTCCATAACTTGATCCATTCATTTCATCTCCAAAATATGCATCCAAATCTCCTTCATAACAGATCAATTTCCTATAACACATGTAGGACACCCCCTCTACATCTAATATGGGATATTGCTACATAAATAAGTGCAATTTCACCAATAGATTTGTCTAGTAAAGTTTCATGAGTTAAACTCTTGGTTTGAGAGTTACAAAACCGGGAATGATTTTTTAAACTCATTGGAATTTATGTTTCTCTTATAGGCCCATTGAAACATGTAAATAACAGTCATTTTGCTATATGATTATGCTAACGAGTAACATAAACATACAAAATAGGATTTTCCAAACACAGCTAATAACAACCAACAAGTTACCAGATAACCCGTAAAACAACCGAGCAAACTTAACAATAAGACAAAGCATATAAAATATACATCAAAGGTCAGATTTGAGAAAGGTAAAAGACTTGGGAAAGGTCATTTTTAGGTCCATATAAGATATTCTTAGAGATAAAAGCTTGTAGAGTAGATCCACTTGTTAAGTTGTTATAATCTCCAGCATAAAAAGACAAATCAACTCCTCTAGAATATGCAAACCTAGTTCTTTCTCATCATAATGTCGCTAATATTCTGTAAATTCCTCAATTTTGTCAAAATTGATGCCACTTCTTGACAATGTCCTCGACAAGGAAGAAAGGAAGAATGGGATGGGTTGATTTCATTGATATCTATGTAGATGCTATCAAAATTAGGCCAAAGTTGGGTCCATATTGCGCAAATTGAACTTAATAAGGAGTTCAATTTTGTTATGTATGATGTTAGCAAACTTTCACCTGATTTCCACAGATTCCCTACCTATTCTACAGTAGCTCGAACATGGTTCCCACATTAATGTCTTAGTCAATACTGCCCATAGTTATCCAGGCTCTTGCCTAGGCCCTAGGCTATAGCCGAGCTGCCTTAAACTGGGTGCCTAGGCTTTCAGATAGCTAAAGTGGATGCCTAAGGCCTTTTCGGCTCAAATTAAGACACTAAAAGACCAAATTAGCATGGATTAGTCTGAATTTGGTCAAATTACATCAAATTTAGTTGTTTTAGGGAAGAAATATATCTGATTTAGGCCAAATAGGATCTAATTTGGGCATATTAGGTCTGATTTGGGGAGAAATATGTCCGATTTGCAGAAAACATGTCTTCTTTGGGGCAATTAGGTTTGATTTCATCAAATTAGGGCTCATTTAGGTCAAGTAGCACAAATTAGGGGAAATTACGTATGATTATGTCATGTTATGCCAAAAGTGGTCCAACAAAGGCCAAATTGGGCATACAAAGATAATTAGGTCCAATTTAAATCATGTTAGGTCAAATTAAGAAATAGGTCTAACTTACTTCATGATAGGTGTGATGTAGGTGAACTTATGATTGATTAAGTATGGGATAACCAAAACAAAAGTGCATAGTGATATGCATATTTGAATATAGCTAAATGTATATGTAAATCATTTATATAAATGTAAAATATAAAAAATATGAAGAACACCTAGACACGCCTAGGATCCCTAGGCTTCCCTTGGGTAGGAAGGACCGCCTCGCCGCATATTACTGCCATAAATCGTGATCATTGTGAAGAATAGGAAATCCCTCCATACATTTTTCTTATTATGGTTGCATGTTACTTTTTGAATTGATACAGGTGTGCTACTTAGAATTTGTAGGCTTTCTCAGTTTGACAAAAATGCATTTCAAATTAAACCAAGCAAAACAAAAGGTTGTGGTTTAGTATCTTGTTTGAGCTTAACCATAAAAAGCCAAAACAAAACAAACCATGATGTTTTGGACATCCTCAAACTAAATAAAATGTAATTATATTTTCAAAAGAAACTGAAAGTGACACTTTTAGTTTAAAAGAATTTGCACATTCCTACTAAGGTCTATATTTCCTTTATATATGTGCCCTTTAAAGAATCAATAGGGCCACATTGCAATTCAAAAATTGACGAGGAGTTCCTCCGTGAAACAACCAAAGAAGAATACACTAATCATGATCGTGCCAATGGAAGTGCTTGATTACATTCATCATCGCCTTCTTTACACCTTGAAGGAGCAATAAAATCACGATTGGAAAGCTCCATGCTAAGCAAATTCAACAATTAGCAAGTCAAAATGCCAAATCTAATTGAAAAATTGTTTCAATCCTCCATATCGACACTTTCACATCCTCCTTCACCAATAATATCATTAGACATTCAAGTTTAGGATTCAAATCACAAGCTCTAAAACAATCCATTGTGCAAATACATAGAGTACACCCGGTGAGCTGAGAGCCTGACACTATGTCAAGCAAGCTTAAAACAAAATAGAGCATCCTTCAAAAACAATGTTCAATTAAACTTTTGAAACAACTTTAGAGGAGTCATGGAGTTGTAGTTATAGTTTCTTTATTCCAGACCCTTATTCCAAGTGTTGTTGTCTACAAGCTAATTGTGCCATATAACAAAACTACATGCTCTTCTTTTCATCAAATGTGTTTGCCAGTATCCAAAACAAAATGAAGTAATGTCAAATTAATACAAAAGTAGTATGGCACTATCCTAAATGTGATGGTCATCTTCACCCACATGAAAAGGCAATGGGCTAGCCCTTTTGTTATTATTCATGTCCAAAGGGATCACATATGCCAATGGACAAGATTTATTTCCCCTTTAATTTTCTTTCAACTTCAATATAACACATACTTATTAAATGTGAAGATTTAAACAAAAGCATGATATGTATTTCATCCCACCCTCTAAGGCAAACCATCAAACTGGCTTAAAGCCATATAACAACTATTGTGTAACAAAAAAACTCAAAAAGTGTGATCCCCTATACACCCATTGTTAAAGGCATTCTTGGTAGGTTGGTAGCCCTTCTCTCTCTAAGGCCAACTCAGGCCGATTCTGAGCTAGAAGAATGGGTTCAACGTGCAATGCATCATCATCATCATCTAAGCTTCAATCTCAACCATGTTGGGGTCGACTACATGGATCCTTCATTTCCATTTAGCTCTATCATGGGTCATAATCTGATCAAGATGTAAATTCAAAATCTCTCTTTATAAGCTCTTCCCATGTTAATTTAGGCTTTCCTCTTCTTCTATTGATTGTGCTTGACTCAATAGCATTGCTTCGTATAGGCACATCACTCAGTCTGCGTTGCACATGTCCATACCATCTAAGTCGGCCCTCACACAACTTGTCCTCAATGCTCACCACCCCCCACTTTATTCCTAACATAGTCATTTCTCAAACGATCTTTTCATTGTACAATGACCATTCATTCTTAAAGAACAGTCAACATGAAATAACAATCAAATTCAACATATAATTTCCTTACACCAAACACACACAAAATCTAATCCTAGACGATAATCCTAGAAGATAATACACCATAAAACCATCCTCACAACATCTCATTTCACAAAACGAGCATTTCACCTATGCTTGGCATATAATTTCCTTACACCAAACACACACCATATTTAATCCTAGATAGTAACCCCAAAAGATAATACACCATAAAACTATCTTCACAACATCTTATTTCATAAACGAGCATTTTTCCTATGTTTGGCTCTACTACCATATCAGTATTTGGAAAAGTGGGATGACCCACTACACACCTCTTCAAAAGGGTTAAAATGTTTTCCAATCAATGGTAGTAGCCCAATATCCATTTGGCATAATATTTTGCTTGAGAAGAAATGTTGAAACCTCTACAACAATTGACAATGACCTATTATAGGATCCAATATACATTAGTCGGGCACCTAGGTAGTATGGACACTTCCCGGAGGTTGTCGTGTCTGTGTCTAACATGGACACACATGGCCACCCATTGTACACGGCCCAAACATGTCCAAGTCCAAACCGTTTTCATTAGAAGTTGGACACAGCCTAGACACGGCTTGGATACAACCCAAACATCTGTTCAAAAAATTTGTCTTTAACTCTATCGTCCTACATGTCCTTCTGTATCTCAACGATATACTCAACAGGCAATTGTGCCAACACTACGCAATTATTTAGGAAGTTTGTGACTAAGGCGAGAAGGGGTATGAAAGGCACATGAAGCAGAGATCATATTTGGACTGATATTTCTTGCTCATTGTTGCACGGTTCATACCATATATGAGGCAACCCTCACGTAGCTAGTCCACAATACTTGCCAGCCAATTTTATTTCTTATGCACTTATTCGTCAAGCAATCTTTCAGAATTTTCTCACACATGCATGTTATCATCACACATCTACCAAATTCATCTAGTCTATAACTTTGTTAAATACCGACATTCACACACAGATAACATGGCTAGTTATATAGTCGTAATTTTAAATCGTAGTGTGATATTCTAATTGCATACTATTGTAGTCGCACTCTTTTGACTCGTCCTATTGTAATCCTATGACGTTCATCGTCTTGGACATCATTCCATATGAATAATGGAAGCCAAGTAATGGAACATCACATTTTACTGTAGTCGCACTCTTTGGACTCGTCCTATTGTAATCCTATGACATTCATCGTCTTGGACATCATTCCATATGAATAATGGAAGCCAAGTAATGGAACATCACATTTTGGCACATCCACTATAACCAGCTTGACACCATCACTCACGGTTTTGGATTGCCTGATATTGCAATGCACATACTATGTTGTGATTTTGTTAATTTTTAATTTATCAGATTCTAATGAATTTCATATGTTCAATTTGTAATTTAGTTTGTCTTTACTTTCATCATTCGACACAGATTATCAGCAAATACATGCATAAGGGATATGATCCTAAACATGCTTCCTCAACTCGTCCATAACGAGAGCACATAATATGGGCTTGGATTCAATACTCAATGTATCCCAACTGCAATAGGAAATATTGGTGTATCTATTAGTATATGTCACTAGCGACTAAAGCTATTAAACGTGTATTAATTTAGTTAGTGGATCAATATGACACTCTTTTTCTTAATAACTCACAAAAGCACCTCCCTCATAATTAATTATAAGCCTTTACCAAGACAAAGAAAACCATATGAAAACCTCAAGAAGCACCAATAAATATATAGGTCGTACATGCCATTGCAGAAGTGTAACATTTCCCAATATTATATATTCAAATTTGTTGTCCCATGCAAGTTAATCCACAATAGTTTACCACTCTTGTGGTTTGGTCAATGTCGTTAATTCAGTATCCTAAATATAAAGAGTGTGAAATGAAGCTTTTATTACAAAAGGGGTCCAAACTTGTTGTCTACACCTTAATTGGGTTAGAGACTAAATAAATATATTCCCTTTTATGTATATTTATTGACCCAAAGTCATTATATAAAATATGGCTATTGTAAGGTCAAGGATTTGAATATAAGCAAGGTTATTATCATATAAATTTATGTTGCATGTTCATAGCAAATAAAATCTCATTTAAACAAACACTCAACCATCATAGCCCACAACATTCTTGTGTATGCAAGGCAGATATGTCAATGTGATAGGTTCAACTAGTTATAGTCCAGTCCATTTTTTTTCTAGTTTAGTCTTAAGGATTGAAACCTCCATTGATGTCCGACTTAGAATAATGGTTGCCCCTAATTATAACTTCTAAACTTTTCAAAACAACCATTTTTTATTTAAGAGGGAACACCTCTCTGGCAAGGCCGCATTGGACCCACCCGAACGTGGTAAAGACATATCGAGCTTGCACTTGTTGCGCTACTCCAGGTGACTGTTTTCTCGTCCGAGAAACAACGATTTTTTTAATTATCATTAAAATATAATATCAAAATCTTAGGAAAGTTTTTTGAGACAAAACGAAGAATTGGCGGGGGTCCAATCTAGTCCCCATATCACCCAAACTTGTTTTCCTCTTTGAAAAGGCAACTCATATGGTCGAAATGATCCCGTATTGCAAACCGGCTAATACCATAACCGAGTTAATGAGGGCACATATCCTAAACGTAGTGACATTTGATGACATTGTGTTACATATTTGAGATAGTATCGATGAAATAATCCATTTTAAGAAGGAAAAAGATCCTAACTAAATCATTTTTCTTGTTTTATCCATATATCTAGCCAAAAAAGCTACTTAAGGTGTCATTTTTATGTTACTAATTTAAAGCGACTACATCATGGGTTGGCCAATTAATTAGCAACTAGCCCCAGTCAGTTGGATCACCAGTCAACCATGATCTTAGGCGAAACCCAACATAATCAAGTTAAACATCCTAAAAGAAATGACATGTGGATATCTTTTGATATCATGTTATATTGATGTGTGTGGATTTCGTGTTTGGTGCAATTTAAACACGTGAAATCAACTTCACTTGAAAATTTGTTTTGGGTACACAAAACTGAATATCATTTCACAACCTACAACCTATTCTAGTCATTTCTTTATCCTTCTTAATAAAGAAAGCATGGTTGATATTATTTAGTTGGACACACTTCGTGAAGAAAGATGCCATTGGTGGCACCAATTTTTCACCTTTCAAGGAAGCATGGCTGATATCATAACTTCGTGCATTAACCTCCTCTAGAAGGTTGAAAGCAGCGATACCGATGCACTAGGAGGCTGGCACCTAGGAGACTGCATTAGTCAAAATTCCTTAGCGCCCCAACTAACTAGGAAATATTTCTAATTTGCTATCTAGTTCTAGAATTCTATGGGTTCCCGTTCTCGTTTTTCTTTATGCACTAGCTTTATTATGGTCTGTCTGTGCATGTCCGTTACTGTCATATTTAAAAGGTAAAAACTTAGTCATTAAAGGTGTGAATCAAATTAATTAGAGTAGACACAATAAACACCAAGGTGCAGAATTATTGGAGATTGGTCAACACATCATACATCCACAAGAAGCTTTTCATAACAAAAACTTTTTGAAATCCACAACCAAAAGAAGCATCTGACTGCAAAAATGAATAAAATTAAAAAAAAATTGAAAATTTCATGCACACTAGACCGTACTATGGAATCAAAGAGACAGTCTTTAGACTCCATGAGAACCAATCAGTAATTTCTGATCATAAGATTTTGCAGTACAACGAACAGGCAACTATTAGAGAACCAAGGAGACAGAGATGACTGTTGGAAACTGGGAACTGAATTACAACAACACTATTGGAGATATTTAACTTGAAAACCAAAGGAAAGCAACCTGTAAGATCAAATAACTCGGTCATGGAGGTGCCTTAACGAGCTCAGTCATCAAAGCCCAAACAAGATAGACAAACCAAATTAAGAGATTGAGGAATCTCACACATATTAAATTAGTTAAGGTAAAGGATCAATTCTGATCACAACAAGAATTAAAACAAAAACAAAAATTAGTAATACTGATAGAATTCCAAAAGACACCCAATTTAGGATACAACAAGTGCATGGGTAGGAACGGTAGGCATAACCCAGAACTGGGTATTCAGTGAAGCTACAGAAATTATGAGGACCCAAGAACCAGAGCCAACGCGATACTTGTTATCTTAAAAAAAGGGAGGGGGAAAACAGAGACGATCGCCCCAAAACAATCACCTAATCAGGTAATTAGTTAAGAAGACGAAGCTGCTTCAGATATGGGAGGAGCAGGGCTGACCCACAAGCACAAATCAGACTAAAACCATAAAAACCGTGTGCAGCAGCAAAGGTCCTTCTCCGTAAACTGCAACGAATCATCCACGCACCTAAAATGCCGGAAAAAAAACAACAAAGAATCTACTATCCCGATCACCTGACTACAACAACCTTAAAAAGGAAAACAACCAGAGATATTAAGCAATGGAAAATTGAAGGATAAATTATGTCGGGAAGAAAGGAGACCTCTTTATGGAAGGGAGGCATGCTCCCTTTCTCGAAACCCCTTGCTCCCTTCTGCTCTCCTTCCTGCTCGTCTCCTTCGGCGCCCTTCGCGTTTGCTCTCTGTATCTCTCCCTCAGTTCGTCCAATAAATTAATCAATCTCCATCACAATTCCATATAACAATCAAGACTACTATACCACCACGCCTTCAGCCTTTTAAACTCCCCATATTTTTATTGGAGCAATTGATGCCTACCCCCGATTCCCGACCCCTCTGCGGGCAAGCTCTTCAGCTCAGTGCTGCGGCCCCTCTATCTGCAATCTGCATGTCTCTCAGTCCCTACTTTTTGGGTAAACAACAAGTAGGCCCTTGCAGCTATTGAAAATTCTTTTCTTTGAAACTTTCTGTTGTGTGTCTTAATCCTGTGTGTCACGTCATCTTTTTTTTTCGAGATTACTTGTAAAGATACCCTTGTAAGTGTTAATTATTTTCAATTTCCAAGAAGTTTCCCAGCGACCACTATCGATAGTAGGACTAGTGGTTTTCTGTGAAGAGTTGGGAATACACGTACTAACTAGAGTTCGATGACCAAACAACAATTAAATCTATAAGTCTATGAGTGAATAATTTGGGGTTCTTGCCATGTATCCGCATACATACTAAAATGGTTCTGTTTTTTAGCACGGCACTCAATAGGCGGCTTTTTCTTTAATTAAAGAGGGGAATTCTATTCATCTCATTTTCTAATAGGCAAATCAAAAAAAAAAAGTTAGGAGAGACATTAGTCTCCCCCCTCCCTCAAAGAGCAACGGGAGGTAAATATTGTACGGATGACTACAAGGGTGGTAAATATTGTGTGTAACGGGAGGTTCAAACCCGGGTCTCCCGGGGAGGATCTACCGTGCTCAACCATCCGCGCTACACAGGCCGGGTATAGGCAAATCAAAATTAAAATGTTGGGTCTCGTTCTTTTCAAAAGGACATAGTTTGGGTTAAAGAGAGGAACTCCATTCATCCTGCTTTTCTAGAGGCAGTTTGGATACGGACTCAAGTGGGTTTGTGAGTAAGATTTGGGTTGGGTAATTCAAGTGTGTGGATCTTTAGGTGTAGGTTAAAAGGACATAAAGTTGTTGGTCACTTCACTTAGTGTTAAAAAGTAAAATTTAAAGCACATGACTACTACTTTTTCATGTCAAATACACAGCAAAGAAAACAATCAACTATTGTATGTGATGTCAGACACTATGGATTAGTTGTTGACTTATTTTTACATAAAATTAAAAGAAAAAGTTAACAACTAGCTACTACATTATGATATAAAATAGGAAAAATAATGAAGTTATTATAAATAAAACATGACAAAAAGCAACACTTCATGTTTCCATTTAGCATTAGACATTTCTAGTGTTACAATAACTTGTGGTACATAAAAATAAGAGAAAAAATACAATTGTTGAATTAATAGTAAAACATCAACTTATGTTAATTAGCAATATTTCTTAATTGGCATATGTGTTCACATGTACATAGATATACTAACTTCTAATTAAGTGGGTTACTCGTGAGTGCATGCAGGTCACCCATAAATCCACTACCTAAACGGGTGGGTATAGATTTGGGTGATTTAACTAAGTGGTAAGTCCAATTTAAGTGAGTGGAACCATGAGTGCTAACAGATTTTGACCTGATTTGACAAGTTTATCTAACTTACATTTCACAAAAACTAATGTACTATACAGTTGATTCAAAATTTACAAGTGAGAAATTAGCCTGCTGAGAAATCAACAGATGAGAAGTCGGCCACATTGACAACAATGTTGGGCCCAATTGTCAAAATTTTGTATAAAAGCTAACCATGTGAGGAGCAATAATATAAACCCAATATACATCATTTAACAATATCACATACTATATAATGTTTGATCAAACATTTGTTTTCTTGAATAGAATTACTTTATTGTAGAATTGAAACTATAAAATACAAGAGTTAAATTGGAACCAATCCAATTTTCATTAGTTCCACTTACCAAGCCCCGAAAACATCCCAACCGCAGTGTAATAAGAAGAAGAAAACGGGAGCAATGGTCAATTCACAATCACACGACTGCATAATGTATTTTGTAAGGAAAATAAAATGTTGAATCGTTTAAAAATGAAAAGAAGGAATGGACAAGATATATCATTATGCCAACAATTGATATATCAGTAAGGAAAAGGAAAAATGACCATAGCGTACTAGAATATGAGAAAATTAAATTAGAAATTAAAGTAAATCCTCAAAGATAGATTATTAGATACTTTATGATACATTGTTTCAATCAAGTATTCTTTGCACATAAGATTCAAGTAAAATTGTGAACCAATGACATAAAATCTTGGTACGTGAAGAGAAAGATACATGTAGGTATGTTTTTCATATTTTGGGTAGTTTGTGAAAAGAAAATAATTAAAAACAACAATATATATTGTAGAAAAGCATCCATGTAATCATATTACAATGACTTGCATTACTGGAAGGACGAGTACACAATATAAATATTAGACCTAATCTTGTGTATTGAGTACTCTAAGATTGTCCCCGATATACCTCGTAGTTCATGGAGGTACTAGTTAACATTGGTTAATTCCTTTAGCAAGGGTGATTAATGGTTACTATAGTAACTACAATTCATTTGATAGTTTATGTTCAGGAATGACACATAAAAATCAATAACACACCCATTTACATGCATTATTCTCAAGTAGGGAAAGTATATTTACTCAGTTTATGATTTCAATCAAGAATGCATAGTCATATAAATAACTAAAGCATGTGCACCTAAAATAAGCAGAATCTTGACAAAATTGTGTGACTTTTTGTTAGAGTATGAACACCATGAAAGTAGATCTGAGCATAAATTTATCATTTCATTAACGAGTTGTTCAGGGTGACTACAGGAGTTGCACTAAAAATCTATTTTATATCCTATGTTTGAATTCATAATCTGATATAGGTTTAGAGTCGCGAGTGTGAGACTTTCTTTTCCAATTACAAAACGTCATTGGGATGGAAAAGAAACTATATTAGGTTTTTATCATATAATCCAATGTAATAGCCCACTCATATAAAATTGCCAATGTCGTGATATCACAGTTGTAGTATATGAGTACCGATTTCAAGATTCATCATTTTCCAAGAATATGATTGCTTAAACATGATTTTTATTGGCTTCAAGTATGACATAGATATATATATGTTCTAATAAAAATGGACCACGAAATTGAATTTTCCCTACCATTTTCTACATATTTTCTAAGGTGTAGTATATTTGTAAATAATAATTGGGGTGTTATAGAACCAGGTTGGGATCTTTGGCATGGACTTCCAGTCTAATGACCAAGATTCGTCCCCATGTTTTAAAAACCATGAGGGGGTTGTTGACATGGAAAATCCCAATCGGTCCACAATGGACCGTGTGGAACCACCTATGTGTCACACATGTCTTCTTTTTCTTCTCACTAGCTATTGTAGGCGGAGACTCCAACGAGGTAAAGCACAATAGTGATGCTCTCTCATTGGGGTTTGAAGCTATGTTCACATTTGTGGGAAGTTGTGCAGACCATGCAATAGGTTCTTGTCTCAAGGATCCTCCTAGAACTATTCCTTCACCATGAGATGTAGAAGGTTAGTTGGAGTTGGAAGGTTAAGACTAAGGGGTAGTATAGAGTCTCAAAGATGGTCCAAGAAGCTTCTTGTGGCTCTAGGAATCTTAAGAGGGCATTGTATTATAGTGCCAAATTGATGTAATATGACTTCGAGCTCAAGGTGGTGGAACATACAAGTGGAGATGGGAGAGGGGTCTTGGCTCTACTATTGGGAAATGAAAAGTTATAGATGCTTAGAGGAGTCTAGTGGAGTTGTTGATGGGCTTATATCAGTAAGGGGTTTTCTTTGTGCCAAGTCCCCTCCTTAATCCATGTCCATTGAAGAGGGGAGTCGTAGGTGGTGTTGTGTAAAGCCCCTCAATAGTTAGTGACCAAGAAGTTGGGTTCAACGAAACAACCATGACACAATGAGGGGGATGGGATGGGTGGTTTTACATGTGAGGGGTAGGAGTGGCAGTGAGAGGGTGTAAAACTACAATGATTGTTCCCCTCATCTATCAAATGTTAAATATGGTTAGGGTATTGTACGATAATCATATAGAGGGGACCCACTATCCCAAAAATCATATTTGAGACACCTAAAGCTGATTGGCATGGTCGTTGGATGTTTGGTCATTTCTTATGAGTAACCACCAGCCCTGACTAGTTTCAAAGGTCGCATGACAAATATATGTCATGGATGATTATTATGCCCAGATTTTTATGGTTGGGCAATTCATTTATTTGAAATATATTATCAACTTTGAACACTCATAGCTCCTAATTGGTGAATCCACATTGTTTGACATTTTTCGATGCATCTTTACAATTTGATCTCAACTAATAATAATATATTGGTAGACTAATATGTACATATCTAATTGAGTTGAGGTTGATACTCACATTAAATATCTTAACATAGAATAAACATATGGTTTCTGATTATTGGTAACATATCCAACAATAAAGATATAGTTGGGAATTTCTCTAGAAATAAAAGAGAGCTTATCATATGCATTTCTAAATTAGATATTTAAACCCTAAAATAGAGAAGAAAACAATGTAAAAACTCAATTTTTTAAATTCTCCCCTCATTTTTATGTCCAACCCCCCAAAAAATCAAGTAGACTAGAAAAGATGTGGATACTTTTGCTTGATCTATTTTGAGATCTCAACTGGAATCACTCTAATCATGGTGCTTTTAGAGATTCCTCCATATTGACATGACTGTTACAAAGTTCATTCACTTTAGTGTCCATAATTTTTACTAGAGACTCAACATACAACAGATCATCCTTCAACTCCAAAGGCTCATGACTTAAAATATGACATGGACCTTTGACATAGGGTTTCATATTCAAAACATGGATTACATTATTCGTGGTACTATACTGACATAGGAGAGAAAGGTGATAAGCACACTCACATTTCCTTTCCAATATTTCAAAGGGTCCCATAATTAGAGGGTTGAGATTCCCTTTGTTTTTAGCTAATCCTTGGATGGTCCCAATATTTAGGAATACAAAGTCACCTTCCTTGATCTACCACTCTGCCCAATGTTCATAAGCATAAATTGTGTTCTTATACGTTCTTTGTTCATCGTATATTCAATTAGCAAACCTTGTCAATACATACCTTAGTTCCATGACTTCATAAATGTGTGTTCCTATAAATCATCAAAATGTAGAGGTGACTTTCATGTCTTGCCATGGAGAGTTTCATGTAGATGCATCCCAATACTTTCTTGATAGATATTGTCATAAGAGAACTCAATTAAAGGAAAATATTGGTCCCATAAGCCTTCTTTATATATTACAAATGTTGTTATGATACCCCCTACATCTTTATTATATGCTTAGATTGTTCATTAGTTTAAAGATGATATGTGGTATTAAAGTATATTTTCATGTCGACGTCGTCCAAGACTTGCTTCTGTAAACTGGAAGTGAACCTCAAGTCTCTCTCTGAGACAATGTAGTAAAAATTCCATGTGATCAAAAAATCTCTCAGATATAGAGGTCACAAGTATCTATCATATTTGTTTTCGTCTTCATAAATTAGGTCATGATAAAATTAAGTAAGACGATGTACTATGACCCATACGTCACCCTACACATTACTGGTCATGGGTAAGCCCACCACAAAACTGATGATGATGTGTTTCCATTTTCATTTTGAGATCTAAAGGGTTGTCTAGACCTCCTTGAGTCTGTTTCTTTGCCTTGATTATACATTTAAATGTATAACTAGAGTATGCATATTCAATGTGGGCTTGCATAACAAATTTAAAAAGAAGAAAAAAAACATTTAGCATATTTTAATAGAAATATGAGTATCACATTTTAGATTAAATTTTAGATGTTATTATATTTGATAAAAATGAATCAAATTTTACAATTATATGCACATATTATTAAAGATTATATATATGAAAATTAAAATTATTTATTTTATATAAAAATAAATAAATTTATCATATATAATACTATTTCAAATTCCATCTATTATTAACATTAATCTTACTATTTTATGTTTAATTTTATTTTATCCAAATTCAAGTTATTAATGATTGGATCGAGATTTGATGTTGCAATGCGATATTTATTGTCTTCATATTTGGGATAGGTTTGAAATGTTTTGGTTGGATTCGTATTTGAGTACTACATGGTTTGTTTCACATTTGATTGTTGATATGTCTATCATTGGTCCTCTGGTAAGTAAAGCATCTAAAAACAAATACACTAATGTCAGACTTCATACCCCTCTGCCACAATAGTCATTGCAAGCCTTTGTATAACACAAGTGCAACAGGATGAGTGCTCCTACTTCAACCCATGTGACTCACTAAGAATCACCTATAACTATTTAGGAATCCACACTATGTTTTTGTATCAAAGACCACCACTGAGACCCACCTAAATATGTTTATGAGGTTTGTATTAGAGAGTAGACAGTTTTTAATATTTAGACTAGCTTGTTGAGCTTCAAGAAATTCAAATTATAGGCCAAAAATGATAGTTATATTAGCTAAATAAACACATATGCATAGATTATGGTTTCTAGTCCACCATATTCTCCATAAGGCTCCATTTTGAAGTAATTAGAGATGCACACATTATCCTCTTCTTGCTAAGAGCATCTATGACCAAATTTTCCTTTCTGGGGTGATAGGAAATGGTGAAATCAGGTCCTTAAGGTACTCTAGTGATGGAGTTCTATTTTAGGGCTTCATCTTGTGTCTTTTTGTATCTTAATCACATATAAACATAATAGAATGCAAGTTAAATTCCCCAATATGCATATTATTGTCAAATGCACTTATGGACGTTCTTTGCATACTTTTTAGGTATTTGAATCATGCTTTGGATGGATGAGAGAGAAGGAAGGAGTTCTAGGAGTCCTCCACTCATGGAGGGGTCCAAAGAAGACCCAAAGCTCCCTCAACCTACCCCTAATGGCCAAGGGTCAACATCAAGCAAAGAAGTCCATTGATCATTAATATTCAAGTTGAATTTGCTACTCAAGACCCCAGCACGACTGTGGTGCCAAGGAACGGATGTACTAACTAATGCCAAAGTTACAGAGAAAATTCCAAAATTGTAAAGCTACAACAACACCACCACCACGGTCGTTCTACCCAACACGGCCATGCTATGGAGCCCCCAAAATGGTCATGCTTCCAGAAGCCAAAATGGGTGTGTTGAAGGGAAGGTCGTGCTACCCAGCCCATCCATTCTACCTAGCCCTCGCCACGGCCGTGCTGCCCAGCATGGCCATACTACCAACCTTCATTTCATCAAAATTCCTCTGATATTTTCCATTTCTTAGAATGACCGTTCCATACCACCATGGTCGTTCCTACCCTTAACCACCACAGTCGTTCTGCCCAGCATGGTCGTGCTATCACCTAAACCCTAACATTTTCTACACTATTTTTTCAACAATGCCCCTACTTACCCTAGTGCTTCCACCACCACCTATATATACATGGGTGGCGGCCACAACACTAGGTCAGCTTCCATTACTCCCCTCCACCTACTCTAGAGCATTCATTGCCTCCTTCCTTACATTCAAGCCATCCATCCACCATTTCCACCTCATTTCCACCATAGAAACCTAGTTTTCTAGGTTTTCTACCATAACCCCCTTCATTTCCATGCTCTTCATCCACCTCAGAGGAAGGAGGTTGTTCCATAGCAGCTAGGAGGTGAAGAAGAAGAAGCTACTTTGAGCTCCATGGAGTCCTATCCCCTTCTTCTCATTTCTTTTATCTTTTCTTTGAGCATGTCTAGCTAAACCCCTAGTGGTGGGCTGTTTGGGGTTAAAATGTGACTTCGATACCATGTTGGGGGAAAATAACTTGTATTGAACACAATTTCATTATATGATGATTACCCCTTGCTTCTATCTCATTTCCCATTATCTTGCATGTGGTTTGTGCTTTTAAACATAAATTTGCTTGTTTTGTGATGCTTGATGACACTTAGCTTCTAGGGAAAATTGGAATGTATGTGGCAATCTTAGGAATGGCTCCTATAGTGGATCCCTAACTAGCACCCTTTATTCCTATATACATCTCCCTACTTCTATAAGTGATTGTGAGATCTAAGTAGCTAGTGTAAGTGTGATTAGTGCAATTGCCTAGAGTTTCCTAAAGGCTAGATGGCAAGTAACATGAGGTGAAATACCCTCATCTCTACTCTTATTCCTACCCTTGGCTCTCAATTTATCTAATACCACTTACCCTAGAAACCTAGACTTGCCAAGTCCTATTAGAATTACACCTAGCCCTAGTTCCCCAACTAGTAATATAGGGTATATTCTGACAACACTTACGTTGTTGTTTGGTTTGGTAGTCTAGATTGAAATGTGAGATTTGCATGCCATGTTGACCTTCCCCCAAATAATATCAAGTTGCATTCCCAAATGGCCACCTACCCATCATATTGCTTAAAACCCACTTTTGCCTTCTTAGCTTGTTAATGCTAGTATAGTCAATTACCTTTGTTAATTCTTAGCTAATTGCCTAGTTCTAGATAGTTAGTTCTTGCTCAAGTAGTTAGGTCTCGTTTGAGCTTGCTTGTGTTAATTTGGCTAATTAGTGATAACTTAGGTTCTTGCTTGTCTAATTGCGTAGCTTGTACCTTAGTTGATAACTTAGCTTGCTAGTGTAGTATAACTCATTGCTCTAGTATAATTGCTTGCCTTGCTTGGTTTCTTTCTTGCCCTTTCTTACTTGCAATTGTAGTATAATCAAACCAAACCAAATCAAATTTTAAACCCTCAAACCCTAATCTCCGCTATAGGAACATAGCTAACATGACCCTAACTCTAGTGCCCCCTCTCTCCCTGTGGATCAACCCTAATCTTACCACTAGCCTATATTATAGCACGACCCTGTGTGCTTGTAGGTACGCGTGATTAGTTGAGCCTGTGCATTGGACTAGGTCCTTATACAAATATTGAGATATCCATGTGTTTTCCCTTAGGGTTGCATCTAGCCACATTTAGTTGGCTGGTGTAAGGACCCTGACCTTTGTTTTGGGCTTACCCTATTTGCTTTGCCTAAACCTTGTGTTTAGATGTTTGCTAATCATCTGAAGTTATGGTTAGGGCTTGTTTGTGCTTTGTTGAGAGGTTGAGGTGCAACTTGCAAATTACCCAAGTTTTAGGGTTGGTGTGCAAGTTTGTCACCTTGAGAGATGTATTTCTCTCTCCTTGCATCCTCTGGAGTTGAGAGGATGAGTTGGGTGCCTTGCTTGAGTTACTTTGGGCCTTGTTTAAGCTTGTTGAAACCTAGGCTTGTTGTTGGGCTTTCTTGGGCCTTGTTGAGGCTTGATATCAGGTTAGACCTTGGTGTATCGGCCAGGAGGAGTGCTTGGTTGTATCAGGCAAGATGTGTATCAGCCATGATGTGTTCGGTTGCCATGTTGGGCGACACACACCCTTCACCTAGCCTCATTTGTGTCACCTTCTTTGGACATGTGGCGGTTGCTTTGCTAAGTGGGTGGCAAGTCGTGGACAAGTGGTTTTGGGGGTGTTAGCATGTGGCATGACCCTTGGACAAGTGTGCTAGGGTCAGGTTCCACCTTTCCATGGTCTCTCCCTTCACCCCTTAGTATATAAGCAACCCTCCTTGCTTGCTAAGCCTCTTTAGTACCCTTAGTTTCTATCTTTCCTTTGGTGGTCGAGCTAGGAGTGGAGAAGAGGAAGTGGTGGCCGATATAGCTGGTGTCTTAGCCAATACATCTTGCTCCTTTCCTTCTCTCATGGTGAGTATCCTTCTCTCTTTCCTTGACACCTTCTCTTTCTTGCTTGTTTTTCGGCCATGGTGGTTATGAGTTGTTCTTCTCTTCTTGAGGTGGCCGAAGGTGGTGCCTTGGAGCTTGGAGCTTGGTGCTTGGAGCTTTAGAGCTTGAGGAGTGTGCTTAAGGTGGGTTACATAACTCCTAACCCTAACTATATTATCTCCTTTACATGTTGCATTACTATGTTATCTTGATCGGTCTTACATATCTTTTTAGTAATGCTTCTTACTTTAGTTGGTTATGTTGTTGCTCTACATGTGCCCTAGATCACGTTGGACGATATGTGGTGTGTGGGTTTCCCTTTGTGTTGGCCTACCCTTTGATTAGGGGACCTTGAGCAAAACCCCTCTCTCGCTTTAAGTTGATAGGTGAGCTTAGAGTTCCATAGTTCAAAGGTGTGTGTAGTGTGCCCGGGAAGCAATACCCCTCTCCTTGGACTTGAGAGGTGAGCTTATGCAATACCCCTCTCTCTCCTTGGTCTTGAGAGGTGAGCCTGTGGCCTAGATGTTTGGGTGATATGTTGAGTTGGTTGGCCGATAGTGTAAGGACCCTGACCTTCATTTTGGGCTTACCCTGTTTGCTTTGCCTAAACCTTGTATTGAGATGTTTGCTAATCACCTGAATTGTGATTAGGGTTTGTCTATGCTTTGTTGAGAGGTTGAGGTGCAACTTGCAAATTACCCAAGTTTTAGGGTTGGTGTGCAAGTTTGTCACCTTGAGATATATCTTTCTCTCTCCTTGCATCCTCTAGGGTTGAGAGGATGGGTTGGGCTTGTTGCTTGAGCAGCCTTGGGTTTTGTTTTGCCTTGTTTGGGTTTTGCCTTGCTTTGTTGGGCATTGTGTCGGGCAAGCCCTAAGTGTATCGACCAAGCTTGAGTGTGTCGGCCAGGATGGTGTGTCATCCAAGAAGTGTATCATCCAAGATGGTGGTCGGTGTGTTGGGTTACCATGTTGGGCGACACACACCCCACTTGACCTAGCCTCGTTTGTGTCACCTTCTTTAGACAAGTGGTCGTTGCCTTGCTAGTGGATGGCAAGTCACGGACAAGTGGTTTGGGATTCTAGCATGTGGCATAACCCTTGGACAAGTGGTGGTTGGGCAGACACATGTGGAGCAAGCCCTTAGTGGACGCCCACTTAACCCTCTTGCTTATATACCCCCTTCTTTGCTAGCTTGGGATCCCTTTAGCTCTTTAGTTGCTTCCCTTCTTCCTTGGTGGACGATACCTTCCCTTGGTGAGCTTGGTGGCTGATACACTTGGTAGAGCTAGCTTGGTGGCCGATCTCCTTGGTGGAGACTTCTTCTTCCTCTAGTGGTGGCCGAACCCTAGAGTGTGTCTTGCTTCTCTTCTTGTGGTGAGTATCTCCCCCTCTTTACTTGGCACCTTCTTCTCCTTCTTGCTTGTTCTTCGGCCATGGTGGTTATGAGCTTTGCTTTTCTTCTTGAGGTGGCCGAAGGTGGTGCTTGGAGCTTGGAAGCTTGGTGCTAGGAGCTTGGAGCTTGCTTAAGGTGGGTTACATAACTCCTAATCCTAGCTATACTACTTAGTTTTCATGTTGCGTGTTTATATGTCATCTTGATCGACCATGCATCTTATTAGATATGTTTCTTGCCCTAGTATGTACCCTTTTATCTTGTTATATATATAGTGGTCATGATGTTGATGTGATCTTAGACCTTGTGGCCGAACCTTGAGTTTAGGGTTCCTTGGGCAAAACCCCTTTCTCTCCCATTTGGTTTTGAGAAGTGAGTTAAAGCTCTAGTGGTGTAGGCAAAACCCCTCTCACTTGGATGTTGAGAGGTGAGTCTATGCTCTAGTTGCTTGGGCAATACCCTTCTCTCACCATGGATTTGAGAGGTGAGCCTTGGTTGGACGTCGACCTTGTTGAGGTTGGAAGGATGGCCGATAAGGGGATGATCCACCTTGTTGCCTAATATGTGATGGAGGTTGTGTAAAACCCCTCTCTCTTAGTTGTTGAGAGGTCAGCCAACTCTCTTGATCTAATAGGGTTTGATGATGGTGATCTTGAGGTTGATGATGACCAACTGATATGGTCCTTGTGCCTTGCACGATACCCTTTTGTGGTGCTTTGCACGATAACCCTCTCTAGGGTTTTGTCTTGGGCAATATGATAATTTGGGTTTTGTTGACCTTGTTGCCCGATATGACCCCTTCACCATGTTAGTATTGTTAGGCGATATGCCTTGTTACCCAAGAAGGTTTTGGGAGTTTCAAACCCTGGATGCCTTTGGCCGACATGATGCTTGGTAGATATCCTTATTTTGTGCCTTGGGCGACATGGGTTGGCTTTGGGTTTGACCGATATGAGCCTTGGATAGGGAAACCCTAGATGGGCACCATAGTGTTGGCTGATATGGTTGCTCTTAACCTAGTTGAATGATAGCCCTCCTTGAGCGCCATGATGCAGTTGGATAGAGGTCAGTAGTGTGCTTGTTGGGCGTTATGGTCTTGGCCTGGGTTGATATGGCCTTGGGTGTTATGATGATGGTGGTTGCCCGACATGGAACCCTAACCCTAATGGGCGATAGGGTCTTGGCCGTTAGGGCTGGTTGTGCTGCCCGTTACACCTACACCTAGCTGCATGATGCACCTTTGGTTCTAGTCTACCTGTTACCCCCAGTAGGTGTGTTTCCTGTCACAACGTTGCCCGTCGTTGGGCGTTGCACGATGCAGCGTTGCCCGCCCGACATAAGGCTGCACGTGTGGGCGTCACAGGTAGAGTGTTGCCCAATACCAGTGGGTAGGTGTTGCCTGACACGGCGTTGTACGACATGGTTATGTTCGTTATGATGCTGCACGCTTGGGTGTTGCAGGTGGTGAAGTGCTGCCCGACATGGGTGCTGCTTGTCATCTCCTTGTAGTGTTGGGAGTCACACTCTTTGGTGAGAGACGTTGTGCTTTTGGTGAGGGTTGTCCCTTACCCGATACACCTATAGTAAGGGGTGTACCTTGTGTTCGGTTGGTAGCCCTAATGTTTATTGTATTTTGATATATGAGGTTTTTATTCTTTGATACGTATACATATAAAAGAATTCTATGCTTTGATACACTCGTCTATGTTGCATTGTTAACTCTCATAATAAAGTAAAGAGCTGTAAATGTTCCTTGTACAAGTATCATTACTCCTTTGTGATTTCACTAACCATGTAGAAGACATGTGTACGATGAGGCCATGATAATAGCATAATAGTGATATGATGTGGAACATCAAGGGTTATGATGAACCCAGTGATATATGATGGGTGTTACCCATGGAATGGCAATGTGTTCCTTGATGATGGGATTGAGTCCCAGTGATGTTGATCCTTGAGATGGATCTTGATGATTGGCAAGAGGTCAAGTGGTAACATGTAATGTTGGCTTTGAGAATAAGAATGACAATGTAACACCTGATAATGAGATCTATGTTGTTTACTGGTGATTTAGTTTACATGTTACATAACTTGGTTGAATCTTGCAATCTACTTAAAATGTATTAATTAATTACAGAGGAACCTTACATGTAGTTTGCCCTGGTCATAGATCCATCATCGTCAGTAACTGGTGATGATGAAAGAGGTTTCTCCTATGAGATTACCTGGAGTGCATATTGTTGAATATGTGGGGTTTCTCCTAGCCGAAAATAGGAGGATTAGAGTGCAACTGCGGTTGTGGACTCAAGATGTGTATAAGAGCATGGTGATTAGGCCCATGGCTCAGTGTGAAGGAGCATGAATGCGTTCATGGCTTAGGAGCACGGTGAATAGGCTCGTGGCTCATGATAAAAAGGGTAGACTGTGTGAGCTAACCCTATGGCTGAGGCGACTCAAGCAAGAGATTGCGGTCCTACTTTGCTTAACGTGCACTGACCATGAAGAGGTGAGGTCATGGAGTCCGGCTGTAACATCCCTGACCTGGGTTATGTTTTAACCCTAGGTGTTTGGTTTAATAAAAGTGATTATATGCTTGCTCTCATCTTTTGAAAAGTAATTAAGGCCCAAGAGGAACTTATATTGTAATTTTAGTCCTTTTTGAATATTGTTGAAATCAATGTTTTGCTTGTTTTGGACTAAAGTGAAAATTACCCAAGTTGAGGGGTTTATTTGCAAATTGTGCATGATAATATGTTCCTCATGTGTTGAAGCATCATGATAGTGAAGGTGATACAGATGTATGGCTTGTGATAGCCTGAATACCAAGAAAGAGCTGATAAAGTAATGTTTGTGCATTAAAACCTAGTTTTGGTATAATGTGCAATTTACCCAAAACCTATGGTTAAATATGCAAATTACCACTTCAAAATGATCCCTACTGTTTCTTGAGATCATTTGGAGCAAATAAAATGAGAGGGGCGTCTCATTTGTATCTCTTTGAAGGAGAGAGAATCTTGATATTAAAATAATCAAGATTTAATCATAAATGGAACTTTACTTCAAATTAATGCAAAAATAAATATAATAATTGTAGGGCCTTCAACCAAAAATGATATGGTTGGATTTTCTCAAGTGTGAACACCCTTGTGCCTTTTCTAGGCCACAAAAATATCTTAAGGAGGTGAATACTCCACTCACCTTATTATAAGAAAAAGAAATATCCACTCACTTATGGATATTACTATTAAATGGATTAAAGTGCTTAATTTGTTTTTCTTTTAATTGTGGATAATTGAGATTAATAAGATGCAAGGATGATAGCCTCGTTCCTAAGGAAGGATAGGAGGCAAGTGGCAAGGAATTGGAGGGGATAATTCCTACTTTCTCTCTCTTAATTGAATTTTTCAATAAAATTCACATATATGCTCATTTATCCATAGAGTAAAAGGGGAATTTCGAATTCACTTCCACCATTTGCTTGCAAAACAACCAAGGAGGCTTTTAAGGACCACGAGGAAGACCCCCAACCTGTTGGTAAGCTCTTGACCTTCTTTCATCTTGATTTCATGGTGGAAATCATAAATCAATGCATAATTTCTTCTTTTCTTCACTCCATCTTCAACCCTAGCCAATCTTTTCACTCCAAAACTTGAGGACGAGCCTTGGGGGAGTTGCAAAAGCTTCTTCCACCATTTTTGACATGAATCTCCAAGCTTTTAATCTCAATTGAAGGCAGTTTATATAACTTGAACCCTTAACTATTGTTATTAAACTCGATTTCCTCAATTCAATTGTTATTCTTGCAATAGCTTTGATTAGTTGATGTAGTTGCCATGGAAATGGTAGTAGTTTTCGTGGGATTTAAGGTTGATGATGATAAACTGATCACAAGCACACACCTCAATCAAGAACAAAACCGAATGGGTATGATTGATTGGATAATTCATTTCAAAATCGAATGGGTTTTTGACTTCAAGATCGATTGGGTAATAGAGTCCAAAACCGAATGGGTAATGGACCTTGAAACTGTTTGAGGTCAAGCAACTCAAGACCGTTTGGATGGTCAAAGAACCTTAAGACCATTTGGATGGTCAAGGGTGAGGATTGAAGGATTAAAAATCCAAGGGCCAATAATTGTTGAACTTCAATAACTCAATCGATTGAAGGCTTCAAGGTAGCAATTCATATTCAATTGATTGATGAAAGTACCTAATGAACCCTTGCGGTTTTGAGACTGATTTGGCCCAAATGGTCTTGAGACCGTTTGAGACCAAACGGTCTTGAAACCGTTTGGGGTCAAACGGTTTCAAAACCATTTGGTGATGAAACCTCAAAACTGAATGAAGGTTATTTGTGATTCAATCATTTGGAAATTGATGGTGATGATTGTTCCAATGATCCAATGATTGATAGTGATGGTAATCAATGAAATTACAATGGTTGAAATCCTAAAAGTACCTAAATGATTAGTACATTAAAGGGATAAACCCTAATTGCTTATAAGAACATTAACTTAGTACACTATGTCAATCATAGCTGTATGCACTTGATTAAAGGGTTGATATAACCTAATCAAGTTGAGAGGATGATAGAATGGAATTAATAAATAAGTATGATTCATGTGGTGATTAAAGGAATGATCCTTAGCAAAGAGACCATGAAACCCTAATCATGAGCATAAACCCTAATTGACAAGGTTATTGAACCCTAACCCTAATTCAGGGCAATTCTAAGTGAAACCCTAATCCAGGGTAAGAATGTAACCCTAATCCAGGGTGATGATATGTGTAAACCTAATTTAGGGTAATGTGATGCAAAACCTTAATTGGGATGAATAGTAAACCCTAATTATGGGTAATGGAACATGAAATCCTAAATGGGATGAATAGTAAACCCTAATTGTGGGTTATTGAATGTAGACCCTATTCTGAGGTGAAATTATGTGAAACCCTAACTTAGGGTGGTTTTATGAGAAACCTTGATGTTTGATATGATGTGGAGCTCAAATCCAGGGTGATATTATGTAATGCTTATGAAACCCTAATCTTGGGCAATATGGTGATAAACCATAACCTTGATATGGGTAATGGGATGAATATCCCCAAATGACATGAAATGGGAAACCCTAACCCTAGTAAGGGAATAGTGGTGTTACCCTTGAATAGTGAATCCATATTTGTTTTACATGGTACTGATATGCAATTGATATCTCTGTTATCATCTGTGCTAACCATGCAGGCATTTTGAAATGATGATCATGGCCAGGTATGAGCTATGATGTTTAATTCACTATTTTGATTGGGCCTTATGTGCCATAATATACCTTGCTGCCTGTTAAGAGGTAACAAGAGAGTTAATGGGCCTCAAGTACCAAGAGTGATGCTTGTAATAGCAAGTATCATGTTTACCTTGGTCAGATGACCTGAAGGTGATAGTTACCTGGAAAAGTGGTAACAATGCTCAATGATGACCAGGGTTTGAATACCCAGAACCATATGATTATGGTAATAAGATTGTGAAGGGATGAGAATTCCCAGTATTGAAATGAGGGACTGAATTCCCAATGCCTTTTAAAGACTGATAAGTAATTGATGCAAATAGTACATGTCTCTTTATAGCATTGTTATAATAAGTCATGTTTGAGAAGTTGGCTGATGCTAAAAAGAATATGAAAATGTACTTAATTAATCAAGTGAAATCTGTTCATGTAGTGCTATGACCATAGATCCATCATCGTCAGTAGTTGGTGATGGTGAAACAAGTTTTCCTATGGAATTTCCTGGAGTTCGCATATTCTAAATATGCGGGGGGTAAATGGGCGAAAATATCCTTACGTCCTGGTGAAGAGATTGATGGAAGGTAAACATTAAACCTCTCAATCCTTCATGTGTCGGGATGGATGTATCACAAATCTCCCGATGGTTGGGATGGATGTATCATTAATCTCCCAATGATATTTAATGTCGGGTCGATGGAGATAAACATTAATTCTCTCGATTGCCGATGAGAGTGCAGTTGACACTGTAACTCTATAGCGAAGTTCCAGTATACCCTGGAAAGATATTTTGAGCAGTTGACATAGTCCTACTTGTGGTCCTGTACTGACCGGGATGTGGGAGGTTATGGGAATCCAGCTCTTCCATTGACCTATTTATGGTACTGATTTCGATTTAGCAATGGTCAGTTGGAGTATGAGTGGTATACCTCATCTCCTCAGAGATTTATTATGTTTGAAAAATGTAATCAACCGTGTAGCGTATTTGCATAAGATTTAAATACGAGAATCACTGGTTGATGTTATATTTCTTAGCATGTCCTTGATCCATAAAGGTTATTTATGTTCTTCAATTCTTTATTGAATATTAGACATGCTACTTATCAAGTTACAGCTGAAATGCTTGCATAAGAATGTTGCTCTAATCTACATAAATGATGAATTATCTATTGTCAAGCTTATGATTCCACTGCTCACTTTACTTCTATTAAACTGCAATAATAATGTTACGGCGGAGAGTTATATCTCCCGCTGGGGCAATTTTATAATTGTCTCACCCCTGTGGAATCCAACATTTTTAGGTAAATGCAGACAAAGAGGAAAAACCTCTGTAGCAGAGGAAGAGCAGCCGCAGCAACAGCAAGGACAATAGTGATCCATCAGGTGGAGTTATTGGCTGTCTGGTTTTGTATAGTTAGTCCTATGAGTCGTCTTTGTACTCTCGGGTCCTAGGAGTTAGTGTTTTTAATATTTCAATCTGAGATTTTGGGTTTCAAGCCTCGAGGTTTTTATACTACATGTGTACAGTTGAAACAGAGTAGTGAATGCATGTATGCCTCGAGAAGTAATGATACATGTTATGTATATATGAACCAGGATATAATGTTTTACTTTGGTTCTGAATGAAAGAGTTTTCTTGTGAATGAATCTCTTGATAAATGGTTTTAATTTTTAGTGATTTTCAGTAATCCGCTGCAAATAATTCGCTTCCGCTTTAGTTAATCTTATTTATGTGAGTTGGACGGAACAAGTTTAGTGGTATCATAGCTCTAGGTTTGCTGAGTCTACAGAGACATAGGATTAAGGTTGTTGAGTCTGTTCTAGTATCTTCCAATCTATCTGATAGTGACTTCTTCTCATATAGGAGGAGAAGAAGAACTAAATATGTCTGGATCACACGATGAACATGCTACTGAGAGTAGTGTTGCTGCACCAGGAGGGGGTGTAAGAGACTAAGATAGGGAGGAGCCCATCCCTGAACAACCCCAGTTCAACCAAGCAGATATGGGGAATCTAGCTTTCCAAAAGATGTTTGGACAATTTATGCAGCTATGACCCACATCACAGATAGGATGCCATTACATGCACCTAGGGCACCAGCCCATGATGAAAGACATGGAGCCGGTAAGACTTTTGAACGACTTTGTCAGGTGGGAGCCTTAGAGTAAGCTGGTACAACCGATCCAGCAGATGCTGACCTATGGTTGACTGAACTGGAGAAGACCTTTAGAATACTCATGATTCCTGATGATGAGAAGGTGAGTCATGTAGTGTATCTCCTAAAAGGGAGTGCCGACCACTGGTGGACCATTGAGGAAGGCAAAAGACCTGGTGTTGTGATCAGATGGGATAAATTTTGGTGTGGATTCGTTGCTAGATACTTTCCCAAGACGTATCTAGATGAGAAAATCTCTCAATTTGAGAGGTTGAGGCAAGGGCAAATGAACATTAGCGAATATGAAGCTAGGTTCATGGAACTTTTGTGGTTTTGTATGCATATGGCATCTACAGATGAGGAGAGAATTCAGCAATTTGAGAAGGGGTTGAACGCTGAATTGACCACTCAGATGTCTGCTCTGGAGAACCGGGAGAGGTTTGCCACTTTTGTGGAGTCTGTCAGACGAATAGAGAGGTCTGTAATTGAGAAGCGACATACCAAGGGTAAAAAAGAGTACCCACCGTTCCAAGGAAAGAGTTCTGGAAGTTTTAAGAAACCAAGGTATTCTGTGCCTACACCACCACCAAGGTTCAATACCCAGACACAATGGACGTTAAGTCAGGGTAGAGGCTGTAGTTTACCACCAAAGGGAGCTTACAACTCAGCCTCAATGTCTGTAACAGGACCACCCAGACCACAGAGGGGAAGTGTAACCTGTTATAGATGTGGGAGAGAAGGCCATGTGGTGAGGGACTGCCCTGAAAAAGTCAGGAATGTGACCCAGCAATCGAGGCAGAGTCAGTAAGGCTCTTAGAGGCAACAATATGGCAGTGGTGCTAGAGGACGTGGACAAACGTCCCAAACCGGTTCGTCAACATCCAATAATCGAGCATAGGGTCAACAACAACCAACAGCTAGATTCTATGCAATGAATCAGCCCGAAGCAGTTGTCAATCCTAGGGTTGTGGCATGTCAGATGGAATTATTTTATTCTGATATGTCTTCATCCTGCTCCGTATCTGTGTTAATTGATCCGGGTGCTACACACTCTTTTATCACTCGAGAAGTGATTCATGTCTGCAACGTGATTGTCAGTCATAGAGAAGATAGCCTGTTGTTAGAAACACCTTTGTTGGGATCTACAATATTGCGGGAAGTGTGTTCTCCCTACAATCTTTCTTTTTCTGATCACCACATTTAGGTGGATCTTATACCACTTGACATGCATGGGTTTGATATAATTCTTGGGATGGACACCTTAGAAAAGTATAAAGTTGTCTTGGATTGTGATTCCAAGCAGGCTGTGTTCACAGATAATAGTGACACATGGATCTTTCAGGGAGATAGAAAGATTCTTCCAACATGTCTTATGTCAGCTATGGTAGCTGAGAAGTTGATGAGACAAGGATGCTTTGCATTCTTAGCCCATGTGGTTGATACCACAATGGAGAGCCCTCATCTTTTTGAAGTTCCAATAGTCAGGGAATTTGAAGATGTATTTCCTCAAGAACTTCCAGGTGTTCCACCGCCCCGAGAGATTGATTTTGAAATTAATCTAATCCCGGGAACGCAACCAATAGCACAAACGCCGTATAGAATGGCACATGCTGAAATGGCAGAGCTCAAGAAACAATTGCAAGAGTTGCTTGAGAAGGGTTTTATCCGACCAAGTACTTCACCATGGGGTGCTTCGGTCCTCTTTGTTAAGAAGAAGGATGGATCGATGCGGTTATGCATTGATTACAAGCAGTTGAACAAAGTGACTATAAAGAATAAGTATCCTCTGTCAAGGATTGATGACTCGTTCGATCAGTTGCGTGGTGCATTTGTCTTTTCTAAGATAGATCTGAGGTCGGGATACCATCAGTTGCGTATCAAGGAGGGTGACATACCTAAGTCTGCTTTCAGGACAAGGTATGGTCACTATGAGTTCATAGTTATGTCGTTTGGACTAACTAATGCACTAGCTGCATTTATGGAACTCATGAATAGAATCTTTCGACCTTTTCTTGATCAATGTGTAGTCGTATTTATAGATGACATCATGATATATAGTAGAGATGCTCAATAACATGAGCAACATCTTCGTCAAGCTTTGACTTTGCTAAGAAAGCATAAGTTGTATGCTAAGTTTAGCAAATGTGAGTTCTGGTTACCAGAAGTTTCTTTTCTTGGACATGTAATATCTGCTTCAGGTATTCGTGTTGATCCTAAGAAAGTAGAATTTGTCCTACAATGGGAACAGCCAAAGACACCGACAGAGATACGCAGTTTCCTAGGACTGGCAGGCTATTACAGGAGGTTCATTAAGAACTTCAGTTCTATAGCTTTACCCCTAACCAAGTTGACCAGGAAGGAAGTTCCTTTTGTCTAGAATGACAAGTGTCAACAATCTTTCCAGTTTCTGAAGGAAAGGTTAACCAGTGCACCTGTGCTAGTGCTACCTGAGCAAGGAAAGGGGTACATAGTCTTCTATGATGCATCTAAGAATGGCTTAGGATGTGTGTTGATGCAGGATAAACAAGTGATTTCTTTTGCTTCTCGACAGCTTAAGAAACACAAAGAGAATTATCCGACACACGATTTTGAGCTAGCTGCTATGGTCCATGCCTTGAAGATCTGGAGACATTATCTCTATGGAGAAACATTCCAGATTTTCACAGACCATAAAAACTTAAAGTATATCTTTTCTCAGCATGAGCTAAACATGAGGCAACACCACTGGATGGAGTTAATCAAGGACTACGATTGTACAATTGATTATCATCCAGGGAAAGCCAATGTGGTTGTTGATGCACTAAGTAGGAAATCAACAACACCAACCCTAGATAAAGCACAGTTGGATTCCTTAGTGTGCTCTAAGAGAGATATGTTTATCTCCTTAAGGCAAGACAACATAGAGTTTAAAGTATCGTTGTTAGCCAGGCTGTTAGCTGAGATGCAAATAAAACCTACTCTGAGACAACAGATTAAAGAATCACAGTAGACTGATATTGTGATTCAATAGATCAGGTCAGAGTATGGCAGTGAGAAACAGGAAGGTTTCAATGATTCAGATGATCAGGTAGTCTGTTACCACGATAGGATGGTAGTACCTGATGTTGATAACTTAAGGAAGTTAATCTGGAAGAAGCTCATGCTTCTATGTATGCTATGCATCCAGGGAGCACCAAGATGTATCATAACTTGAAATATATGTATTGGTGGCCATGTTTGAAGAAGGATGTTGTTGAGTTTGTTATACGGTGTCCGGTGTGTCAGCAGGTTAAAGTTGAACATCAGAAGCCCATAGGAACAATGCAACTTATTCCTATACCACAGTGGAAATGGGATCATGTAACCATGGACTTTGTGGTTAGTTTGCCTAGAACAGACAAAAGTCATGATTCCATATGGGTGATAGTTGATAGGTTGACAAAGACAACACACTTCTTATCTGTCAAAACAACCTACACTGCTGAGAATCTTGCACAGATCTACATAGATGAGATAGTGCGGCTACACGGGGTTCCAGCTACTATCATTTCTGATAGAGGTCCCCTATTCACGAGTCATTTTTGGGAGCGACTCCATAAAGCTTTGGGTACGCAGTTAAGGTTTAGTACAACCTTCCATCCTCAGACAGATGGACAGTCTGAGAGGATGATACAAACTTTGGAGGACTTGCTTAGAGCATGTGTCCTTCAGTTTGTAGGGAGTTGGGATCTACATATGAGCCTAATAGAGTTTGCTTATAATGACATCTATCAGCACAATATCTACATGGCACCATATGAAGCTTTGTATGGTAGACATTGTAGATCTCCCCTATGTTGGTATGAAACTGGTGAATACCAACTTTTGGGTCATGAGCTGGTTCAGCAAACAACTGAGAAGATTAACGTCATACAACAATAGTTCAAAGCTGCCCAGGATAGATAGAAATATTATGCTGATAAGCGTCGTAGACCTTTAGAATTCCAAGTTGGAGACCGAGTATACCTCAAGGTCTCACCTTGGAAAGGTATCCTTAGATTTGGAAAGAAGGGAAAGTTAGCTCCTAGATTTATGGGGCCTTATCCAATCATTGAGAGGATGGGAAAGGTAGCCTATAAGTTGGAGTTACCATCTTAGTTGCATAGATTGCACCTAGTGTTTCATATATCTATGTTGAGGAAGTGTCATCCTGACATTGAGTTAGTTCTACAACTTGTAGAGGTAGAACTAAATGATGACATATCTTATGTTGAAGGACCTGTGTTGATTCTTGACAGAAGAATAAAAAAGTTGAAAAAGAAAGACATTAGTCTTGTAAAAGTCCTATAGAATCACCGTGGCATTGAAGAAGCTACGTGGGAGTTAGAGGAAGAGATGAGAAGGAAATACCCTTCTCTTTTCTCTTGATGTTTCGTTGATGATTTCGGGGACGAAATCCTTTTAAGGGGTGGATAACTTATAACATCCCTGACCTGGGTTATGTTTTAACCCTAGGTGTTTGGTTTAATAAAAGTGATTATATGCTTGCTCTCATCTTTTGAAAAGTAATTAAGGCCCAAGAGTAACTTATATTGCAATTTTAGTCCTTTTTGAATATTGTTGAAATCAATGTTTTGCTTGTTTTGGACTAAAGTGCAAATTACCCAAGTTGAGGGGTTTATTTGCAAATTGTGCATGCTATTATGTTCCTCATGTGTTGAATCATCATGAGAGTGAAGGTGATGCAAAGGTATGGCTTGTGATAGCCTGAATACCAAGAAAGAGCTGATAAAGCAATGTTTGTGCATTAAAACCTAGTTTTGGTGTAATGTGCAATTTACCCAAAACCTAGGGTTTAATATGCAAATTACCACTTCAAAATGGTCCCTACTGTTTCTTGGGATCATGTGGATCAAATAAAATGAGAGGGGTGTTTCATTTTTATCTCTTTGAAGGAGAGAGAATCTTGATATTAAAATAATCAAGATTTAATCATAAATGGAACTTTACTTCAAATTAATGCAAAAATAAATATAATAATTTTAGGGCCTTCAACCAAAAACGATATGGTTGGATTTTCTCAAGTGTGAACACCCTTGTGCCTTTCCTAGGCCACAAAAATATCTTAAGGAGGTGAAAACTCCACTCACCTTATTATAAGAAAAAGAAATATCCACTCACTTATGGATATTACTATTAAATGGATTAAGGTGCTTAATTTGTTTTTCTTTTAATTGTGGATAATTGAGAGGAATAAGAGGCAAGGATGATAGCCTCATTCCTAAGGAAGGAGAGGATGCAAGTGTCAAGGAATTGGAGGGGATAATTCCTACTTTCTCTCTCTTAATTGAATTTTTCAATAAAATTCACATATATGCTCATTTATCCATAGAGTAAAAGGGGAATTTCGAATTCACTTCCACCCTTTGGTTGCAAAACAACCAAGGACGCTTTGAAGGACCAGTATGACGACCCCCAACCTGTTGGTAAGCTCTTGACCTTCTTTCATCTTGATTTCATGGTGGAAATCATAAATCAATGCATAATTTCTTCTTTTCTTCACTCCATCTTCAACCCTAGCCAATCTTTTCACTCCAAAACTTGAGGACGAGCCTTGGGGGAGTTGCAAAAGCTTCTTACACCATTTTTGACGTGAATATCCAAAATTTGAATCTCAATTGAAGGCGGGTTATATAACTTGAACCATTAACTATTGTTATTAAACTCGATTTCCTCAATTCAATTGATTCAATTGTTATTCTTGCAATAGCTTTGAATAGTTGATGTAGTTGCATGGAAATGGTAGTAGTTTTCATGGGATTGAAGGTTGATGATGATAACCTGATCATAAGCACACACCTCAATCAAGAACAAAGGCAAACGGTTTGCAAATCAAAGAAGTTAATTCAGTTTCAAAACCGAATGGACACTTAGAGTTCAAAACTGAATGAGTGATTCGATTTCAAAACCGAATGGTCACTGGGGTCTAAAACCAAATGGGTATTTCACCCAAGACCGAATGGATAAATATACACAGGACCTAATGGGTAATTGTACCCATGATTGATTGGATAATTCATTTCAAAACTGAATGGGTTTTTGACTTCAAGATCGATTAGGTAATAGAGTCCAAAACCGAATGGGTATTGGACCTTGAAACCGTTTGAGGTCAAGTTCCTCAAGACCGTTTGGATGGTCAAAGCACCTTAAGACCGTTTGGATGGTCAAGGGTGAGGATTGAAGGATTAAAAATCCAAGGGCCAATAATTGTTGAACTTCAATAACTCAATCGATTGAAGGCTTCAATGTAGCAAATCATATTCAATTGATTGATGAAAGTACCTAATGAACCCTTGCAGTTTTGAGACTGATTTGGCCCAAATGGTCTTGAGACCGTTTGATCCCAAACAGTCTTGAAACCGTTTGGGGTCAAATGGTTTCAAAACCGTTTGGTGATGAAACCTCAAAACCGAATGAAGGTTATTTGAGATTCAATCATTTGGAAATTGATGGTGATGATTGTTCCAATGATCCAATGATTGATAGTGATGGTAATCAATGAAAGTACAAAGGTTGAAATCCTAAAAGTACCTAAATGATTAGTACATTAAAGGGATAAACCCTAATTGCTTATAAGAACATTAACTTAGTACACTATGTCAATCATAGATGTATGCACTTGATTAAAGGGTTGATATAACCTAATCAAGTTGAGAGGATGATAGAATGGAATTCATACATAAGTATGATTCATGTGGTGATTAAGGGTATGATCCTTAACAAAGAGATCATGAAACCCTAATCATGAGCATAAACCCTAATTGACAAGGTTATTGAACCCTAACCCTAATTCAAGGCAATTCTAAGTGAAACCCTAATCCAGGGTAAGAATGTAACCCTAATCCAGGGTGATGATATGTGTAAACCTAATTTAGGGTAATGTGATGCAAAACCTTAATTGGGATGAATAGTAAACCCTAATTATGGGTAATGGAACATGAAACCCTAAATGAGATGAATAGTAAACCCTAATTGTGGGTTATTGAATGTAGACCCTATTCTGGGGTGAAATTGTGTGAAACCCTAACTTAGGGTGGTTTTATGAGAAAACCTGATGTTTGATATGATGTGGAGCTCAAATCCAGGGTGATACTATGTAATGCTTATGAAACCCTAATCTTGGGCAATATGGTGATAAACCATAACCTTGATATGGGTAATGGGATGAATATCCCCAAATGACATGAAATGGGAAACCCTAACCCTAGTAAGGGAATAGTGGTGTTACCCTTGAATAGTGAATCCATATTTGTTTTACATGGTAATGATATGCAATTGATATCTCTGTTATCATCTGTGCTAACCATGCATGCATTTTGAAATGATGATTATGGCCAGGTATGAGCTATGATGTTTAATTCACTATTGTGATTGAGCCTTGTATGCCATAATATACCTTGCTGCCTGGTAAGAGGTAACAAGAGAGTTAATGGGCCTCAAGTACCAAGAGTGATGCTTGTAATAGCAAGTATCATGTTTACCTTGGTCAGATGACCTGAAGGTGATAGTTACCTGGAAAAGTGGTAACAATGCTAAATGATGAGCTAAGGGTTTGAATACCCAGAACCATATGATTATGGTAATAAGATTGTGAAGGGATGAGAATTCCCAATATTAAAACGAGGGACTGAATTCCCAATGCCTTTTAAAGACTAATAAGTAATTGATGCAAATAGTACACGTCTCTTTATAGCATTGTTATAATAAGTCATGTTTGATAACTTGGCTGATGCTAAAAAGAATATGAAAATGTACTTAATTAATCAAGTGAAATCTGTTCATTTAGTGCTTTGACCATAGATCCATCATCGTCAGTAGTTGGTGATGGTGAAATAGGTTTTCCTATGGAATTTCCTGGAATTCGCATATTTTGAATATGCGGGGGGTAAATGGGTGAAAATATCCTTACGTTCTGGTGAAGAGATTGATGGAAGGTAAACATTAAACCTCTCAATCCTTCATGTGTCAGGATGGATGTATCACAAATCTCCCGATGGTTGGGATGGATGTATCATTAATCTCCCAATGATATTTAATGTCGGGTTGATGGAGATAAACATTAATTCTCTCGATTGCCGATGAGAGTGCAGTTGATGCTGTAACTCTATAGTGAAGTTCCAGTATACCCTGGAAAGCTATTTTGAGCAGTTGACATAGTCCTGCTTGTGGTCCCGTACTGACCGGGATGTGGGAGGTCATGGGAATCCGACTCTTCCATTGACCTATTTATGGTACCGATTTCGATTTAGCAATGGTCGGTTGGAGTATGAGTGGTATACCTCATCTCCTCAGAGCTTTATTATGTTTGAAAAATGTAATCAGCCGTGTAGCGTATTTGCATAAGATTGAAATACGAAAATCACTAGTTGATGTTATACTGCTTAGCATGTCCTTGATCCATAAAGGTTATTTATGTTCTTCAATTCTTTATTGAATATTAGACATGCTAATTATCAAGTTACAACTGAAAAGCTTGCATAAGAATGTTGTTCTAATCTGCATAAATGATGAATTATCTGGTGTCAAGCTTATGATTCCACTGCTCAGTTTACTTCTATTAAACTGCAATAATAATGTTACGGCGGAGAGTTATATATCCCACTGGGGAAATTTTATAATGGTCTCACCCCTGTGGAATCCAACGTTTTTAGGTAAACACAGACAAAGAGGAAAAACCTCTATAGCAGAGGAAGAGCAGCCGCAACAACAGCAAGGACAGTAGTGATCCATCAGGTGGAGTTATTGGCTGTCTAGTTTTGTATAGTTAGTCCTATGAGTCGTCTCTGTACTCTCGGGTCCTAGGAGTTAGTGTTTTAAATATTTCAATCTGAGATTTTGGGCTTCAAGCCTCGAGGTTTTTATACTACCTATGTACAGTTGAAATAGAGTAGTGAATGCATGTATGCCTCGAGAAGCAATGATACATGTTATGTATATATGAACCAAGATATAATGTTTTACTTTGGTTCTGAATGAAAGAGTTTTCCTGTGAATGGATCTCTTGATAAATGGTTTTAATTTTAGTGATTTTCAGTAATCCGCTGCAAATAATTCACTTCCGCTTTAGTTAATCTTGTTTATGTGAGTTGGACGCTACACCGGCTCTCCCAATGACCTTGTATGGCACTGGTTTTGGGCTTCACAGCCAAAGGTTGGATTTGAGCGGGACGACTCACTTCCTTAGGGCATAATAAATCATAATCCAGCCTTATAGAATATATTGCTTAAGGAAAAGCACGAAACATTGGTTGAAGCCTTGTTTGTGTAGTTGCTCTTGCAGTTATTTACACGTTCCTCATATCTTGTGGAAAGTTCTTATAAAGCTTATCTTGTCAATCATGTTCTATAAAGAAATATTTGGTTATATGCCTCCCGGATATCTTGGTAAGTTGTTGTTAAGGTTAAGCTTTATTCAGTATGATACTTATATCAGTTATCTACTTTTCCTGAAGTTTTATAGTTTCGGCGGGGAGTTATGTTTCTCACTGGGATTGTGTGTCTCACCCCATTGGTTTACAACCTTTTTAGGTGATTGTGCTAGATGTGGTGGTGGTCGTGAGGTTGCGGCCGAGCAGCAAGAAGAACAATAGGAGGCAAGAGATGGATATGTTGTTGTTTTGGTTGTTTAGTAGTAGAGTCCTAGAGTCATCCCTATACTCTCAGGTCCTCATAGGTGTTATGACGATGTTTTACGATGTATAGATGATGTAGTTTGTTTATCCTGTTGTTGGCCTGGTATGGCCTGTTATGTATGTATAAACAGGTGGTGAACTTATTGTGCCTATGTGACAGCTGGATCCTATAAGCTGTGGACACATATCAAGGTTTAAGTTTGTTTATATAACATGTTTCCTTGTAAGATAAGGATTTGGATGAAATAGTTCCGTTATTATATGCTTTCCGCAATCGGTTTTAATTAACTTGTGTTTTCGGTAATATGTGGTTTATGGATGTTTCACATGTTTTCACATGGCATTTCGTTGTCTGTGTGATAGCGAGATGTCACAATAGAAGTTGGTATCAGAGCTCTAGGTTCACTGAGTCTACAGGGATCTATGACTAGGGTTGTGTCTGTTCTTGTGAGTTTTCCAGATTTTCTTACAATAACCTTATGCCCTCAGTAAAAGATAAAGCTTAAAGATGTCTGGAAACCATGAAGAACTTGCTACCGAGAGCAGTGATGTTACATCAGTTGATGGAGCAAGAGTGCAGGCACATGAAGATTGGGTGCCTGAGGTCCCCCAACTTGACCCAACCATTCTTGAGAACCCTGCCTATCAGTACCTTATGGGACAGGTAATGGCAACGATGAATCACATGGTGGATAGATTGCCAGTGCCTCTGCCAAGAGCACATGCTCCCCATGGTGAATCTTCAGGTATTAGGAAGACCTTTGAGCGGCTTCACCAAGTCGGAGCTTCGGATTATGCTAGAACAGTTGATCCATCAGATGCAGATCTGTGGCTAACATGTCTCGAGAAGGCCTTCTTGATCCTTGACATCCCCAAAGCAGACAAAGTCAAGCACGTTGTCTACCTTCAGAAAGGTAGTGCTGGCCACTGGTGGGCCATCGAGGAGGATAAGCGACCCAGTGAGGTGATCTGTTGGAACGTCTTCCGGCGGGAGTTCGTGAGCCGATACTTCCCGAAGATGTATCTGGATGAGAAGATCAACCAGTTTGAGCGTCTGCGCCAAGGATCGATGAGCATCACCGAGTATGAAGCCAAGTTTATGGACCTACTGAGGTTTTGTCCTCACATGGCAACAACAAATGATGAGAGAATCAGGCGGTTTGAGAAAGGTCTGAGTGTCGAGCTGTCGACACCTATTGCTACTCTGGAAAATCAAGAGTGGTTTGCCACATTTGTGGAGTCTGTCTGAAGGATTGAACGGTCAGTCTGAGAGAAGAGAGAGGCTATGTCCAAGAAAAAGGCTTGCTCAGTTTTAGAAACAGAGGTTTGATATCCGCAAGAAGACGAGGTTTTCTGCACCTTCTGTGAGGCAAGGTTCTAGTGCGCCATCGCAGTGGTCACCAAGTAAAGGAAGAGGGCGTGGTTATTCGCCATCCAGAGCTTATAGAATAGCTTCAGTAGTAGTGACAGGGCCATATAGGCTGCAGTTAGAGGACAGGTCATGCTATCTCTGTGGACAGATAGGGCATTTGAAGTCGAATTGCCCAAGGAAAGATGTCGAAGTGACGCAACAACCGAGACAGGATCAACATGGTGTTGACTCAAGGTCAATTAGGTCAATGTTGACTCACGTCTAAATTGACTAAACCCGTGTTTTGATGATGACTAACCATTCCACATATTGGTGTCTAATGTCTCTACTTGAGTGATTTTAGATTAGGTATAGACACACTCGAAATGCCCTAACTTGCGCATATCTAATTGGAGAAAAGACAATTCAAAGTCAATACAAGTGCACGTTTTTGTAATATGATGTAAATCCATTAGAATCATGTTGTAAATCACTTGTAATGATTGTATGACTTGTAATTAATCTTAGAAAAAATCAGGAGCACTTAGATCGAATGTTTAAGCACTCAAAAACCATTTTCCAAAATTCACATCAGGCTGTTCATCGGTCGAGTTCTATGAGTTGCAAAGTCGACCGATCCTGATTGGATCTTGAAAATGACTTTTGAACGGTCGAGTTTACACTACACAGAACTCGATCGATGGAGTACATGACCAATTCAATTTTCATTGGTCGGTCAAGTTTCCCCAGGACAAACTTGACCGATGGTCTGAATATCGGCTTTGTCTTTTACTCTATCGGTCGAGTTACCCTTATAGAAACTCGACCGATTGCATTGTACGAAAAAGTGTAGAAAAGTGCTTCTAGCCATTGTAAAGTTGCAACAAGTGAAAATATATCCGTTGCAAGCCACAAAATGGCTAGTTTTCATTCTCAAGTGTTCCTACAGGCTAAGAGGCATCCCCATCTATAAATAGGACCCCTTGGGCTTCATTCCAAGGTTGATCATTCATTACAAAACTCTATGTGAGGTTCCTATTCTATAGTTGAGTGCTTCCTACAACCTCCTCTCTCTCTCTAAGCTTAATCACTTGCTACATCCATTAGAGTGAGTAGGAAATCTGTAAGAGAGCTAGTCCTACATGTATATCTTGTGAGGCTCTCACTTCCACCACCTCCCTATCTCTCATTTCAACCACGAAGATGAAGGTTCTCTCTCTTATCTAAGAGAGGTGAAGAAGAACAAGGGAAAGAGGCCCTTGGTGAAGATCAAGGATGAAGACTTGGAGCAAGAGTGGGTAAGCCCTTGGTGAAGGCAGAAGACTCCTTGCTCAAGTGGGTAAGTCCTTGGTGGAAACTTCTCCGAGTGAAGGTGAAGTCAAAGGCGGAAGATCCAAGAAGAGTGGGTAATTCCTTAAAGGCTGAAGACTTGTGCAAGAGTAGGTAAGTCCTTGGAAGAAGGTGGAAGACTCTTGCAAAGTGGGTAAGTCCTTGGTAAGGTTGAAGACTCTTTGTATTGGATAGGTAAGTCATTTGGTTGGTCATGTATTGCAAGTATTATGAATGAATATAAGAATGCAATGGTTAGAAAATCCTAGAGGCTGACCTCTCTAGGTAAGTGGACTGACTCACTTCTAGTTTGAAGTGAGGAACCACTCTAAATAGCTTGTCCTCTTGTGTTTGTTCAATCTCTCTCATCCTTGCTATGCATGTTTTAGTTGCACATAAATTTCCTATTTAGCAACCTTATCTTGTGATATATCTTGAAAGGTTAATGAATTTTGTTTAAGTGCATTCAGCTCTATTCACCCCCCTCTAGAGCATCTAATTACCCATCTGGGATCCAACAATTGGTATCCGAGCGGGTCTTCTCCAAGCATACTTCAACAAGTAGGAGAAGATGGGTGACTACCAAGGAGGGAGATACTTGATCAGCCTACCAATCTTTGATGGGAGCAATTTCCTCTATTGGAGAAGAAGGCTTCAATTCTACATCCAAGGATCAAGTCTTGAGATGTGGCAAATGGTGAACAACCCATACATGCTACCAAAGACATAGATTGAAGAATGGGATGAAGCTACCTTGAAGAAAGCAACCTTGAATGCTAGAGCCATGCACATCCTCTATGCCTCCATGACCCCTACCGAGTTCAACTAGATTTCTTCATGTGAAACAATCTATGAGGTATGGAGAAAGCTATGCATCACTTATGAAGGGATAGATCAAGTGAAGGAAAGCAAAGTCTACATGCTCAAAGGGATGCTTGAGAACTTCAAGATGGGAAAGGAGGAGAGGATAGCCAACATGTACTCAAGGCTCAACACCATTGTGAATGGTCTTGCTGTTCTAGGACATCCTATGTCTAGTGGAGAGATCAACTCAAAGATCCTTAGAACTCTCCCCAAGCGGTGGGAACCCAAGGTGACTTCCATTGAAGAAGCAAGGTCCCTTAAGGATGTCCATATCAAAGAGCTCATTGGAAATCTACAAGCACATGAAGCCACACTTGACAAGAGGGAGGAAGTAGAAAGACAAGAGGAGAAAGAACTCAAGAGAATGAAGAAGGTTGAAATCAAAGCTCAAATCAAGGCTATTGTTGGTCAAGATTCTCCATCCTCTCAAGTTGAAGAAGATGCCATGTACTCCAAGGGTAAATTCTACAAAGGCAAATCCTCCTCCATCTGGTGCTTCACATGTGGAAAGAAGGGTCACTACAAGGAAGATTGCCCACAAGGCAAAAAGACCCATCTTCACAAGAAGAAGGAGAAATGGCACTCAAGCTCAAGTGGATCCTCCAACTCAAGCTCAAGTGAAGATTCAAGTGAAGGATCAAGATCAAGCTCTAGTGATGGAGAATGCCATTTTGCTATTATGGCATCAACAAGTAAGGACTCAAGTGAGGTAAATCTAAACTCTTTAGATAAAGAATCTTTGATTTCTATTATTCATGATACTTGTGCCTATCTTAAGTCTTCTAAAAGGAAAAGGAAAAAGCTTGCTAGAATTGTTGATAATTTGTATGTAGAATTAAATGATCTTGAACATGCTAATTCTTGCTTGCTTGATGATAAAAATGCTTGTCCTAGCCAAGTAGATTCTCTTAAACTTGAAAATGCTAGTTTGCTTGATAAGATTATATTTTTAGAAGCTCAACCTCTCATGCCTAGTTCTAATGAAGAGCATACTTTAATTTTTGATTCTCTCATGCATGATATTGATGTTCTTAAATCTGAAAACAAGGACAAAGATTTTGTTTTGTAAGAATTAGAAACAAAAAATTCCTCCTTGATTGCTAAAATCAATGTGCATGAATCTTGTTCTAGTTCTACTAGTAGAGAGAATGATGTTGCTGCTCTTCATATTGATAAAGAGTCCTTCATGACAAAAGCTATTTGCTTAGAAAATGATCTTTTGCATGCTAGAGATAATATTAATCAATTATCTTCTACTATTACCTCTCTTATGCATGATAATGATGGTTTGAGATCTTCTTTGCAAAGATTCTTAGTTGGTAAAAAGAATCTTAATGATATCCTACACCATACTACCAAACAAATTGGTAGACATGGTTTGGGGTATGATGGTAGTCAAAGAAACAACAAAGGTAAAGGACCTCCAATCTTCCATGGAGAATCCTCTAGTTCCAAGACTATGGGCACATGCAACTATTGCAATGAAATTGGTCATTATTCTACTTGTTGTCCTTTTAGGAAAGCACCCAAGAGCAATAGGACTTGGGTTGCTAAGCTAACCCCTCCGGACCCAAAAATATGATTGGGGACCATTTCATTTTTCTTCTTGTAGGTACTTGCAAATAGATTGACTTGAGCTATTGAATTGCAAATTGACTTCTCAATCCACATGAAAGAAGAAAGGTGAGATGTGTAGAGGGTGACAACAAATGGAAAAAGGAATGGTAAGAACAAAGGTAATGTTTCTCTTGCTTATAACCTATCCTAACTTATTTTTGTCAAGTTAGTGTGCACTATACATATGGTTTTTGAGTCAAAAGTGGTATTTTGTGTTTCTCTTCACACTCTTGCTCAAAAATGGTTTCTAATGCTTCTTCTATAGTGCATTACTAACTTGCTTAGACATGTTTGGATATGGTTTGTATTTTTAGCATGCCTTTAAATATGTTTTTATGAAATATATGTGCTTTTTGACAGCTGCTCTGTCGGTTGAGTTTGCTCTATTTGAAACTCGACCGATAGGCACCAATGGGTGTTGCCAGCAGCTGTCATCGGTTGAGTTGTCAATGCACAAAACTCGACCGATAACACTGTGCACAGAATACACAGTTGGCTTATTGAATGAGAATTTCCCTCTCAACTCAATTTTCTCAACCAATAGCCTTATTATTTGGCACTCCTTTGGTACCTTTATATATGCATTTTTCCATGCTTTAAATTGCCTATCTTGCTTAAAACTCTATCTCTCTAATTACTCTAAATTGGTATACCTATATCTTGCAATTACTTACTTTGAGTTATTTTGCAGGTTTTGATGATGATCTCCTTCGATCTCTTGGTTGTGTCTAAAATTGCTTCCGTTGTACTCTAACTTGCTACATCTATCTAGGTGTATATCTTATTTGGATACAACCTTGAGGTTCTTAGTGGTGATCATCTTTTGGTAATGATGCATATTTGTTAATGAGTTATATCCTTTCATGCTTCTAAAATTGCTTATCTCTTTGTTTGGATATATGTCTACATATACTCATAGCTTGCTTTATCTTGTGTATCTTTTGGTATCTCTTGCTATGATCTAGATCCTACTAGTAGTCCTAACTTGTGATAACATCTACTAGTAGTTCATATACATGTAGTTCTAGCCTTGTTTATAATTGGCATCTTTGCCCATCTAGTGGTATTCATATATATGCTATGCTTGTATCTTATCTCATACACGCTCAAGCTTGTTCCTTAAATTGCATATCTACTATTTTGAGCTACTTACATAACATTGTGATGCAGGGTACATAGATCTACATTATATGTAGAAATTGGAGTATTTTTGGATTTTATGCAGACTTTGTTCTAGTTTCAGTTTTTGCTGCAAGAGTAGTGTTTTTTAATGCAGAAACGACCTTCTGAGCAAGGCTCATCACTTTTCCGTGAGCCCTGACAATTTTTGGGAAAATTCTGTCATCTTGAGGGTCAAAATTGCATTTTATTGTTTTTCTAAAACACTTTATCTTGCATTTTGGGTTATTCAAGTATATGCTTCAACTTGCTTTTAATTCTATGCTTGGACAAGCCCCTATCTGTGCTCTTCTACTCTCCTTATATATATTTGTGTTATCTCCTTTCTCTTTAACAAGTGATGTTTCTTATTTCTTCATAACCCCACTTTTTGAAATGACAAAGGGGGAGAAAGGTATGTCTTCTTTTAAAAGAGGAAGAAGGTATGTCTTACATGAAGAGGAGAAGCATGTCCATGTAAAGGGGAGAAGGTAAATGGGAGAAGACATATATGTGTAGAACATATATGAGTAGAATACATAGTATTCTATAAATGTTGTGAAAGCTAACCATGCAGGAGAAATATCATCAATTGAGGAGGAGTATGAGAACTCCATGTGCATCAATTGAGGGGGAGCATATGAGCTCAATCCTATTGAAACCCCTAGATTTCTCCAAAGGTATGACTTTACTTAAATGCTTTCAATACATTTATGGAATGGTTTTGTCATCTTCAAAAAGGGGGAAAATGTTGACTCAAGGTCAATTAGGTCAATGTTGACTCACGTCTAAATTGACTAAACCCGTGCTTTGATGATGACTAACCATTCCACATATTGGTGTCTAATGTCTCTACTTGAGTGATTTCAGATTAGGTATAGACACACTCCAAATGCCCTAACTTGCGCATATCAAATTGGAGAAAAGAAAAGTCAAAGTCAATACAAGTGCACATTTTTGTAATATGATGTAAATCCATTAGAATCATGTTGTAAATCACTTGTAATGATTGTATGACTTGTAATTAAGCTTAGAAAAAATCAGGAGCACTTATATCGAATGTTTAAGCACTCAAAAGCCATTTTCTAAAATTCACATCAGTCTGTTCATCGGTCGAGTTCTGTGAGTTGCAAACTCGACCGATCCCGATTGGATCTTGAAAATGACTTTTGATCGATCGAGTTTACACTACACAGAACTCGACCGATGGAGCACATGACCAATTCAATTTTCATTGGTCGGTCGAGTTTCCCAAGGACAAACTCGACCGATGGTCTGAATATCGGCTTTGTCTTTTACTCTATCGGTTGAGTTACCCTTATAGAAACTCGACCGATTGCACTGTATGGAAAAGTGCAGAAAAATGCTTCTAGCCGTTGTGAAGTTGCAACAAGTGAAAATATATCCATTGCAAGCCAAAAAATGGCTAGTTTTCATTCTCAACTGTTCCCAAAGGCTAAGAGGCATCCCCAGCTATAAATAGGACCCTTTGGGCTTCATTCCAAGGTTGAGCATTCATTGCAAAACTCTATGTAAGGTTCCTATTCTATAGTTGAGTGCTTCCTACAGCCTCCTCTCTCTCTAACCTTAATCACTTGCTACATCCATTAGAGTGAGTAGGAAATCTATAAGAAAGCTAGTCCTACATGTATATCTTGTGAGGCTCTCACTTCCACCACCTCCCTATCTCTCATTTCAACCATGAAGATGAAGGTTCTCTCTATTATCTAAGAGAGGTGAAGAAGAATAAGGGAAGGAGTCCCTTGGTGAAGATCAAGGCTGAAGACTTGGAGCAAGAGTGGGTAAGCCCTTGGTGAAGGCAGAATACTCCTTGCTCAAGTGGGTAAGTCCTTGGTGGAAGCTTCTCCGAGTGAAGGTGAAGTCAAAGGCGGAAGATCCAAGAAGAGTGGGTAATTCCTTGAAGGCTGAAGACTTGTGCAAGAGTAGGTAGGTCCTTGGAAGAAGGCGGAAGACTCTTGCAAAGTGGGTAAGTCCTTGGTAAGGTTGAAGACTCTTTGTATTGGATAGGTAAGTCATTTGGTTGGTCATGTATTGTAAGTCTTGTGAATGAATATAAGAATGCAATGGTTAGGAAATCCTAGAGGATGACCTCTCTAGGTAAGTGGACTGACTCACTTCTAGTTTGAAGTGAGGAACCACTCTAAATAGCTTATCCTCTTATGTTTGTTCAATCTCTCTCATCCTTACTATGCATGTTTTAGTTGCACACAAATTTCCTATTTAGCAACCTTATCTTGTGATATATCTTGAAGGTTTAATGAATTTTGTTTAAGTGCATTCAACTCTATTCACCCCCCTCTAGAACATCTAATCACCCATCTAGGATCCAACACATGGGTCAGACATACAACAGTCCAGTGGCGCCAGAGGGCGAGGATGCGGCCAAGCATCACATGCAGGATCATCTGCTCAAGGAAGCAGAGGACATGGACAGTAGGCAACGACTAGATTCTATACTATGAGTCAGCCGGAAGTGATAATCAACCCGCGAGTGGTGGTAGGTCAGATGGAGTTATTTTATTCTGATTTGTCTTCTTCTTACTTTATATCTATTCTGGTTGACTCGGGTGCTACACACTCTTTTATCGCTTGTAGTATGCTTGATAGCTGTCTTTTACCTGTTAGTTGTAAGAAAAATAACTTGTTGTTAGAAGCCTCTCTTGATGGTTCCTCGATGCTTCGAGAAGTGTGTTCGTCCTGTGTTCTATCCTTTTTGGGATACAAGATACAAGTGGATCTTATACCACTTGATATGCATGGATTCGATGTAATCCTTGGGATGGATACCTTAGAGAAGTATAAGGTTGTGTTGGACTGTGGTTCCAAGCAAGCGATGTTTGCTGATGATGGTGAGAATTGGATCTTCCAGGGAGATAGGAAGATTCTTCCGACATGTTTGGTGTCAGCTATGGTGGCAGAAAAGTTGTTGCAGTAAGATTGTAGACCATTCTTAGCTCACGTTGTGGATACCAAGGCAAAAGGTCCTAGCCTTTAGGAGGTGCCTGTTATCCAAGAGTTTGTAGATGTGTTTCCCGATGAGTTCCCCGGTGTTCCCCCACCTCGAGAGATGAACTTTGAGATTAATATGGTTCCAGGAACATAGCTAGTTGCTCAGGCACCATACAGGATGGCTCCAGCTGAGATGGTAGAGATGAAGAAGCAGTTACATGAGTTGTTGGATAAAGGTTTCATCAGACCGAGCACATCACCGTGGGGTGCCCCAGTTCTTTTCATAAAGAAGAAGGATGGATCAATGCGTTTGTGCATAGATTACCGGCAGTTGAACAAAGTTACGATCAAGAACAAGTACCCATTGTCGAGGATAGACGATCTGTTTGATCAGTTACGAGGTGCTATAGTGTTCTCAAAGATTGATCTACGGTCTGGATATCATCAGTTCAGAATTAAAGATGAGGACATACCAAAGTCATCTTTTAGGACGAGGTATGGTCACTTTGAGTTCGTGGTTATGCCGTTTGGGCTAACCAATGCACATGCTGCCTTCATGGATCTGATGAACATAGTGTTCTGTCCGTTTCTAGACCAGTTTGTTGTGGTTTTTATAGATGACATCTTGATCTACAGTCGGGACAGTAGAGAGCATGAACATCATCTTCGACGAAGCGTTGACTCTTCTTCGCCAACACCAGTTGTATGTCAAGTTTAGTAAGTGTGAGTTCTGGTTGGAAGAAGTGACTTTCTTTGGTCATGTGATATCTGCAGAAGGAGTTAGAGTGGAGCCTAAGAAGGTGGAGTCAGTTGCTGACTGGGGCAACGAAAGACACCGACAGAAGTTTGTAGTTTTCTGAGTTTAGCAGGATACTACCGGAGGTTTATAAGAAACTTCAGTGTGACCGCCTTGCCACTGAAAAAATTGACCAGGAAGGATGCACCTTTTGTTTGGGATGGTCATTGTCAGCAAGCTTTCCAAAGTTTGAAGGAAATGCTGACTAGTGCTCCAGTGTTGGTGTTGCCAGAGCCTAGGAAAGGCTATGTTGTTTTCTGTGATGCTTCCAAGAAAGGCTTAGGTTGTGTGCTGATGTAGGAAGATCATGTGGTTTCTTTTGCTTCGTGACAACTTAAGAAACATGAGGAGAGTTATCCAACACATGATTTGGAGTTGGCAATGGTGGTCCATGCATTAAAGATTTGGAGACACTATCTTTATGGGGAAGCATGTCATATCTTTACAAATCATAAGAACTTGAAGTACATCTTCTCGCAGAGCGAGTTGAACATGCGACATCGTCGCTGGATGGAGTTGACCAATGATTATGATTGCACCATTGAGTATCATCCTGGTAAGGCGAACGTGGTAGCTGATGTGCTTAGCAGGAAATATTCTTCTCTTCTTACGAAGAAGGCACACATAAGTTCTTTGATATGCCATAGGCAAGATATGTTTGTCTCTTTGCGGAAGATGAATGTACGGCTAGAAGTTTCCTTGTTGGCAGGATTGTTGGCACAGATGCAAGTAAATCCTACGTTGAGACAGCAGATCAAAGATGCACAACAAGCAGATGCTTCAGTTCAGTTAATCAAATCAGAGTTTGGCAGCGAAAAGCGTATTAGGTTCCATGAGTCCGAGGATGGACTAGTTTGCTATCATGGTAGGATGGTGGTCCTAGATGTTGACAATTTGAGGAATTTAGTGCTCGAGGAAGTAGATACATCGATGTATGCTATGCATCCAGGTGTCACCAAGATGTATCACAATCTGAAGGACCTGTATTGGTGGCCTGGCTTGAAGAGAGATGTAGCCGAGTTTGTGACGAGATGTGCGTTATGCCAGCAAGTTAAGGCTGAGCATTAGAAGCCGGTAGGTACGTTGCAACCCATGCCGATACCGTAATGGAAATGAGATCATATAACCATGGATTTCGTAGTTGGTCTGCCGAGGACAGCTAAGAATCATGATTCCATCTGGGTGATAGTGGACAGATTGACAAAGTCTGCTCATTTCAAACCTGTGAAGATAACATATACAACAGAGAAGCTTGCTCAGGCGTATGTGGATGAGATAGTGCGTTTGCACGGTGTGCCCGCAACGATAGTCTCCGACAGAGGAACCTAGTTCACAAGTCATTTTTGGGAATAGTTGCACAAAGCATTGGGAACGCAGTTGAGGTTCAATACCGCTTTCCACCCACAGATAGATGGACATTCGGAAAGGACTATTTAGACTTTGGAGGATCTTCTCTGAGCTTGTGTTTTGTAGTTTCTAGGAAGTTGGTACGTGCATCTCAGTTTGATAGAGTTCGCCTACAACAATAGTTACCAGCGGAGCATCGACATGGCTCCTTATGAGGCTTTATATGACAGGAAGTGTAGACCTCCTTTATGATGGTATGAGTCAGGTGAGTATCAACTTTTGGGTCCTGAGTTAGTACAACAGACAACAGAGAAGATCAAAGTGATACAACAATAGTTGAAAGCGGCACAAGATAAACAAAAGTCGTATGCAGATAATCACTGACGACCCCTAGAGTTCCAAGTGGGAGACAAAGTGTATCTCAAGGTCTCACCATGGAAAGGCATGCTGAGGTTTGGACAGAAAGATAAGTTGGCACCCAGGTATATGGGGCCATATCCAGTAATAGCACGTGTTGGCAATGTAGCTTACAAGTTAGAACTACCACCAGAGTTGCACATGTTACATCTGGTGTTCCATGTCAGTATGCTGAAGAAAAGTCATCCAGACACAGAGACAGTGATACAACCAGTTGAGGTTGAGCTTGATGAAGATGTAACCTACGAGGAAGGTCCAGTGATGATTCTTGACAGAAGAGTAAAGAAATTAAAGAGGAAGGACCTGATGCTTGTGAAGGTTCTTTGGCATCATCATGGCATTGAGGAAGCCACATAGGAGCTCGAGGAAGAGATGAGGAAGAAGTATCCTTTTGTAGGGGTTTATGGCTTGTAAGGACCCTGACCTTCATTTTAGGCTTACCCTATTTGCTTTGCCTAAACCTTGTGTTGAGATGTTTGCTAATCACCTGAATTGTGATTAGGGTTTGTCTGTGCTTTGTTGAGAGGTTGAGGTGCAACTTGAAAATTACCCAAGTTTTAGGGTTGGTGTGCAAGTTTGTCACCTTGATAGATATCTTTTTCTCTCCTTGCATCCTCTAGGGTTGGTAGGATGGGTTGGGCTCATTGCTTGAGCAACCTTGGGTTTTGTTTTGCCTTGTTTGGGCTTTGCGTTGCTTTGTTGGGCCTTGTGTCGGGCAATCCCTAGGTGTATCGGCCAAGCTTGAGTGTCTCAACTAGGATGGTGTGTCGACCAGGAAGTGTATCGGACAAGATGGTGGTGGGTGTGTCGGGTTACCATGTTGGGTGACACACACCCCACTTGACCTAGCCTCGTTTGTGTCACCTTCTTTGGACAAGTGTCCGTTGCCTTGCTAGTAGATGTCAAGTCATGGACAAGTGGTTTGGGATGCTAGCATGTGGCATAACCCTTGGACAAGTGGTGGTTGGGCGGACACATGTGGAGCAAGCCCTTAGTGGACGCCCACTTAACCCTCTTACTTATATACACCCTTCTTTGTTAGCTTGAGATCCCTTTAGATCTTTAGTTGCTTCCCTTCTTCCTTGTTGGACGATACCTTCCCTTGGTGAGCTTGGTGGCCGATCTCCTTGGTGGAGTCTTCTTCTTCCTCTAGTGGTGGCCGAACCCTAGAGTGTGTCTTGCTTCTCTTCTTGTGGTGAGCATCTCCCCCTCTTTCCTTGGAACCTTCTTCTCCTTCTTGCTTGTTCTTCGGCCATGGTGTTTATGAGCTTTTCTTTTCTTCTTGAGGTGGCCGAAGGTGGTGCTTGGAGCTTGGAAGCTTGGTGCTAGGAGCTTGGAGCTTGCTTAAGGTAGGTTACATAACTCCTAACCCTAGCTATACTACTTCCTTTTCATGTTACATGTTTATATGTCATCTTGATTGGCCAAGCATCTTGTTAGATACGTTTCTTGCCCTAGTATGTACCCTTTTATCTTGTTATATATATAGCGGTCATGATGTTGATGTGATCTTAGACCTTGTGGCCGAACCTTGAGTTTAGGGTTCCTTGGACCAAACCCCTTTCTCTCCCATTTGGTTTTGAGAAGTGAGTTCGAGCTCTAGTAGTGTAGGTAAAACCCCTATCACTTGGATGTTGAGAGGTGAGTCTATGCTCTAGTTGCTTGGGCAATACCCTTCTCTCACCATGGATTTGATAGGTGAGCCTTGGTTGGACGTCGACCTTGTTGAGGTTGGAAGGATGGCCGATAAGGGGATGATCCACCTTGTTGCCCGATATGTGATGGAGGTTGTGCAAAGCCCCTCTCTCTTGGTTGTTGAGAGGTGAGTCAACTCTCTTGATCTATTAGGGTTTGATGATGGTGATCTTGAGGTTGATGATGACCAACTGATATGGTCCTTATGCCTTGCACGATACCCTTTTGTGGTTCTTTGCACGATACCCCTCTCTAGGGTTTTGTCTTGGGCGATATGATAAGTTGGGTTCTGTTGACCTTGTTGCCCAATATGACCCCTTCACCGTGTTAGTGTTGTTGGGAGATATGCCTTGTTACCCAAGAAGGTTTTGGGAGTGTCGAATCCTGGATGCCTTTATCTGACATGATGCTTGGTAGATATCCCTATTTTGTGCCTTGGGCGACATGGGTTGGCTTTGGGTTTGCCCGATATGAGCCTTAGATAGGGAAACCCTAGATGGGTGCCATAGTGTTGGACGATATGGTTGCACTTATCCTAGTTGAACGATAGCCCTCCTTAAGCGCCATGATGTAGTTGGATAGAGGTCAGTAGTGTGCTTGTTGGGTGTTATGGTCTTGGCCTGGGTTGATATGGCGTTGGGCATTATGATGATGGTGGTTTCCCGACATGGAACCCTAACCCTAATGGGCGATAGGGTCTTGGCCGTTAGGGTTGGTTGTGCTTCCCGTTACACCTGCACCTGGCTGCACAATGCACCTTTGGTTCTAGTCTTCTCGTTACCCCCAGTAGGTGTGTTGCCTATCACAACGTTGCCCGTCGGTGGGCGTTGCACGATGCAACGTTGCCCGCCTGACATGAGGTTGCACGTGTGGGCGTCACAGGTTGAGTGTTGCCCGATGCCAATGGGTAGGTGTTACCCGACATGGCATTGCATGATATGGTTCTATTCATTATGATGTTGCACATTTGGGCGTTGCAGGTGGTGAAGTGCTGCCTGACAGGGGTGCTGCTCGTTATCTCCTTGTAGTGCCGGGCATCACACTCTTTGGTGAGAGATGTTGTGCTTTTGGTGAGGGTTGTCCCTTAGCTGATACACCTATAGTAAGGGGTGTACCTTGTGTTCAGTTGGCAGCCCTAATGTTTGTTGTACTTTGATATATGAGGTTGTTATGCTTTGATACATATACATATAAAAGAATTCTATGCTTTGATACACTCATCTATGTTGCATGGTTGACTCTCATAATAAAGTAAAAAGCTGTAAATGTTCCTTGTACAAGTATCATCACTCCTTTGTGATTTCACTAACCATGCAGAAGACAGTTGTACGATGAGGCCATGATAATGGCATAATAGTGATATGATGTGGAACATCAAGGGTTATGATGAACCCAGTGATATATGATGGGTGTTACCCATGGAATGGCAATGTGTGCCTTGATGATGGGATTGAGTCCCAATGATGTTGATCCTTGAGATGGATCTTGATGATTGGCAAGAGGCCAAGTGGTAACATGTAATGTTGGCTTTGAGAATAAGAATGACAATGTAACACCTGATAATGAGATCTATGTTGTTTACTGGTGATTTACTTTACATGTTACATAACTTGGTTGAATCTTGCAATCCGCTTCAAATGTATTAATTAATTATAGAGGAACCTTACATGTAGTTTGCCCTGGCCATAGATCCATCATCGTCAGTAATTGATGATGGTGAAACAGGTTTCTCCTACGGGATTACCTGGAGTGCATATTGTTGAATATGTAGGGTTTCTCCTAGCCAAAAATAGGAGGATTAGAGTGCAACTGCGGTTGTGAAATCAATATGTGTATAAGAGCATGGTGATCAGGCCCATGGCTCAGTGTGAAGGAGCATGAATGTGTTCATGGCTCAGGAGCATGGTGAATAGGCTCGTGGCTCATGATAAAAAGGGTCGACTGTGTGAGCTAACCCTGTGGCTGAGGCCACTCAAGCAAGAGACTATGGTCCTGCTTTGGTTAACGTGCACTGACCATGAAGAGGTGAGGTCATGGAGTCCAGCTCACCCAATGATCTTTTATGGCACCGGTTTTGGACTTTGCAACCAAAGGTTGGATTTGAGTAGGACGGCTCACTTCCTCAAGACATAATAAACCATAATCCAGCCGTATAGAATATATTGCTTAAGGCAAAATACGGAACATTGGCTGAGGCCTTGTTTGTCTAGTTGCTCTTGCAGTTATTTACACATTCCTCATATCTTTTGGAAAGTTATTATAAAGCTTATCTTGTCAATCATGTTCCATAAAGAAATATCTGGTTATATGCCTGCCGGATATCTTGGTAAGTTGTTGTTAAGGTTAAGCTTTGTTCAGTATGCTGCTTATATCAGTTACTTGCTTTTCCTGAAGTTTTATAATTTCAGCGGGGAGTTATGTTTCTCACTGGGACTGTGTCTCACCCCGCTGGTTTACAACCTTTTTAGGTGATCATGCTAGATGTGGTGGTGGTCGTGAGGTTGCGGCCGAGCAACAAGAAGAACAGTAGGAGGCAAGAGATGGATATGCTGCTATTTTGGTTGTTTAGTAGTAGAGTCCTAGAGTCATCCCTGTACTCTCAGGTCCTTAGAGGTGTTATGATGATGTTTTATGATGTATAGATGATGTAGTTTGTTTATCCTACTGTTGGCCTGGTATGGCCCGTTATGTATGTATAAACAGGTGGTGAACTCTTTGTGCTTATGTGACAGCTAGATCCTATCACCTGTGGACACGTATCAAGGTTTAAGTTTGTTTATATAACATGTTTCCTTGTAGGATAAGGATCTGGATGTAATAGTTCCGTTATTATATGCTTTCCGCAATCAGTTTTAATTTACTCATGTTTTTGGTAATATGTGGTTTATGGATGTTCCACATGTTTTCGCATAGCATTTCGTTGTCTGTGTGATAGCAGGATGTCACAGATAGGGTGTTGTTCTACCCTTGTTGCCCGATATGCTTGAGGTTGTATAAAACCCCTCTCACTTAGTTGTTGAGAGGTGAGCCAACACTCTTGGTATCCTTAGGCGATATGGTATGGATGGCTGTGACGAGGTTGAGACCTTCTAACCCTAGTAACCCGATATGGTTTGTAGGAGTGGTGACTGATATCCCTCTCCTAAGGTTGAGCTTGGACGATATGTTAAATGGATGTTGACCTCTTTGACCAATATGGGTCCTTACCCAAGATGTGTTGTTGGACGATATGCTCTTCGACGATATAGTGTTTGCCCGATTTTCCCTCTTGAGTACCCTAGATGACATGGATAGGCCATGCCTTGATGATGAGTGTTGAGCAACACCCCTCCTTCCTTGAGTTGTGAGGTGAGCTCTAGCACTTGGTCGATATGATGATGGGTATGTTAGTTGGACGGTATGGGTTTCTCAAACCCTAGTTGTTGGATGATATGTCCCTTGGCCGATAAGGAGCCATGACCCTAGATGGGTGATATACTAGTGCCTTGAATGATATGGAAGTTCTTGGGTGATATGGTGTGACGACCAAGGTGTTGGTTGATGATCGACAGGGATGTGTCTTGGCGATAAAGACATGGTGGTTGGGCAACATGGAAACCCCAATTCTATCTTGGGCGACATGGGGTCTTGGCCGACATGGTGTGCTTCCCGGTACCATCTTGTATAGAGTTGCCCATTATGGTGGATGCCCGACTTGGGGCTTGGCACCCTAGGGTTTGGTAGTGGTCGATACCTTTGGGTGAAGGATAGTGCCCTACCCGATATCCTTTTAGTGAGGGTTGTGCTCTACCCGATATACCTATGATGAGGAGTATGATACCTTTAGTGAGGGACTGTGTGCTTTTTGTGAGGGTTATCCCTTACCTGACATACTTAGGGTAATTGTTATGGTAATACTTGCTTTGGTTACATGAGAATGCTTGGTATTGAGACGCTTACCTATGTTGCATGGTTGTTCCTCATAATGGAGTAAAGGGTTATAGATGTTCCTTGTACAAGTACCATTGTTTCTCTATGATTATGCTAACCATGCATGTTCCATGTGTATGGATATGAAATCAGGTAATAGCCATGGTGATGGTATGATAGTGATATGATATGGAACATCAAGGGTTATGATGAACCCAGTGATATATGATGGGTGTTACCTATGGAATGGCAATGTGTGCTTTGATGATGGGATTGAGTCCCTGTGATGTTGATCCTTGAGATGGATCTTGATGATTAGCAAGAGGCCAAGTGGTAACATGTGATGTGGGATCCTGGTGATGGATCAGGATGATATTGATGGCTTTGAGAATAAGAATGACAATGTAACACATGATAATGAGATATATGTTGTTTACTTTTGTTTACATGTTACATAACTTGGTTGATCCCAACAATCCACTTATAATATACTAATTAATTATAGATGAACCTTTCATGTAGTTTGCCCTGGCCATAGATCCATCATCGTTAGTAGTTGGTGATGGTGAAATGGGCTCTCCTGCGGGTTAACCCGGAGCGCATATTGTTGAATATGTGGGGTTTCTCCTAGCCAAAAATAGGAGGATTAGAGTGCAACTACGGTTGTAGACTTAAGATGTGTATAGAGCATGGTGAACAGGCCCAAGGCTCAGTGTGATGGAGCATGAATGCATTCATGTCTCGGGAGCATGGTGAACAGGCCTGTGGCTCATGATATACTAGCGCTGTGACCTGTACCAAGGTGGGCTAGAGGAAAGGATAGCCTGCAGAGCTAACCCTGTGACTGAGGTCACGTAAGCAAGAGACTGCGGTCCTGCTTTGGTTCTCATGCACTGACCACGAGGGTAGAGGTCATGGATTCCAGCTCTTCCATTGACCTTGTATGGCACCTGCTTTGGGTTTTGCAACTAAAGGTTAGATTTGAGCGGTACGACTCATTTCCTCAGGGCATAATAAATGGTAATCTAGCCGTACAGTATATCTACTTAGGGTAAACACGGAACATTGGTTGAGGCCTTGTTTGTATAGTTGCCCTTGCAGCTAATTACATGTTGCTCAGATGTTGTGATAAGACCCTATAAGACTTGTCTTGTCAATCATGTTCCATATGTTATCTGTTTATATGCCTCTTAGATATCCTGGTAAGATGTTATAGAGATAGTTCTACTCAATATGTTGCATATATGATCTGCTTATATTAGTTACCTGCTTTATCTATTCTTGCTCTCCCAAGGTTTTATAGTTTCGGCGGGGGTTATGCTTCTTGCTGGGACTGTGTGTCTCACCCCGTTGGTTTAAAACCTTTTAGGTGGACGTGCTAGACGTGGTGGTGATCGTGGTGTTGCAGCTGAGTAGCAAGAAGAACTGTAGAGGTAAGAGATGGATATGCTGTTGTTTTTGGGTGTTTTGTAGTAGAGTCCTAGAGTCACCCCTATACTCTTAGGTCCTTGGAGGTGTTTTGACGAGGTTTCATGATGTATAGTTGATATGGCTTTCTTATCATGTTGTTGACCTGGCTAGGTCTGTTATGTACATAAACATGTGGTGAACTCTTGTGCTTATGGGACAACTAGTTCCTATGAGTTGTGGACATGTATCAAATTTATGTATATTTATATAACATGTTTCTTGTAGGATATGGATCTGGTTGTAATAGTTCCTTTCTTATCTACTTTCCACAATCGGTTTTAATAAACCCGTCTTTTTGGTAATATGATGTTTAAGACGGTTCTACACATTTTCACATGGTGTTTCACTATCTTTGTGATGAAAGGATGTCACAAGTAGGTTGGTATCAGAGCTCTAGGTTCACTGAGTCTACAGGGATCTAGGACTAGGTTTGTGTCTGTTCTTGTGATTTTCTCCAGATTTTCTCATAATGACCTTCTGCCCCCAGCAGAAGATAAAGTTAAAAGATGTCTAGAAATCATGAAGAGCATGCCGCCGAGAGAAGTGACGCTGCATCCGTCGATGGAGCGAGTGTGTAGGCATATGAAGATCGGGTGCCTGAGGTCCCCCAAATCACCCCAGCCATTCTTGAGAATCCTGTCTACCAGCACCTCATGGGACAGGTAATGGCAATGATGAATCTCATGGTGGAAAGATTACCTATGCCTCTGCCAAGAGCACCGGTTCCCCATGGTGAATCTTCAGGCATTGGGAATACCTTCGTCAGAGATTCGGATTATGCTGGGACGGCTGATCTAGTGGATGCAGATCTGTGGCTGACAGGTCTTGAGAAGGCCTTCCAGATCCTTGACATCCCCGAAGCAGACATGGCCATCTAGGCCGCAGTTATTCTTCATCCAGAGCCTACAATACATCTTTAGTAGCAGTGACATGGCCATCTAGGCCGCAGTTAGAGGACAGGTCATGCTATCTTTATGGACAGGCATGGCATATGAAGTCGAATTGCCCAAGGAAAGATGTCGAAGTGACGCAACAACCAAGATAGAGTCAACAAGGTTCAGATAGACAACAATTTAGTGGCGCTAGAGGGCGAGGATGCGGCCAAGCGACACAAGCTGGATTGCCTGCTCAAGGAAGCAGAGGGCATGGATGACATCAAGCAACGAATCGATTCTATGCTATGAGTAAGCCTGAGGCGATAGTCAACCCGCGAGTGGTGGTAGGTCAGATGGAGTTATTTCATTATGATTTGTCTTCTTCTTGCTTTGTATCTGTTTTGGTTGACTCGGGTGCTATGCACTCTTTTATCACTTGTAGTATGCTTGATAGCTCTCTTATACCTGTTAGTTGTAAGAAAGATAGCTTGTTGTTAGAAACCCCTCTTGATGGTTCCTCGATGCTTTGAGAGGTGTGTCCATCTTGTGTTCTATCCTTTTCGAGACACAACATACAAGTGGATCTCATACCACTTAATATGCATGGATTTGATGTAATCCTTAGAATGGATACCTTAGATAGGTATAAGGTTGTGCTGGACTGTGGTTCTAAGCAAGCTGTGTTCGCTGATGATGGTGAGAAGTGGATCTTCTAGGGAGATAGGAAAATTCTTCCGACGTGTTTGGTATCATCTTTGCTGGCAGAGAAGTTGTTGCAACAAGGTTGTAGAGCATTTTTGGCTCATGTTGTGGATACTGAGGCTAGAGGTCTGAGTCTTCAGGATGTGACAGTTATCAGAGAGTTTGAGGATGTGTTTTCCGATGAGTTTCCCGGTGTTCCCCCACCTCGAGAGATTGACTTTGAGATCAATCTAGTACCAGGGACACAGCCAGTTGCTCAGACACCGTACAGGATGGCTCCAACTGAGATGGCAGAGCTGAAGAAGAAGTTACAAGAGTTGCTGGATAAAGGTTTCATCATACTGAGCACATCGCCATGGGGTGCTCCAGTTCTGTTCGTGAAGAAGAAGGATGGATTGATGCATTTATGCATAGATTACCGACAATTGAACAAAGTTACGATCAAGAACAAGTATCCTTTACTAAGGATAGACAATATGTTTGATCAGTTGCGTGGTGCTACCATGTTCTCAAAGATTGGTCTGCGGTATGGATATCATCAGTTGAGGATCAAGGATGAGGACATACCAAAGTCATCTTTCAGGACGAGGTATGGTCACTTTGAGTTTGTGGTTATGCTGTTTGGGCTAACCAATGCACTTGCTGCTTTCATGGATCTGATGAATAGGGTGTTCCGCCCGTTTCTAGATCACTTTATTGTGGTCTTCATAGATGACATCTTGATCTATAGTCATAAGAGTCAACAACATGAACAACATCTTCGACAAGTGTTGACTCTCCTTCGCCAACATCAGTTGTATGCCAAGTTCAGTAAGTGTGAGTTCTGGCTAAAGGAAGTGACTTTCTTGGGTCATGTGATCTCAGCGGAAGGGATCAGGGTAGATCCCAAGAAGGTGGAGTCAGTAGCAGAGTGGGAGCAACTGAAGACGCCGACTGAAGTTCGTAGTTTTCTAGGTTTAATAGGATACTACTGGAGGTTTATAAGAAACTTCAGTGTGACCGCGTTTCCGTTGACAAAGTTAGACCAGGAAGGATGTACCTTTTGTTTGGGATGATTGTTGTCAGTGAGCTTTTAAAAACTTGAAGGAGAAGCTGACTAGTGCTCCAGTGTTGGTGTTGCCAGAGCCTGGGAAAGGCTATGTTGTTTTCTGTGATGCTTCCAAGAAAGGCTTTGGTTGTGTGCTGATGCAGGAAGATCACGTGGTTTCTTTTTCTTCGTGACAACTTAAGAAACATGAGGAGAGTTATCCAACACATGATTTGGAGCTGGCAGTGGTCGTCCATGCATTAAAGATTTGGAGACACTATCTTTATGGGGAGGTGTGTCAAATCTTTATAGATCATAAGAACTTGAAGTATATCTTCTCACAAAGTGAGATGAACATGCGATAGCGTCGCTGGATGGAGCTAATTAGTGATTATGATTGCACCATTGAGTATCACCTAGGTAAGGTGAACATAGTAGCAGATGCGCTTAACAGGAAGTCTTCTTCTCTTCCCACGAAGAAGGCACAGTTGAGTTCTTTGATATGCCATTGGTGGGATATGTTTGTCTCTTTGCGGCAGACGAATGTACAGTTGGAAGCATCCTTGTTGGCAGGATTATTGGCACAGATGCAAGTGAAGCCTACATTGAGGTAGCAGATCAAAGAAGCACATCAAGCAGATGCTGCAGTTCAGTTGATCAGATTAGAGTTCGGCGGTAAGAAGCACGATGGTTTTAATGAGTCCGAGGATGGACTAGTTTGTTATCATAACAGGATGATGGTTCCCTGTGTTGATGATCTGAGGAAGTTAGTTCTCGAGAAAGCGCACACATCGATGTATGCTATGCATCCAAGTGTCACCAAGATGTATCATAATCTAAAGGACCCTTATTGGTGGCATGGATTGAAGAGAGATGTGGCCAAGTTTGTGGCTAAGTGTGCGATATGCCAGCAGGTTAAGGCTGAGCACCAGAAGCCGACATGTACATTGCAACCCATGCTGATACCGTAGTGGAAATGGGATCATGTAACCATGTATTTCGTAGTTGGTCTTCCGAGGACAGCTAGAAATCATGATTCCATTTGGGTGATAGTGGACAGATTAACGAAGTCTGCCCATTTCATACCTGTGAAAACAACATACACAATAGAGAAGCTTGCTCAGGTGTATGTGGATGAGATAGTGCATTTGCATGGTGTGCCTGCAACTGATAGAGGTCCTCAGTTCACGAGTCATTTTTGGGAATAGTTGCACAGAGCGTTGGGAAAGCAGTTAAGGTTCAGTACCGCTTTCCACCCACAGACAGATGGACAGTCTGAAAGGACTATTTAGACTTTGTAGGATCTTCTCTGAGCTTGTGTTTTGCAGTTCCTAGGCAGTTGGGACGTACATCTCAGTTTGATAGAGTTCTCCTACAACAACAATTACCAATGAAGTATCGACATGGCACCTTATGAGGATTTATATGGCAGGAAGTGCAGATCTCCTTTATGTTGGTATGCATTTGGCGAGTATCCGCTTTTGGGTCCTGAGTTAGTGCAACATACGATAGAGAAGATCAAGGTGATACAACAATAGTTGAAAGTGGCACAAGATAGATAGAAGTCATATGCAGATAATCGTCGATGACCTCTAGAGTTCCAGGTGGGAGACAAGGTGTATCTCAAGGTCTCTCCATGGAAAGGTGTGTTGAGGTTTGGCCGGAAAGGTAAGTTGGCTCCCAGGTATATGGGGCCATATCTTGTGATAGCACGTGTTGGCAAAGTGTCTTACAAGTTAGAGCTACCACCAGAGTTGCACAGGTTGCATCCAATGTTCCATGTCAGTATGCTGAAGAAAAGTCATCCAGGCACAGAGACAGCGATACAGGAGGTTGAGGTTGAGTTTGATGAAGATGTGACCTACGAGGAAGGCCTAGTGTTGATCCTTGATAGAAGAGTGAAGAAGCTGAAGAGGAAGGACCTGGTTCTTTGGCATCATCATGGTGTTGAGGAAGCCATGTGGGATCTTGAGGAAGAGATGAAGAGGAAGTATCCCTCACTTTTCTCTTCAGATTTCGGGGGCAAAATCCTTTTGTAGGGGTTTATGGTTTGTAAGGACCCTGACCTTCATTTTGGGCTTACCCTATTTGCTTTTCCTAAACCTTATGTTTAGATGTTTGCTAATCACCTGAAGTTGTGGTTAGGGCTTGTTTGTGCTTTGTTGAGAGGTTGAGGTGCAACTTGCAAATTACCCAAGTTTTAGGGTTGGTGTGCAAGTTTGTCACCTTGAGAGATGTCTTTCTCTCTCCTTGCATCCTCTAGAGTTGAGAGGATGAGTTAGGTGCCTTGCTTGAGTTTCTTTGGGCCTCGTTTGAGCTTGTTGAAACCTAGGCTTTTTGTTGGGCTTTCTTGGGCCTCGTTGAGGCTTGATATTGGGTTAGACCTTGGTGTATTGGCCAGGAGGAGTGCTTGGCTGTATTAGGCAAGATGTGTATCGGCCATGGTGTGTTGGGTTGCCATGTTGGGCGACACACACCCTTCACCTATCCTCGTTTGTGTCACCTTCTTTTGACATGTGGCGGTTGCTTTGCTAAGTGGGTGGCAAGTCGTGGACAAGTGGTTTTGGGGGTGTTAGCATGTGGCATGACCCTTAGACAAGTGTGCTAGGGTCGGGTGCCACCTTGCCATGGTCTCTCCCTTCACCCCTTAGTATATAAGAAACCCTCCTTGCTTGCTAAGCCTCTTTAGTACCCTTAGTTGCTCTCTTTCCTTTGGTGGCCGAGCTAGGAGTGGAGAAGAGGAAGTGGTGGCTGATACAGCTGGTGTCTTGGCTGATACATCTTGCTCCCTTGCTCCTTTCCTTCTCTTGTGGTGAGTATCCTTCTCTCTTTCCTTGGCACCTTCTCTTTCTTACTTGTTTTTCGGCCATGGTGGTTATGAGTTGTTCTTCTCTTCTTGAGGTGGCTGAAGGTGGTGCCTTGGAGCTTGGAGATTTAGAGCTTCATGAGTGTGCTTAAGGCAGGTTACATAACTCCTAACCCTAACTATATTATCTACTTTACATGTTGCATTACTATGTTATCTTGATCGGCCTTACATATCTTTTTAGTAATTCTCCTTGCTTTAGTTTGTTATGTTGCTGCTATACATGTGCCCTAGATCATGTTGGATGATATGTGGTGTGTGGGTTTCCCTTTGTGTCAGCCTACCCTTTGATTAGGGGACCTTGAGCAAAACCCCTCTCTCACTTTAAGTTGAGAGGTGAGCTTAAGGTTCCTTAGTTCAAAGGTGTGTGTAGTGTGCCCGGGAGGCAATACCCCTCTCTCTCTTTGGACTTGAGAGGTGAGCTTATGAAATACCCCTCTCTCTCCATGGTCTTGAGAGGTGAGCTTGTGGCCTAGATGTTTGGGCGATATGTTGAGTTGGTTGGCCGATAGGGTGTTGTTCTACCCTTGTTGCCCGATATGCTTGAGGTTGTGCAAAACCCCTCTCACTTGGTTGTTGAGAGGTGAGCCAACACTCTTGGTATCCTTGGGAAATATGGTATGGATGGTTGTGATGAGGTTGAGATCTTCTAACCCTAGTAACCCGATATGGTTTGTAGGAGTGGTGACCGATATCCCTCTCCTAAGGTTGAGCTTGGATGATATGTTAAATGGATGTTGACCTCTTTGACCGATATGGGTCCTTACCCAAGATGTGTTGTTGGATGATATGCTCTTAGGAGATATAGTGTTTGCCTGATTAGCCCTCTTGAGTACCCTAGACGGCATGGATAGGCCATGCCTTGATGATGAGTGTTGAGCAACACCCCTCTTTCCTTGAGTTGTGAGGTGAGCTCTAGCACTTGGTCGATATGATGATGGGTATGTTAGTTGGACGATATGGGTTTCTCAAACCCTAGCTATTGGGTGATATGTCCCTTGGCCGATAGGGAGCCCTAACCCTAGATGGGTGATATACTGGTGCCTTGAATGATATGGAAGTTTTTGGGCGATATGGTGTGATGACCAAGGTGTTGGTTGATGACCGACATGGATGTGTCTTGGGAGATAAAGACATGGTGGTTGGGCAACATGGAAACCCTAACTCTAGCTTGGGCGACATGGGGTCTTGGCTGACATGGTGTGCTGCCCGGTACCATCTTGTATAGAGTTTCCCGTTATGGTGGATGCCCGACTTGGGGCTTGGCACCCTAGGGTTTGGTAGTGGCCGATACCTTTGGGTGAAGGATAGTGCCCTACCCGATATCCTTTTAGTGAGGGTTGTGCTCTACTTGATATACCTATGATGAGGAGTATGATACCTTTAGTGAGGGTTTATGTGCTTTTTGTGAGGGTTATCCCTTACCTGACATACTTAGGGTAATTGTTATGTTAATACTTGCTTTGGTTACATGAGAATGCTTGGTATTGATACGCTTACCTATGTTTCATGGTTGTCCCTCATAATGGAGTAAAGGGTTATAGATGTTCCTTGTACAAGTACCATTGTTTCTCTATGATTATGCTAACCATGCAGGTTCCATGTGTATGGATATGAAATCAGGTAATAGCCATGGTGATGGTATGATAGTGATATGATATGTAACATCAAGGGTTATGATGAACCCAGTGATATATGATGGGTGTTAACCATGGAATGGCAATGTGTGCCTTGATGATGGGATTGAGTCCCTGTGATGTTGATCCTTGAGATGGATCTTGATGATTGGCAAGAGGCCAAGTGGTAACATGTGATGTGGGATCCTGGTGATGGATCAAGATGATATTGATGGCTTTGAGAATAAGAATGAAAATGTAACACATGATAATGAGATCTATGTTATTTACTTTTGTTTACATGTTAAATAACTTGGTTGATCCCAACAATCCACTTAAAATATACTAATTAATTACATAAGAACCTTTCATGTAGTTTGCCCTGGCCATAGATCCATCATCGTCAGTAGCTGGTGATGGTGAAATGAGTTCTCCTGCGGGTTAACCCAGAGCACATATTATTGACTATGTAGGGTTTCTCTTAACTGAAAATAGGAAGATTAGAGTGCAACTGCGGTTGTAGACTCAAGATGTGTATAGAGCATGGTGAACAGGCCCATGGCTCAGTGTGATGGAGCATGAATGCGTTCATGGCTTGGGAGCACGATGAATAGGCTCGTGGCTCATGATATACTAGCACTGTGAAAATGATCTACCGCAGTCACCAAGTAAAGGAAGAGGGCATGGTTATTCTTCATCCAGAGCCTACAATACATCTTTAGTAGCAGTGACATGGCCATCTAGGCCGCAGTTAGAGGACAGGTCATGCTATCTTTATGGACAGGCATGGCATATGAAGTCGAATTGCCCAAGGAAAGATGTCGAAGTGACGCAACAACCAAGATAGAGTCAACAAGGTTCAGATAGACAACAATTTAGTGGCGCTAGAGGGCGAGGATGCGGCCAAGCGACACAAGCTGGATTGCCTGCTCAAGGAAGCAGAGGGCATGGATGACATCAAGCAACGAATCGATTCTATGCTATGAGTAAGCCTGAGGCGATAGTCAACCCGCGAGTGGTGGTAGGTCAGATGGAGTTATTTCATTATGATTTGTCTTCTTCTTGCTTTGTATCTGTTTTGGTTGACTCGGGTGCTATGCACTCTTTTATCACTTGTAGTATGCTTGATAGCTCTCTTATACCTGTTAGTTGTAAGAAAGATAGCTTGTTGTTAGAAACCCCTCTTGATGGTTCCTCGATGCTTTGAGAGGTGTGTCCATCTTGTGTTCTATCCTTTTCGAGACACAACATACAAGTGGATCTCATACCACTTAATATGCATGGATTTGATGTAATCCTTAGAATGGATACCTTAGATAGGTATAAGGTTGTGCTGGACTGTGGTTCTAAGCAAGCTGTGTTCGCTGATGATGGCGAGAAGTGGATCTTCTAGGGAGATAGGAAAATTCTTCCGACGTGTTTGGTATCATCTTTGCTGGCAGAGAAGTTGTTGCAACAAGGTTGTAGAGCATTTTTGGCTCATGTTGTGGATACTGAGGCTAGAGGTCTGAGTCTTCAGGATGTGACAGTTATCAGAGAGTTTGAGGATGTGTTTTCCGATGAGTTTCCCGGTGTTCCCCCACCTCGAGAGATTGACTTTGAGATCAATCTAGTACCAGGGACACAGCCAGTTGCTCAGACACCGTACAGGATGGCTCCAACTGAGATGGCAGAGCTGAAGAAGAAGTTACAAGAGTTGCTGGATAAAGGTTTCATCATACTGAGCACATCGCCATGGGGTGCTCCAGTTCTGTTCGTGAAGAAGAAGGATGGATTGATGCATTTATGCATAGATTACCGACAATTGAACAAAGTTACGATCAAGAACAAGTATCCTTTACTAAGGATAGACAATATGTTTGATCAGTTGCGTGGTGCTACCATGTTCTCAAAGATTGGTCTGCGGTATGGATATCATCAGTTGAGGATCAAGGATGAGGACATACCAAAGTCATCTTTCAGGACGAGGTATGGTCACTTTGAGTTTGTGGTTATGCTGTTTGGGCTAACCAATGCACTTGCTGCTTTCATGGATCTGATGAATAGGGTGTTCCGCCCGTTTCTAGATCACTTTATTGTGGTCTTCATAGATGACATCTTGATCTATAGTCATAAGAGTCAACAACATGAACAACATCTTCGACAAGTGTTGACTCTCCTTCGCCAACATCAGTTGTATGCCAAGTTCAGTAAGTGTGAGTTCTGGCTAAAGGAAGTGACTTTCTTGGGTCATGTGATCTCAGCGGAAGGGATCAGGGTAGATCCCAAGAAGGTGGAGTCAGTAGCAGAGTGGGAGCAACTGAAGACGCCGACTGAAGTTCGTAGTTTTCTAGGTTTAATAGGATACTACTGGAGGTTTATAAGAAACTTCAGTGTGACCGCGTTTCCGTTGACAAAGTTAGACCAGGAAGGATGTACCTTTTGTTTGGGATGATTGTTGTCAGTGAGCTTTTAAAAACTTGAAGGAGAAGCTGACTAGTGCTCCAGTGTTGGTGTTGCCAGAGCCTGGGAAAGGCTATGTTGTTTTCTGTGATGCTTCCAAGAAAGGCTTTGGTTGTGTGCTGATGCAGGAAGATCACGTGGTTTCTTTTTCTTCGTGACAACTTAAGAAACATGAGGAGAGTTATCCAACACATGATTTGGAGCTGGCAGTGGTCGTCCATGCATTAAAGATTTGGAGACACTATCTTTATGGGGAGGTGTGTCAAATCTTTATAGATCATAAGAACTTGAAGTATATCTTCTCACAAAGTGAGATGAACATGCGATAGCGTCGCTGGATGGAGCTAATTAGTGATTATGATTGCACCATTGAGTATCACCTAGGTAAGGTGAACATAGTAGCAGATGCGCTTAACAGGAAGTCTTCTTCTCTTCCCACGAAGAAGGCACAGTTGAGTTCTTTGATATGCCATTGGTGGGATATGTTTGTCTCTTTGCGGCAGACGAATGTACAGTTGGAAGCATCCTTGTTGGCAGGATTATTGGCACAGATGCAAGTGAAGCCTACATTGAGGTAGCAGATCAAAGAAGCACATCAAGCAGATGCTGCAGTTCAGTTGATCAGATTAGAGTTCGGCGGTAAGAAGCACGATGGTTTTAATGAGTCCGAGGATGGACTAGTTTGTTATCATAACAGGATGATGGTTCCCTGTGTTGATGATCTGAGGAAGTTAGTTCTCGAGAAAGCGCACACATCGATGTATGCTATGCATCCAAGTGTCACCAAGATGTATCATAATCTAAAGGACCCTTATTGGTGGCATGGATTGAAGAGAGATGTGGCCAAGTTTGTGGCTAAGTGTGCGATATGCCAGCAGGTTAAGGCTGAGCACCAGAAGCCGACATGTACATTGCAACCCATGCTGATACCGTAGTGGAAATGGGATCATGTAACCATGTATTTCGTAGTTGGTCTTCCGAGGACAGCTAGAAATCATGATTCCATTTGGGTGATAGTGGACAGATTAACGAAGTCTGCCCATTTCATACCTGTGAAAACAACATACACAATAGAGAAGCTTGCTCAGGTGTATGTGGATGAGATAGTGCATTTGCATGGTGTGCCTGCAACTGATAGAGGTCCTCAGTTCACGAGTCATTTTTGGGAATAGTTGCACAGAGCGTTGGGAAAGCAGTTAAGGTTCAGTACCGCTTTCCACCCACAGACAGATGGACAGTCTGAAAGGACTATTTAGACTTTGTAGGATCTTCTCTGAGCTTGTGTTTTGCAGTTCCTAGGCAGTTGGGACGTACATCTCAGTTTGATAGAGTTCTCCTACAACAACAATTACCAATGAAGTATCGACATGGCACCTTATGAGGATTTATATGGCAGGAAGTGCAGATCTCCTTTATGTTGGTATGCATTTGGCGAGTATCCGCTTTTGGGTCCTGAGTTAGTGCAACATACGATAGAGAAGATCAAGGTGATACAACAATAGTTGAAAGTGGCACAAGATAGATAGAAGTCATATGCAGATAATCGTCGATGACCTCTAGAGTTCCAGGTGGGAGACAAGGTGTATCTCAAGGTCTCTCCATGGAAAGGTGTGTTGAGGTTTGGCCGGAAAGGTAAGTTGGCTCCCAGGTATATGGGGCCATATCTTGTGATAGCACGTGTTGGCAAAGTGTCTTACAAGTTAGAGCTACCACCAGAGTTGCACAGGTTGCATCCAATGTTCCATGTCAGTATGCTGAAGAAAAGTCATCCAGGCACAGAGACAGCGATACAGGAGGTTGAGGTTGAGTTTGATGAAGATGTGACCTACGAGGAAGGCCTAGTGTTGATCCTTGATAGAAGAGTGAAGAAGCTGAAGAGGAAGGACCTGGTTCTTTGGCATCATCATGGTGTTGAGGAAGCCATGTGGGATCTTGAGGAAGAGATGAAGAGGAAGTATCCCTCACTTTTCTCTTCAGATTTCGGGGGCAAAATCCTTTTGTAGGGGTTTATGGTTTGTAAGGACCCTGACCTTCATTTTGGGCTTACCCTATTTGCTTTTCCTAAACCTTATGTTTAGATGTTTGCTAATCACCTGAAGTTGTGGTTAGGGCTTGTTTGTGCTTTGTTGAGAGGTTGAGGTGCAACTTGCAAATTACCCAAGTTTTAGGGTTGGTGTGCAAGTTTGTCACCTTGAGAGATGTCTTTCTCTCTCCTTGCATCCTCTAGAGTTGAGAGGATGAGTTAGGTGCCTTGCTTGAGTTTCTTTGGGCCTCGTTTGAGCTTGTTGAAACCTAGGCTTTTTGTTGGGCTTTCTTGGGCCTCGTTGAGGCTTGATATTGGGTTAGACCTTGGTGTATTGGCCAGGAGGAGTGCTTGGCTGTATTAGGCAAGATGTGTATCGGCCATGGTGTGTTGGGTTGCCATGTTGGGCGACACACACCCTTCACCTATCCTCGTTTGTGTCACCTTCTTTTGACATGTGGCGGTTGCTTTGCTAAGTGGGTGGCAAGTCGTGGACAAGTGGTTTTGGGGGTGTTAGCATGTGGCATGACCCTTAGACAAGTGTGCTAGGGTCGGGTGCCACCTTGCCATGGTCTCTCCCTTCACCCCTTAGTATATAAGAAACCCTCCTTGCTTGCTAAGCCTCTTTAGTACCCTTAGTTGCTCTCTTTCCTTTGGTGGCCGAGCTAGGAGTGGAGAAGAGGAAGTGGTGGCTGATACAGCTGGTGTCTTGGCTGATACATCTTGCTCCCTTGCTCCTTTCCTTCTCTTGTGGTGAGTATCCTTCTCTCTTTCCTTGGCACCTTCTCTTTCTTACTTGTTTTTCGGCCATGGTGGTTATGAGTTGTTCTTCTCTTCTTGAGGTGGCTGAAGGTGGTGCCTTGGAGCTTGGAGATTTAGAGCTTCATGAGTGTGCTTAAGGCAGGTTACATAACTCCTAACCCTAACTATATTATCTACTTTACATGTTGCATTACTATGTTATCTTGATCGGCCTTACATATCTTTTTAGTAATTCTCCTTGCTTTAGTTTGTTATGTTGCTGCTATACATGTGCCCTAGATCATGTTGGATGATATGTGGTGTGTGGGTTTCCCTTTGTGTCAGCCTACCCTTTGATTAGGGGACCTTGAGCAAAACCCCTCTCTCACTTTAAGTTGAGAGGTGAGCTTAAGGTTCCTTAGTTCAAAGGTGTGTGTAGTGTGCCCGGGAGGCAATACCCCTCTCTCTCTTTGGACTTGAGAGGTGAGCTTATGAAATACCCCTCTCTCTCCATGGTCTTGAGAGGTGAGCTTGTGGCCTAGATGTTTGGGCGATATGTTGAGTTGGTTGGCCGATAGGGTGTTGTTCTACCCTTGTTGCCCGATATGCTTGAGGTTGTGCAAAACCCCTCTCACTTGGTTGTTGAGAGGTGAGCCAACACTCTTGGTATCCTTGGGAAATATGGTATGGATGGTTGTGATGAGGTTGAGATCTTCTAACCCTAGTAACCCGATATGGTTTGTAGGAGTGGTGACCGATATCCCTCTCCTAAGGTTGAGCTTGGATGATATGTTAAATGGATGTTGACCTCTTTGACCGATATGGGTCCTTACCCAAGATGTGTTGTTGGATGATATGCTCTTAGGAGATATAGTGTTTGCCTGATTAGCCCTCTTGAGTACCCTAGACGGCATGGATAGGCCATGCCTTGATGATGAGTGTTGAGCAACACCCCTCTTTCCTTGAGTTGTGAGGTGAGCTCTAGCACTTGGTCGATATGATGATGGGTATGTTAGTTGGACGATATGGGTTTCTCAAACCCTAGCTATTGGGTGATATGTCCCTTGGCCGATAGGGAGCCCTAACCCTAGATGGGTGATATACTGGTGCCTTGAATGATATGGAAGTTTTTGGGCGATATGGTGTGATGACCAAGGTGTTGGTTGATGACCGACATGGATGTGTCTTGGGAGATAAAGACATGGTGGTTGGGCAACATGGAAACCCTAACTCTAGCTTGGGCGACATGGGGTCTTGGCTGACATGGTGTGCTGCCCGGTACCATCTTGTATAGAGTTTCCCGTTATGGTGGATGCCCGACTTGGGGCTTGGCACCCTAGGGTTTGGTAGTGGCCGATACCTTTGGGTGAAGGATAGTGCCCTACCCGATATCCTTTTAGTGAGGGTTGTGCTCTACTTGATATACCTATGATGAGGAGTATGATACCTTTAGTGAGGGTTTATGTGCTTTTTGTGAGGGTTATCCCTTACCTGACATACTTAGGGTAATTGTTATGTTAATACTTGCTTTGGTTACATGAGAATGCTTGGTATTGATACGCTTACCTATGTTTCATGGTTGTCCCTCATAATGGAGTAAAGGGTTATAGATGTTCCTTGTACAAGTACCATTGTTTCTCTATGATTATGCTAACCATGCAGGTTCCATGTGTATGGATATGAAATCAGGTAATAGCCATGGTGATGGTATGATAGTGATATGATATGTAACATCAAGGGTTATGATGAACCCAGTGATATATGATGGGTGTTAACCATGGAATGGCAATGTGTGCCTTGATGATGGGATTGAGTCCCTGTGATGTTGATCCTTGAGATGGATCTTGATGATTGGCAAGAGGCCAAGTGGTAACATGTGATGTGGGATCCTGGTGATGGATCAAGATGATATTGATGGCTTTGAGAATAAGAATGAAAATGTAACACATGATAATGAGATCTATGTTATTTACTTTTGTTTACATGTTAAATAACTTGGTTGATCCCAACAATCCACTTAAAATATACTAATTAATTACATAAGAACCTTTCATGTAGTTTGCCCTGGCCATAGATCCATCATCGTCAGTAGCTGGTGATGGTGAAATGAGTTCTCCTGCGGGTTAACCCAGAGCACATATTATTGACTATGTAGGGTTTCTCTTAACTGAAAATAGGAAGATTAGAGTGCAACTGCGGTTGTAGACTCAAGATGTGTATAGAGCATGGTGAACAGGCCCATGGCTCAGTGTGATGGAGCATGAATGCGTTCATGGCTTGGGAGCACGATGAATAGGCTCGTGGCTCATGATATACTAGCACTGTGACCTATACTAAGGTGGGCTAGAGGAAAGGGTAGCCTGTAGAGCTAACCCTATGACTGAGGTCACGTAAGCAAGAGACTACGGTCCTGCTTTGGTTCTCGTCCACTGACCACGAGGGTAGAGGTCGTGGATTCTGGATCTTCCATTGACCTTGTATGGCACCGACTTTGGGTTTCGCAACCGAAGGTTGGATTTGAGCGGTACGACTCATTTCCTCAGGGCATTATAAATGGTAATCCAGCCATATAGTATATCTGCTTAGGGCAACCACAAAACATTGGTTGATGCCTTTTTTGTATAGTTGCCCTAGTTATATCTTGCAGTTAATTACATATTCCTCAGATGTTATGATAAGACCCTATAAGACTTGTCTTGCCAATCATGTTCCATATATTATCTATTTATATGCCTCTTAGATATCCTGGTAAGATGTTATAGAGATAGTTCTGCTCAGTATGTTACATATATGATCTGCTTATATCAGTTACCTACTTTATCTATTCTAGCTCTCCCGAGGTTTTATAATTTCGGTGGGGGTTATGTTTCTCACTGGGACTGTGCATCTCACCCCATTGGTTTAAAACCTTTTACGTGGATGTGCTAGACGTGGTGGTGATCGTGGTGTTGCAGCTGAGCAGTAAGAAGAACTGTAGAAGACAAGAGATGGATATGCTGCTATTTTTGGGTGTTTTATAGTAGAGTCCTAGAGTCAACCATGTACTCTCAGGTCCTTGGAGGTGTTTTGACGAGGTTTCAAGATGTATAGTTGATATGGCTTTCTTATCCTGTTGTTGACCTGGCTAGGTCTGTTATGTACATACACAGGTGGTGAACTCTTGTGCTTATGGGACAACTAGTTCCTATGAGTTGTGGACATGTATCAAGTTTATGTATATTTATATAACATGTTTCTTGTAGGATATGGATCTGGTTGTAATAGTTCCTTTCTTATCTACTTTTCGAAATGGGTTTTAATTAACCTGTGTTTTTGGTAATATGATGTTTATGACGGTTCCGCACATTTTCGCGTGGTGTTTCACTATCTTTGTGATGGCGGGATGTCACAGCTAGTGTGTGGCCTTGAGAAGAACCGCACCAAGCTTTCTGGCGCCGTTTCTAAGGATTGAGGCACTCGACCTAGCTAGTTAGTTTAACTTAGCCTTTCTTACTACCCTCACCATTGCTATTCTTTATTCTTTGTTCACTTTTGAATAATATTATTCTAACTTGATTTTTGTTGCTTGTTTGTGTATTGTGCTGGTGATAGTTGTGCATGTGTCATACGCGTTTGACTTGTACCAAATTAGTGTTATTCGACCCCGAGATAGGTAGAAGGAGATGCCAAAGCCGTCGCAAACAACCCGAGAAACCGAAATGGGTGACCATGAACTGAAATACCTCATGGAGATGCTCAACCACAACCCAACCACCCCCTCCATGAATACTTCACCCCCGGGAACTACAACTCCCCCATTGCCACCCTTGTTAACCAAATGTCGGGTCAACAATTCTCCATTACACCCTCACTTCTTGGACTCCTCCCTACTTACTATGGGGTGGAGAATGAGAACCCCTACCACCATATCAATGCCTTACTTGAAACTTGTTCCACTTTCCGCACAGCCGCTGCCACTATTGACTCCATCTAGAGGAAACGTTTCCCATTCTCTCTAAAAGAAAAGGCTAAGGAATGGTACATGACCAAGCCTGAGTTGTTGACATGGAATGCGGTGGAGAATGAGTTCCTCAAGAAGTTCTAGCTGATCTCCAAGTTGACCCAGATGCGGAGATGCATTACTTCCTTCACACAAAACGAGAATGAATCATTTCATGAAGCTTGGGAACTATTTCAAAAGCTCGTTCATGACTACCCACATCATGAAGTACCTATATAGGGGCTGGTTCAAGCTTTCTACACTGGTCTAGTGGAATTGAGCTAAAACAATGTTGATTCATCATGTGGAGGCACCTTCATGGCAAAGCCACTTGAGGAGTCATCGACCTTGATTGAGAAACTTGTTGAGAATTCTCGCCATCGGGATTCTACTAAAGGGGAGCATTGTGACCGGAACTACAATCCTCCACCTCCTCCCGTAGTTCCATCCCGAACTATAGCCAACCTCGACATGATGAAAATGATGGTGGATATGATTAATATGATGAAGAACTAAGCGGGTGGTTCTTCTAGTCAATCCACTATGGCAGTTGAAGCTGAGGAATAAGAAGTGCATGCTTTTCATGCCTTTGGCAACCGAGACAACCAAGGCCCGATGTCCGACTCCTATACTCCTGAGTGGAGGAATCATCCAATCTTCTCATGGAAACAACAAAATGAGGAAGGGCAAGGGAAGCTAAGGCAATATCACAGTCCCAAGCACAACTCCAAGTTTGAAGAAGAAGTTCTAGGAAGGCTAAGGAGCCTCGATGAAGTGAAGAAAGAGGTGTCATTTCAAGGGAAAAATATTAACCGCATTGAGAAAAGGCTTGATCAAATCTCCCTTTCACTTGCCTTCCATGAAGAAGGGAGGCTCCCGTCCCACCACAAGGCCAAAGATCCCCACTTCACCAATACCAAGGACCACCACATCCATATGCTCCTCTGCCTCACCAACCCCCTTTTAAATATCAATATCATCCACCTCACTCATACTAACAACCCCCTATATAATATCACCCCCATCCACCACCTCCACAACAACCTATATAACAACCAACATGCATACTCCAAAATCCTAACCCACCTCATCAAAGACCACCACCACCTTCATCTTCACAATCTCCTCCTTCTTCCCATGAACAAGTGAATATTGTGTCAATCATATGGGAGAAAAAGGGTGCTTAAGAGATTAAAAAAGGGAAGATGAAATGATCAAGGTTGGTGATGCTAATCAAGCGCCAAAAGAATCTAGTGGGGATTGTAAGAGCGCCAAAGAGTTTGTTGCTCCCTTGTTGCTGGGAAATGCCAAGTACATCCAAGATCTCACTGCCCCCTTTGGCGATGAAGGAGCACCCTCGAGTGTCCCACCATTGATAGAGAAGACGATATCTTACGTCTTGCCCCCACTTGAGTATGTGAGATCAACTATCCCGCCCTTTCTTGGAAGTAATGGAAGTGCTAGAGATTCAGTTCTTCCATTCTTCTGTGACAAGATCATGTTTGCTGCCCCACATGCCATTGACATGGTAGAACTTGATGCAATACCTTGTTGGGAGCCAAGACATCCCCATGAGACAAGAATCACCAGCATACCTCCTCAAGGGCCACAAATTTCTGCAGAAACATTTGATGTAATTGGTGAGAAATTCCATGATGCTTTAGAAGAGCCCTCTCTCCAAGAGAAGAATAGTCATATCATGAATCTCTTAGGGACCTTGAAGCAAAGAATAACATGCATCAAAGCATTTCTTTCAGTGGTAAAGGATATTTGCACGAGGAGGAGAAAATTGGGGTTATTGCCACCCAAGGAAATCATTGCAACAAGATCTGTGAACTTCATCATGGACATTGGTTTCTCAAAAAAAGGGACGATCCAGGAGTCCCTCTTATCACATGCTATATCAGTGTACGACCTGTCGAGCACACTCTCCTATATCTAGGTGCAGGAACAAGCATTATGCCATTGAACATGTACTTTCAACTCAACCTAAAGAAAATGGAACCGGTGGATTGTGTCCTTGTCTTGGGTGATGGAACTAAGAGGAAACCCCTAGGCATATTTCTAAATGAGACAGTGGCGTTGGATCAAAGGATAAACATCACATACCTAACCGAATTTTTGATCATGGATTCTGGCCCTATTGATGGAAAGGAATACCTCATATTGGGGAGACCCTTCTTGTCCACCGTAGGTGCAGAGATTAATGTGCGTACATGCACTCTTACAATCACACATAGAAGGAGAAAGTTTGACTTCTTTATATTCATTGAGAAAGAAAGATACCAAATGGGTGAAGAATATTTTGGTGACAATATAGGCTACTATGATCCTCTAGAACAGTGGAGATCAAGTCCTTATTTCTAATCGATGTACACTCCTTGGGATGAAGCCCATGTCATCAGAACTCTAGAAAGGATCATTGTGGAAGAGAAATGAGACACTGAGGGTGTCACCACTTAATTAAGAAAGCAACAAACCCGGTTGAAGGCTATAAATTTAGCACTAGTTGGAGGTAACCCACGTGGTTTGAGAGTCTCAAACCTTTTTGTTTTATCATGCTTTCTTTTTCCAAGAAACACACGGACGCACACTTGTGCTTGATAATTTTGTTTTAGTTTTGATGATTTGACATGTGAGACAGCTGAAAGTTGAGAAATGAGGCATATTTGAGTGAAAAATGATTGGTACAACATCAAGTGGGTCGATTAAATCAATTGGATTATGAATGATGGAATGATTTGATGATTTTGGAAGATTTTTGAACTTGGAGGACCCAACACGGCCATCCTGACATGAAACGGCCGTGCTAGCAAGTTGCATTTCAATAGGGAAAACTCAAGTTTTAGGCACAGGGTAGCACGACCGTGCTGGAAAACACGGCCATGCTGGCATCTCTCCAGAACGACTGTGCTGGCCGAGGTCCAACACTTAAGTTTCTCGATTTCGCCTGAGCTAGCACGACCCAATTCTCATTTTCTCGACCCAGAATGGACGATCTACACAAGGAGGCGACTAGGGCGAGCTCTGTTCACCCCCAAATCACCTCCTCTTGCTCCCAAACTCTGAATTTGAGTTCCCTTTGGGCCCCAATCACCTTACCCTATCTCAAGCTCCATTTTCCACTCTCCATTACCATCTATTTCTCCACCTCCAAGAAGATTCTGCCCTTACATCCTGAAAGTGTGTTTGTTGTTGTTCTTGCTCGTTTTCCACCAAAGATCCTTACAAAGATGAAGATCATAGGAAAAACAATAAAAAAGGGGGCGGAGAAGACCATTAAGATCCTCACCAAAGGAAAAATCCTCACCAAGCGGGTCTCCAGTGTCACCGCCATCCCAAAACATGTGGTCACTATCTAGTTCCATTTCAAAATCACTCTGACGGTCTGCATCAATGAGTGCATCCTGACACCGATCCTTCTCAAGTGGCCACATGCCAGATCCAAGCTACAACAACCCCAACAAGGAAGAGGAGGAGGAAGAAGAAGAGATGGAGAACATCGTCGATTCGATGGACATTGATGCACCATCCTGAGAGAGGAGGGCAAAGAAGGCTACTGATGCATCATCTTCACGACAACCTATATGCTTGACTCTGGCAAGATGCTCAACTTTGTCAGCATAACCACACGCCGCTCAACATCCCATTAGGCATCAGTTGGTGATTGAGGAAGAAGCTGAAGATGCACCCGTTCAACTGGTGCTCTTGAACTTGGGCACAAATTCGGGGTCACACACATATGAGGAGGAGGTAGATGAGACTGAGAGTGAGGACATGGAAGATGAGCCGGTGGACTTCTTGTTCAAGATAGAGGAAGAAGATGAAGTGGGTTGGGAAGCAACCCGAGGAAGTTGCATATGGGAGAGGCACAACAAGGAGAGTGTTCACAAGGCCACTTCACCCTGATTGTACTACTAGGAGGGTGATTCCCATAAGGTATACTTGCCCCAACACCATGCAAGCCCTAGGGATGCATCTTATTTTAAGGATTTCTTAGAACCATGTGGATTGTACAAATTGCTGACCACTATGGAAGAAACATACTTGGAGACGACTCGTGAATTTTTTGGATCTCTAGAGAAGGTGCAATATCAAGGAGAGGATGCAATATGTTTCAGGCTCAATGACTCCACTCATGTACTAAAGGCCTCCAACCTCAACAAGATTTTCACACCAACACCAGAGATTGCTCAAAAGTTTGATGGGGGCAGGTTTGACAAAAATGGGAAATGCAACTACACCAAGATGTGGGAAACATTTACTGGCGCAAGCTCATTTGCAGCAGGAAAGTAAAAAACAAGCAAGATTTTTAGCCCCGCTTTGAGATATATTCATAAAGTCCTCGCCAACTCCATCTTCGACCACTTAAAACAACCAAGGTTGTTGTTCTAAAAAAGATTAGTTTGTGATATCAGTAATGGTGAGTCGTGGTTATGTGAATCTGGGGATGATGATGATTGATCATTTAAAAACAATTCCCTCCAAGACCAAGCTTCCATTCATAATGGGAGGGATTGTGACCACCATAGAAAAAACACTTGATTATGATCTCTAGAACTTCACAAAGGGAGAAGGGGCCAATTTGATTGATTTGAACTATCTTGCAAGGTCTAAGATGATTACCATAAGGGACAAGAAGATCATTTACAACATGAACCCCGGGTACCCTGGCATCACACTAGAGCTACCTTACCATGCTTTTATTCTTATGGATGATGTCAAGCCATTGGAAAATTTGCCAGCCAAGCTCTCTAAGTGGGAAAGCCAGCATTCTAGAGAATACTACATGGTGTTGCTAGTGGACTTACCAAAGGGCACATGAGAGATAGACGTGCCAGAGCAGCAACACATCCCTAATCAGCCACACCTCACTAGACAGAGACATGAGGACTTTGATGCATAGCCACCTCTAACAAATGCATATGACATGTAAGCCATTCATGCACAGTTGGAGGTGATTCAGCAGACACATCAGGCCATGTGGTTAGATCAGTAGAAAATGCATCATCAGATCAACCACCTGTATCAGTATCAGCATGCGCAGGTGTAGAGGAACCCCCAATGGGGGGAGGATTTCTGGGGATGACTAGCTGGACATACCTACCTCCATAGGAGGACTACTGGGGGCCAATATTACTAGCATCCACCTCCACATGCCGGCCCACCACAGGAACCCACACCACCAAAGCAGTGACGTCTACCCTATCATCCCTAAGCTTTAATTTCATGCTGATGACAACATGATTCAAAAGTTTGGGGTGGTAGGGTGGTATGCCCCATTTCTTAGCTTATTTTGTTTATGTCTATCTCACCTGATCTCTCTGTTTGTTTTCTTTTTCTCTTTTTAGTATATATTTCTTTTTTTTTGCATCCATGCATGCATGTAGGTCAATTTTATGCATTTTTGCGTATTTTTTTAAAAAATTTTGTTTTTTTTCTCTTCCATGTCATGCATTGCACTTCCATGTAGATTTTGGTAATTTTTGTATGTTTTTAACTAGGATTTGCTGCTTTATGTGTTAATTTCCCTAAATGTAGGTTTATAGGTGATTGAATGCAAATTGACAAAAATTTTGACTAATTTTGCCCAAATTTGAATGTTCTTGCCTAAAAGCATGTTTTAACTTAATCTCCACTTTTTGAACTGAAAATGGTGGTCTTTGAGAAATGCATGCCTTTTTCATTTATTGTTATATGGTCTTGATTGTTGACTTTTTATATGTGCATCGCCTCTCTCAAGTTTGTGAATGTTTTGGTTGAATTGTGAATTGAGCAAGCTATGAACGCTTACAACCTATGGAATCGCATGATGTAAATGTGAATCTCATGTTGTTCACTCATATGGTGTGATATCATTTGATGAAGTGTTGAATTAGTTTTCATGCAGGAGATCTTATATTGAGGACTACACTAATGACCCATCTTTGACTTGACTCTTCTTTCACCATCTTCATACATCTCCGCCTCATGAAAGGATGCCTTAGAGCATATATTTAGCCTTGGTCACCCCCTAAAAAGCTTAGGGTGGCCATATCTACATCTCCCCACTTCACTCTATCCACCATATGCCCTACCTACACTACATGCAAAAGAAAATAAAAGAAGAAAAGAAAAAGAAAAAACAAAATAAAAAGATGCTCATGTTTAAGAGCATCTTTTTTTTGAAGGTAAGAATAGTCCATATATTAAGAAAGCCATACGACATCTACAAAGACAAAAGATTCAGGAAATTTTGATAACAAAATAGTAAGAGGTATAAAATCATCATACAAGATTGATTGGATATGAAATAGACGCTTCTGTATGAATTCCTCCCCAACTCGCTAAACTAAGCAACTTTCAAATGAAATCCTTACACGATCATGGGTAGGACTTGCATAGACGAAGCCCCAACTACAAAGTCCAAATTTTCCAGAACAAAAGTCCTCATAAAAGTCGTCACCTTACCACAGATGATTCTGCATAACCAAGACACTCACCGGACTCAAGAAGACACAGATAGCTAAATGAGGGTGAACCTCATCCAGAAAAAAGACAAAAAGAAACAAAACATACTGCAAAGCACAACACAAACTAACACAATGCCATAAGTAGAAAACTACAAATGTGTTATAGGCAACAAAGGGACAAAATGATGAAGCCTGGAAAACACTACCTCTATTGTTCAGACAGTGCACAAAGGAGCTAGTAAAAGGAAACCATGGGGGAACTGCTCGGGGAATCCCCACCACCATGCCCAAACCTAGGGCTATAAATGGGTACAGGTAGACCCGCGGACCCGCAAATCTGGACCCTTAAAAAACTCGTCACAGGTCTAATTTTTTATACCCGCATACCCTTGGACCTGTATACCCTTGGACCCACATATAAGTGGGTCCAATAATGGGTATGCTTGGACCCAGACCCGCTAGACCCGTGTACCCGCTATACATAAGTAACTACTAAAATAATATGTTATATATCTTACTTTACTAGTCTAACTAATATAATTCTTAAGATTATATCCTACTATAACCACAATAAGGTTGAGACTAGTCATATAATTAAGAATTAACTATTCTAGTTTCAATAATGAACATCATATGTAAACTTAAAAATCAAAATGTCTAATAATTTACATTACTTTCAACATAAATTAAACATTATGATCATGACTACAAATATGTAAACAATTACTCAATTAATGTTATTGTATAGAATGTAGCATTGTCTAATATAACTATTACATGTTAATATACTATATGATAACAATATCTTATTATATTAAATATATATAACATAGTCATTTCTCTTATATAAATAATATGATGTTTTATAGAACCACTTACCTGCATACCTGCACCGCATACCCGCTATTATTATGGGTACATGTATGGTGCGGGTCCATGTTTTGTATTATGCGGGTCTAGAATCGGAACCAGACCCACTAAATTAGATGGGTATGGATATGGGTATGGCCAGACCCGCACCGTACCTGCACCATTTACACCCCTACCCAAACCTTCACGGCTTTCCTCGCTTGACTCGAGCCTAAACTCAAGAAGCACAAGGACCAAACTGGATAGGTAGACGCTTCCATTACCAGAATGAGAATCCTCGACGGTCCCCTGCACCAGCTAGACAAATGGCTCTGGCAAAGGCCAAACCACCGCCACACCACCATAACTTGTGACCAGAAAGAAATAAAAAAGACCTAAAGAAGGGGAAGGGGAAATCCTGAGTCGTCAGTTCCTACAGGGCAAGAACAACGCCTGAGATTGCTTGATGGCACTGTAGAGAAGACACATAGAGGGTTGCCCAAGAGACACCATGAAGCAGCCAACACCATCCTCCAAAGAAGTGTCGCCACCGACGCCTAACCCTGCGGACCAGAAGTCGATGTAGCGTGACCCAACAAAGAGTGGAAGCACCATTTGACACCTAGTAGGATTGAGAAGCCCGGGCAAGAAAGGGCCTTGGGGAGTGGGTTGGCGCTCACCGGTAACCAGATCCCCTCTCCCAAGCCAGCCACCGCAAGCAGAAAAACCTATGCCCTAATCGCTAGAGCGGGTCGGGAGTACCTGTTAGATCCCGTTGTTCTCAACCTATCTCTATTTAAGAACATCTAAATAAAGAAAAGATGAGTGCGTAAAAACACCCCTAAATATAGGAAAGATGAGTGTGTAAAAGCACTCTAAAAAGAAATAAAAAATGCTCCTATTTAAGAGCATCTAAATAAAGAAAAGATGAGTGTGTAAAATCATTCCAATCTCTCCGCAATCATTTCTTCCTTTTTCATACCCACTGAACTAGAAAACATCAAATCTAGCTCACTTTACCCTTTCTACATCCATATGGGTCATTTGGTGTGGTTTGAGGTATAATATTGAATGCATGAAAGTGAAAAAACACTCATAGTCATCATTGATTAACGCCAGCATGAAACGGTTTACCTAGAATTACATGAAGGATATATGGAAAGCTTGTGTTTTCTATGCTCTATATTTGAAGTTTGTATGCTCAGTTCTATTTTCATGATTGGTTTGTGAAAGTGGAGAGGAGAGAGGTGGGACACATGCACTTAGTCACTCCTAAGACCATTTAGTCAAGAATCATCTTTTGTAATGCATTTGTCACTCTTGTTTATTGAAAGAAAACTGAAGAGAGAGAGAGATTGAGTTGGAGCATACTTGAGGACAAGTATATTTTAAGTTTGGGATGGTGATGAAGCCCTATTTTAGGGCTTCATCTTGTGACTTTTTGTATCTCAATCACATCTAAACATAGTAGAATGCAAGTTAAATTCCCCAATATGCATTTTATTGTCAAATGCACTTATGGACATTCTTTGCATACTTTTTAGGTACTTGGACCATGCTATGGATGGATGGGAGAGAAGGATTGAGTTCTATGAGTCCTCCACTCATGGAGGGGTCCAAATAAGACCCCAAATCTCCCTCAACCTACCCCTAATGGTCAAGGTTCAACATCAAGCAAAGAAGTCCATTGATCATGAAGATTCAAGTTGAATTTGCTACTGAAGACCCCAACATGGCCGTGGTGCCAAGGAACGACCGTGCTGACCAATGCCAAAGTTATAGAGAAAATCCCAAAATTACAAAGCTACAACAACATCGCCACCACTGTCGTGCTGGGTAGCCCCCAAAATAGCTGTGTTGGGAAGCACAACCATGCTACCAGAAGCCAAAGCGGGCGTGCTGAAGGGAACGACCTCACCTCCAACTCACTCACCACGGTCATGCTACCCAACACGACCGTTCTACCTAGCCCTCACCACGGTCTTGCTACCCAAAAAGGCCGTGCTACTAGCCTTCATTTCACTAAAATTCCTCTGGCATTTTTCATTTCTTAGAACGACCATTTCACACCACCACGACCGGTCCTACCCTTACCCACCATGTCTGTGCTGCCCAACACAACCGTGCTACCACCTAAACCCTAGCATTTTCCACATTATTATTCCAATAATTCCCCTACTTACCCTAGTGCTTCCACTACCACCTATATATACTTGGGTGGCAGCCACAACACTAGGTCATCTACCATTACTCCCCTCCACCTACTCTAGAGCATTCATTGCCTCCTTCCTTACATTCAAGCCATCCATCCACCATTTCCACCTCATTTCCACCATAGAAACCTAGTTTTCTAGGTTTTCTACCAAAACCTCTTCATTTCCATGCCCTTCATCCACCTTAGAGGAGGGAGGTTGTTCTACAACAGCTAGGAGGTGAAGAAGAAGAAGCGACTTCAAGCTCCATGGAGTCCTATCCCCTTCTTCTCATTTCTTTTATCTTTTCTTTGAGCATGTCTAGCTAAGCCCCTAGTGGTGGGCTGTTTGGGGTTAAAATGTGACTCCCATACCATGTTGGGGGAAAATAACTTGTATTGAACATAATTTCATTCTATGATGATTAATCCTTGCTTCTATCTCATTTCCCATTATCATGCATGTGGTTTGTGCTTTTAAACATAAATTGTTTATTTTGTGATGCTTGATGACACTTAGCTTCTAGGGGAAATTGGAATGTATGTGGCAATCTTAGGATTGGATCCTATGTCCAATTAGTGGATCCCTAGCTAGCCCCCTTTGTTCCTACATACATTTCCATTCTTCTACAAGTGAGTGTGAGATCTAAGTAGCTAGTGTTAGTGTGATTAGTGCAATTGCCAAGAGTTTCCTAAAGTCTAGATGGCAAGTAACATGAGGTGAAATGCCCTAATCTCTACTCCCATTCCTACCCTTGGCTCTCAACTGCCCTAATACCACTTACCCTAGAAACCTAGACTTGCCAAGTCCTATTAGAATTACATGTAGCCCTAGTTCCCCAACTAGTAGTATAGGGTATATTCTAACATCACTTGCCTTATTGTTTGGTTTGGTAGTCTAGATTGAAATGTGAGATTTGTATGCCATGTTGACCTTCCCCCAACCAATATCAAGTTGCATTACCAAACGGCTCACCTACCCATCATATTTCTTAAAACCCACTTTTGCCTTCTTAGCTTGTTAATGCTAGTGTAGTCAATTGCCTTTGTTAATTCTTAGATAATTTCCTAGTTCTAGATAGTTAGTTCTTTCTTAAGTAGTTAGGGCTCCTTTGAGCTTGCTTGTGTTAATTTGTTTAATTAGTGATAACTTAGGTTCTTGCTTGTCTAATTGCTTAGCTTGCACCTTAGTTGATAACTTAGCTTGCTGGTGTAGTATAACTCATTGCTCTAGTCTAATTTCTTGCCTTGCTTGGTTTGATAGCATCAACTTGCTTAGAGTAATCTAGGAATTTTGTTAACTTAGTTTCTTTCTTGCTCTTTCTTGCTTGAAATTGTAGTGCAATCAAACCAAACCCAATTTTAAACCCTCAAACCCTAATCTCCGCTTTAGGAACATAGCTAACACAACCCCAGCTCTAGTGCCCCCTCTCTCCCTGTGGATCGACCCAATATTACCACTAGCCTATACTACAACACGACCCCGTGCACTTGTGGGTACGTGTGATTAGTTGAGCCTGTGCGTTAGAATAGGTCCTTATACAAAATTTGATAATTTGTGTGTTTTCCCTTAGGGTTGCATGTAGCCACCTTTAGTTGGATGGCATGTGGCCTTGAGAAGAATCACACCATCTAGACATATATGTTATCTCTGATTTAGATCCTTGTGCTATTGTGATCAATGAAGATATCAAAAGTTGATCCATATAAGTAGTTCTTACCATTTTAAACGCATAGATGATGGTAGCTATTCAAATTCATGAGTTGAAAAATTGAGGTCATTTGGTTGTAGCTATATATAGGAATTAGTCGCCACCTTATTATATGCATTACTACACAACCCAACCCCCTTAGGTGCTTTTGAAAATATCACAAATCCTTTATTGACTGAATCAACATGTGTTGATGTCAACATCTTCTTAAATCCCAAAAGATGAACTCACGGACAGATGGCCATATAAATTCTCATCCTTAAGAGTAATCTTCATGGAAGGAATAATTTTTTTGGAAATGTTGGGATGGAGCATTGGTTATATATCTAGATAGATCCAAAAAGCTATGGATTTCAGAGGGATTCTACATATCTTACCAATATATCATGGCTAAGACATTGGTATGATCTAGTGATATACTACCCCTAGAAATGACATGCCCAAGTAACCTTACTTTGTCAATAAAAAGTTCACATTTATACAATTTCCCATAGAATTTATGTGGTCAATAATTTCGAGAGTGTCCTCAAGTGTTCCCAATATTTCCCAATTGAATAAGAATAAATCAAGATATCATTGATGAATACAAGCACAAAAACATCAAGATAGGACTAGAAGACATTTTGTCATCATATTTATGCATCTAAAAAGAGAAATATTAAACCTGAAAGACATCATTAGAAGTTTGCTATTTTCATAACAATATCTAAGAGAAATTTTGGTTGATAGGGAACTTCTTTATTTTTAGTTTAGTGTAGCGAGAATGAACGACAATTTTTATAGAAAAATTACCAGTAAGAAGTTGGTAAAAGATGTCATTAATGGAGGGAAAATGGTACTTACTTTCTTAAAATAGGTTGATTCAACATACTTTACTCAATGCAAACATGTATGGGACCTACAAAGAAAATATTTGCACCTAGGGGGAAACACTAGAATAGGATAATCACTTACTTAATGTTCCTACAATTATTTATTCAAACTTGAAACAACATGCACCATCCTATATGCCCCCAGGAGATCAGACTAGTTCTAAGTTGAAGGTCTATAGAGAGCTTGATATTCTTGATATGGAGGCAACCCATGAATTTCCTTTGAGAAGATTGTTGAGAAAATCACAATATGCTACCTATGCACTTTGGTTGGTCTAGTATTAGGGATGGTATTTGAGACTAATATGAGGAATACTTTGTAGCCTTTTGATATGAATTTTCCTATATATAGAGAAGAAATTACAATAGTTTATAGAATATACTTTCCTAGGGATCAAGCACTAAAGCAAAATCATGTGAAGAAATGATTATCCTCTTCTCAATGCAATCAATGTTGGCATAATATTTGTACAACCAATCACCAAGTATAACATAAAAATCTTTCATAAATATAAGAATGATTCAAAGTGCAAATCATAATTTATGTTTTGTTTTTTGTGTGGAAATACATCAAATTTCTACAAGGTTGTGTAAATTTCACCACTAGGATTTATCACAACAATAATATACCCCAAGTCTTCAATATATAGATGCAACCTTTATTTCATATTTTATGACATGAAACTATTATTGGATCCCAAACAATAAAGAGATTCATGTGAATACTATTGAGATAAATGATACCTACATAAAATAATTATCATAAATATTCCAAGTTGTGAGGCATGGTATAGAAAGAACATGATTATTTAGGCACTTTCAGTCAATTCATTTTCATTAGACTTAGTCTCCTCAACATTAATGGCAAACACCCTTCCAATATGGTGAAATAGTGGGTCTAGAGTACCTATGGTAGGGTTGAAAAGTAGAGATAGTAGGGAACTTGGTGAAAAATATAACCTCCTCCTTGTAATTGAAGCATAAAGCATTATTATGGCAATTGCACCATAATGTTGACTACAAATCCTACATTTGGGAATAGTGGGTTGTTGATTTTGGTTGTCACTTTGACCATCTTTTCCTTGATTTCCCTTTATCATTCCCTTTCTATGGCTAGAGGAAAATGCAACATATTGAAACCTAGGTAAAGTTATCTGTAACATACCAAATCTTGGACCCCACCCTAGAAGTTTGACCTTTTGGGTTTGACCAAACAAGATTATGGTTAGAATGATCCTAATAATCTAATGCATGAATAACATAATCTAATATGTCACATAATTCATTTGGTGATAATAAGATGATAAATAACTTAATTGAATAAGTAATTATGATAATGGGCCATTAGTGGGCCAAGTGACATAACTCATATAAGAAAGTCTCAAAAGTGTCAATTTTCATCTAATTTAGACAACCTTGAAATAGTGTGGTATGTTAGGAGAGAGAATATGTCTAAAAGGTGTAATTAATAAATAAATGTAATTCATGACACCAAAGGTTGGAAATAAAGGCAAATTCATATTCAACACACTTAAGTTAACTTGTGGATGAAGTTTCACCTAGTTTGGATAATCCATGTGTCATTAATGCATTAGGAAAGATAAAAAAAGAATATATCAAATAATATATCTAAAGTTGCCAAAAGTGAAATATAATTGGGGATTCAGAATCTACATGATTAACTTAACTTTTTCACAAAGTTTGGTCTAATTTTGATAAGAATAGGACCCTAAAAAGAGGAAAGAGAAAATATGTACATTAATTGCATCTCACTTTAGTTTTAATCGAATTTAAATAATTTCACACTCAATTTCCTATAGTTTCCTAATTTCAATGTGTCACACTGGTTAATTTTGATTTCCTTTTTCACGAATAGATTCGACGGCTCTGGTTGGTTTTCCCCTTCACGCAAATCTGATTGATGACCATGAGGTTGTCTCCCCGACCCGCCTTGTCTGAGTCAAACTCGAACTCCTACGAACAGTGTTTTGGATTTTGTGGTTTCCCGATCTCTTTCTCCTTTCCTCCTCTAGATACTTCAGTTTCCTCTCTACATTCCTTGCCTTCTACCGGTCCTGGGGATCCCAGATTTCAAGGGTTTTCCATCTCGCAACCGTTGGGTCGACAAGCACCTTCCCAATCCATCTCTATTTCCTGGTTTCCGCAACTTCCTCGTTGAACCCTAAGTCACAACCTATAAATATGACCTTCCCCACAACCCTCAAACACCCAGAGATCATCTCCATCAGCTTCTTTGGTCTCATTTGCTCTACAACCCCCTCCCCCTACTCCATCTTCCCGATCCATTGACGACGAGCTCGTCTGAAGGTTCTGGTGCGTGGCAGTGCTCTTTTCCGACTTGCTTCGAGTTGCGTTGGCGTGGGCATTCTTCGAGGGCCATCAATTCACTGGTTTAGAAGGTGCTATGGTTTTCCCTCTTTTCTGTTGATCTGGATCGTTTCGTGAATTGGCAAGCGGTAGATCATTTTCTCGCTAGATTCCTTTACTTTCAGTTCCGATTTTGGATGCTTAATCCTTCTCCGCTCTCATTTTGGGTTCTTGTTGGCTCGTCTTCTCTACTAGACTTCCTCAATTTATTAGTGTTTTGCGATGGGGTTTTCTCAAGCTACACTTGACAGTTTTGGTCATAGTTTTGCTCCTTGTCTTCGTCGGGATCTTGGGAACAATGTTCCTTTAGACTCCTTTGCCTGGTTTCCCCTTGAACTCAATCTATGGTTTGAGGTTTTAGTCATTGTGTTCTAGTATCGAGTGCTCTTCGTGGGAGAAACATGGTCCCTTGTTGATTCCCCTCTTTACCCTTGTCTTCGACCTTTGCTTCAATTTTACGATAGAAGGGTAAAACAATCTTTTCACATAAATCCTTCTCTTCTATTTTGGGCGCACGAGACGCTGAGATGGATGAGTTCTCTACTAACATGGGCATCCCTGGTTGGCCCAGGTCCGCATGACCTCTCCCTCTCTCTCTTCTCTATTGCTTTCTCTCTGGTCAGATGTTGATGTGGATTTACCTGATTGGTCAATTTTCATATATCCATAACTAAATATTTATAGCTTAGAAAAATAAAATAAAATATGTTTCGAGATCAGAAAAATACAAGCTTTGTAATGGTATTAGTGTTGTGGCTAAAATATATATGAGATTTTATAAATTTTCCTAAATAAGTAATAACTTGTAAAATTCCTAACAAAATATTTATGTCTAAAAAATATAATAAAATATGTTTTGAACTAAAAAAATATAACCTAAAATATGACATGGTTTTGGTAACCTAATTCACATATAATAAAAAGGAAAATTTTAAGAGTTTTGAATGATTAATGGAAACCTAACCCTAATTCCACATATATGTATAATAGGTTCTTTGGAAGCCTAGGCATGGACCTAGAAGTGACTTTGGACTTTCAACTCTAAAGTTGAGGTATGTTTACATCCCTAATCATTCTTTTGAGCAATCACCTATATTCTTCTTTCTCTTGGTCCTATGCACATTAGCCTATACACAATATCTTTTCTTTTGACAATCATGGTTCATGTGGACTACCTTGTTTGATATTGATCTTGTAATCGTGGATATTCTTTTGGATTCTTTTCATATGCTTTGTTTATGATGGAACTCTTTATGATGACACACGATGTCTTTTTCCCACTCTTTTTCCCACTTGTGAGGTGGATGTATATGTTGGTCATTTATGTGGTGGCTACTTTGGTATAACCTGACTATACTTTCTACTTGCCTCTACATTTAACATGCTATGTGATTCAGTAGCACTAGAGTAGTGTAATTGCATTGGTTTTTGTTTATGGCAGATGTGATATTTCCTACTCTTTTGGGATAGAAAGGAACCTCGTAACCATGGTTTTCAACTTTATGAGGGTTGGCCCATTTTATATATATTTGAGAGTTTGACAGTGTGTCATTCTCTATTAGGTTTCAAGTTTATGAGGATTGGCTTCCATTGTTAGTTATATTGTTCTAGGGCTATGTTTATCTCACATGCATGCATGACATTGATTGTGGGGTGTGTGCCCAACTTGTGCTTCATTTCCCACCATGGTAGTGGATGTATATATGGCACAATCTTTTTTTTATGTTGTTTTATGGCAAGTATCATTCTTACTATAATCTTTTCTCTTGATACCCATTTGGGTGGTACTTATCTCTTGCATGGGAAGCCTTTTATTTTGATATCCATTATTCTTTATAAATTGCTCAATTGTGTTTTTAGTAGGGACATACTTGCCTTATGTCATCTATTTTCTCTTCTTGCTGGGGTATGCTTCCAACCTTAGGTGGAGGACTTGGATAACAAGGCATGTTGACCTGGACTTAGATTGAGAAGTTAAAGCTTGGAGACAATCTTGAGGTGGTTTAGATTTCCCTCTACATGGATCCTTATGATGTAAGTTTAAGATGTTCCCTTGTTTTATAATTGAATATAGTCATGTTTTTATTCCGTTGCTATACTTTGGTTGTTTTGTATACCATTAAAAAATATTTGACAATTTTACACCCACTCCAAGCATACCTTTGAAGTGTGTTTGGATTGGAGGTTCTATTGTTCAAATTTTTAGTAGAGAGGTGGTTTCGCTTCTTTACAACATGGTATCAGAGCCCATGGTAGTCGGAATCTGACTATTTCAATTTTGTCTCCCTAGTTAGACCTTTAACTTAGATAGTTGCCTCTAGGTGAGATGTTACCCTAGATCTGATCAATGATGATGTTTGATTTGAGGATGAGATTAGGTTATGAGGAAGATTCATATGGAAATATTGTGACTTGGTTTCCGCAAATGATTTTGGATCCACATTTTGTTTCATCTTAAAAAGTTTTCATTGCCAAAAATTATTTTCAATTATACTACTATATGTACAAAAGTTTTCTTTGATTTATCAATGTTTTCTTGAACTAAGTCACACTGAAGAGAAACTCTAGTTTGAGTAGAATCTAAACCTAGTTTTGACTTTGGAGTTGTGACTAGGTTTTATATAAAGGTGTAGTTGACATACCATACGACTTGTGGATGCTCATGTAGGGTTGATAGGTTGAGACACAAGGACCTAAAACTTAACCCTAAGTTGGTTCTGACTTTTAGATGGATACATAGATAACATAAATTTTTAAAACTTTCACAACTAAATGATATGTGGGTAACCCTAACTGTTATTTAGTTTGACTTGTTAGGTTGAACCTTTTAAGGGGTGGAGAGTAGTTGGTTGTTGATGTTCGATCGATAGATTTTGAGGATGAAATCCTTTTAAGGGGTGGAGTGTTGTAACATACCAAATCTTGGACCCTACCCTAGACGTTTGACCTTTTGGGTTTGACCAAATAAGATTATGATTAAAATAATCCTAATAATCTAGTGCATGAATAACGTAATCTAATATGTCACGTAATTCATTTGGTGATAATAAGATGATAAAGAACTTAATTGAATAAGTAATTATGATAATGGGCCATTAGTGGGCCAAGTGACATAACTCATATAAGAAAGTCTCAAAAGTGAAAATTGACTCCAAATTCGTAATCTGCACATCAAAATAAGCTAACATGCCAATTTTCATCTAATTTGGACTTCTTGAAATAGTGTGGTATGTTAGGAGAGAGAATTTGTCTAAAAGGTGTAATTAATAAATAAATGTAATTTATGGCACCAAAAGTTGGAAATAAAGGCAAATTCATATTCAACACACTTAAGTTAACTTGTGGATGAAGTTTCACCTAGTTTGGATAATCCACGTGTCATTAATGCATTAGGAAAGAGAACCAAAGAATATATTAAATAAATATATCTAAATTGCCAAAAGTGAAATTTAATCAGGGATTCGGAATCTAAATGCTTAACTTAACTTTTTCACAAAGTTTGGTCTATTTTTGATAAGAATAGGACCCTAAAAAGAGGAAAGAGAAAATATGTTCATTAATTGCATCTCACTTTAGTTTTAATCAGATTTAAATAATGTCACGCTCAATTTCCTATAGTTTCCTGATTTCAATGTGTCACACAGGTTAATTTTGATTTCCTTTTTTGCAAATAGATCGGATGGCTCTGGTTGGTTTTCCCCTTCACGCAGATCTGATCGATGACTTGGAGGTTGTCTCCCCGACCCGCCTTGTCTGACTCAAACTCGAACTCCTACAAACAATGTTTTGGATTTTGTGGTTTCCCGATCTCTTTCTCCTTTCCTCCTCTAGATTCTTCGATTTCCTCTCCACGTTCCTCACCTTCTACCGGTCCTGGGGATCCCAGATTTTGAGGGTTTTCCTTCTCCTGACCGCTGGGTCGACAAGCACCTTCCCAATCCATCTCTATTTCCCGGTTTCTATGGCTTCCTCGTTGAACCCTAACTCACAACATATAAATATGGCCTTCCCCACAATCCTCAAACACCCAGAGATCATCTCCATTAGCTGCTTTGGTCTTGTTTTCTCTGCAACCCCCCACCCCTACTCCATCTTCCCGATCCATCGGTGGCGAGCGCATATGAAGGTTCTGGTGCGTGGCAGTGCTCTTTTCTGACTTGCTTTGAGTTGCGTTGGTGTGGGCATTCTTTGAGGGCCATCAATTCGCTAGTTTAGTAGGTACTATGGTTTTCCCTCTTTTCTATTGAGCCGGATCATTTCGTGAATTGACAAGCGGTAGATCACTTTCTCGCTGGATTCCTTTACTTTCAGTTCCAGTTTTGGATGCTTAATCCTTCTCCGCTCTCGGTTTGGGTTCTTGTTGTCTCATCCTCTACCCGACTTCCTCAATTTATCCAGTGTTTTACGATGAGGTTTTCTCGAGCTACACTTGACAGTTTCGATCGTAGTTTTGTTCCTTGTCTTCGTATGGATCTTGAGTACAATGTTCCTTTAGACTCCTTTGCCTGGTTTCCCCTTGAAATCAATCTATGGTTTGAGATTTTAGTCGTTGTGTTGTGGTATCGAGTGCTCTTCATGGGAGAGACATGGTCCCTTGTTGATTCCCCTCTTTACCCTTGTCTTCGACCTTTGCTTCAGTTTTACGATAGATGGGTAAAACAATATTTTCACAAAAATCCTTCTCTTCTATTTTGGGCGCACGAGACATTGAGATGGATGAGTTGTCCAATGATATGGGCGGCCCTTATTGGCCGACCCAGGTCTACGTGGCCTCTCCCTATCTCTCTTCTCCATTGCTTTCTCTATGGTCAAATGCTGATGTGGATTTACATGATTGGTCAATTTTCATAAATCCATAACTAAATATTTATGGCTTAGAAAAATAAAATAAAATATGTTTTGAGATAAAAAAATATGAGCTTTCTAATAGTATTAGTTTTGTGGGTAAAATATATATGAGATTTTATAAATTTTCCTAAATAAGTAATAACTTGTAAAATTCCTAACTAAATATTTATAAGTCAGAAAAATATAATAAAATATGTTTTGAACTCAAAAATATAACCTAAAATATGACGTGGTTTTGGTAACCTAATTTACATATAATAAAAAGGCATTTTTAGGGTTTTGAATGATTAATGGAAACCTAACCCCAATTCCACATATATGCATAATAGGTTCTTTGGAAGCCTAGGCTTGGACCTAGAAGTGACTTTGGACTTTGGACTCTGAAGTTGAGGTATGTTTGCATCCCCAATTATTATTTTGAGCAATCACCTATGTTCTTCTTTCTCTTGGTCCTATGGACATTAGCCTATACACAATGTCTTTTCTTTTGACAATCATGGTTCATGTGAACTACTTTGTTTGATATCGATCTTGTTATCATGGATATTCTTTTGAATTCTTTTCATATGCTTTGTTTATGATGGAACTCTTTATGATGACACATGATGTCTTTTTCCCACTTGTGAGGTGGATGTATATGTTGGTCACTTATGTGGTGGCTACTTTGGTATAATCTGACTATACTTTCTACTTGCCTTTACATTTAACATGCTATGTGATTCAGTAGCACTAGAGTAGTGTAATTTCATTGGTTTTTGTTTATGGCAGATATGATATTTACTGATCTTTTGGGATGGAAAGAAACCTTCTACCCATGGTTTTCAACTTTATGAGGGTTGTCCCATTTTATATATATTTGGGAGTTTGGCAGTGCGTCATTCTCTATCAGGTTTCAAGTTTATGAGGCTTGTCCGCCATTGTTAGTTATATTGTTCTAGGTCTATGTTTATCTCACATGCATGCATGATATTGATTGTGGGGTGTGTGCCCTACTTGTGCTTCATTTCCCACCATGGTAGTGGATGTATATATGGCACAATCTTTTTTTTAATGTTGTTTTATGGAAAGTATCATTCTTATTGTAATCTTTTCTCTTGATACCCATTTGGGTGGTACTTATCTCTTTCATGGGAAGCCTTTTATTTTGATATCCTTTATTCTTTATAAACTTCTCAATTTGCTTTTTAGTATGCACATACCAACCTTTGCTGATGTCATCTATTTTCTCTTCTTGTTGGGGTATGATTCCAACCCTAGGTAGAGGACTTGGATAACAAGGCATGTTGACACAGACTTAGATTGATAAGTTAAAGCTTGGAGACAATCTTGATGTGGTTTAGATTTCCTTCTATATAGATCTTTATGATGTAAGTTTAAGATGTTCCCTTGTTTTATAATTGAATATAGTCATGTTTTTGTTCCGCCGCTATACTTTGGTTGTTTTGTATACCATTAATAAATATTTGAAAATTTTACACCCACTCCAAGCATACCTTTGAAGTGTGTTTGGATTGGAGGTTCTATTTTTCAAATTTTTAGTAGAGAGGTGGTTTCTCTTCTTTACATTATCCCTCAGATCTAACATATTGGTTGGAGTGACAATAAGACTAAAAGTCGATATTTAACCTTATGGGTATTCTAATTGTGCAACTTAAGCTCGTTAATACACTAATAATGTAAGTATGAATGATTACATATTCTAAGTAGGTGGGTTTCAATCAGTAGAGAAATATACACTACTTAAGTATTGTAACTAAGTTGCAATTTATGTTGCTATTATTTAGGTGAACTATAATAAAAAAATTCATGGTTTAATTGAAAAGAAAATAATGTTTTTGATGATTGCTAAATATAAGAAAATATGGTCACCATGGGAAAATCATAAAATTACTAAGTTTTCATATATGGATTAGATATGGCGCATCTTAGCATAATTTTAGAGCAACTAAGTAATTCCAAGATAACAGATAATAGATAAATAAACATATAACCTTGTTAAGAAACTAATGATCCTTTAAAGTACTATGTAAGGCAACATAATATCTCTACCCTCTAATAAAGGAAATAGACATACCAATTTGAGTTTCAATCCCTTATAGGCAATCAATATCTTGAATCATATCTAAGTAACCAGTGAGTATTGAGTAGGAAATAACAACCGTCTTGTTTATTTTTGTTCCCTTAATAGAATTAAATCCTTCCTTCTCAATTCTTCAAAAGAAAAATGGGCATATATAGATAATATAAAAACCTCTTTATTGTTAAATGCATGTAACTAATATAATAAATAAAGATACCATAAAAAGCAAAACACTTGAGTTACTTGTGAGTAATCAATATGAATAAATTAGGAATATGATGGATTGATCTAATTTTGGAAAAATTGGATGAAACAAGGTAAGTCATAAAATGTTAATGTGTGAAACTTTTCTCATGATGAGATAATATATAATGCAGCCTAAATCCCAAATATGGTAAATTAATATACAACATAAAAATTTATATTTAGATAATAATAAAGAATACTAATAGATTGAATAGCCTTGTTGGTGGTATTTTCTATTATTTACTTATCTTGTGTTAGCTAATTGGGCTTACTTCCTTAGGACCATTAGGGTCTAGCTTATATCATGTTGTGTATTCAGTACATCATACCTTGATACAAGGCTATATAGATGACTCTTTGTAATGTTGATTCTCATAATCAAAATTTATCTTCGTATGATATCAATTAAGAACAAGCGTCGAGTTTCCAAACAAGAGCCTCTTTTTTTTCTTCCTCTTATTCTTTCTTATTCTCCTCTTCTTCTCTTCCCCCTCACCACACTACCCCCCAACCAACTGTTGTTGATCAACCATAGTGGTGTGTGCAACAAGCTATAGTGGTGCATGTGGCAAGCCGCCACAGTCGGCCATTCAACATCCGGCTAGTAGCCGTGTGTTAGCATGCCACCACTTCCATTGCTAGTGGAATGGTTTCCAGGGACAACAACCTCCATAATGTTGTCTCGTTTAGGGGGATCCCTATCTTGATTTGCCTAATATATGGTATGGGAGTCGTAGGTCTCCGTCCCCTTTGGAGTTGTGCCTGTGGCCCCTTGATTTGGTGCTTTCTGTTGTAGCAACCTCTGTGGGAGTCTGACTAGTACTCCTCTCCTTATTTGTCACCTATTAGATCTAATAGGTGGCGTGTTGATCTTGGTATGATAGGGAACCATTTTTAAAATCAAGGTTGTAACAACCCTAGACTTCCCTTTTTTGTTAATTCCCCCACCCCATGTATTTTCTCTACATACATGGATGGGTGCCAATAAATGTTAGGTATCTATTATCTCCTTCCTATCACAATGCATCATTCTATGATAGTGCTTCAAGTTGTGCTTCTTTGTAGCTTTCTCCTCTCACTGTGCATCTAACTAGTGATTGCTCATACCCACCATTGTTCTGATAAGTGTGGTACAATGATATCCTTCTCCACCTTTGTTCTACCGATGCACTATGTTGATATCTTTCTCCATTGATGTCCTACTGGTGTGAATTTTTCATCTTATTTGAAGACATGGTTGATGGAAAAGCTTCACCACAATCCATTGTCTATAATAACAATTGGTCATATATCCAAAATCAAGTAAATGGAGAAAATTACCCACTCTATATGAATTCTAACAAGTGTGCTACTATGATATCCTTCTCCACCATTTTTCTATCGATGTGCTATGCTTATACCTTTCTCCACTGATGTCCTACCTATGTGAATTTTTCATGTTGTCTGAAGACATGGTTGATGGTAAAGATTCACCATAGATCATTATCTATAGTAACAATGGTCCTATCCGTATAATCAAGTTAAATAGAGAAAAATTATCCACTCCAGATGAATCCTATCCAAACCATCATGGAGTTCAGAGATAAGGTAAAATTCAGTTAAAAAAACACGTTGAGGATGATCCTTCATGGAAATGGGGAAATAACCAAGTCAGACCTTGACTATGGAACATAACAACACCATCTATTGCCTCCAATTACATGTTTACAAAACTGCAAAGAATAGCGGGACATTGTTTGTCACTATTACATAGAGGAAAAGAAAATTTTAGAACTTTATAAAAACATGGGATAAATTGTTTAAGGAAAATTAGGATGACATGACCCTTGATGAATACTTTGATTCTTGTTAGCTTGTCTCAGTAGTTTGACTATGTTCAATCTGTCTCTTTTGAGGATCAAACCAAATAGAGGGTCAATCTTGTCATAGACAAGTTTCTCAATGGCCTTCATCCAGCCCGTGCTCCAGTGTGTAGTATTACTTGGCCGGTAACACCTTTCCCACTCTTAAAGATGTATTCTCTCATCTCCACCAGTCTAATGATTTCTACTTGACATCTACTCCACCATATTCACAACTTGAGATTGCTACCATTTCTCGTGGATGAGGACATGTCCGTAGGGGACACCCCTAGGCCACAATGCACTTTCTATAACAAGTTAGGCCATCTAGAGGAGAAGTGCTATCAAAAGTATGATCATCCCTATGGGCACGGTCGTAACATTGGGACTGCCCATGTTTCCCAAAGATCAAAGAAGCACTCTGTAGCCATCTCACCAACTGAGTATGAGCAACTTATTGTGACAACCTGATTCCACATGAAAGTGATACTACTCAAAACAAAGAATGAAACTAATACTAACATCCAGGGTTACCATAAAACAAGGGAAAATTTAAACCTATTCCACATAACCACAAAAGTGGAAACATATTACTTCTAAGTCCACAAGCTATTCCACATGTAACATATACCATGCCAAAAGATATTACATATCACTGTTCACTTGGCCAACTTGCCACAAACCTATTATATATGTTAACCAGTTCACAAATACAAGCCATGTTTGTACAACCAGGGCATACTGTAAAAACTTATTATTGATGTACAACGTCTACAAAACACCCCTAAAGGACCTGAGAGTACATGGACAACACATAGTACTCTACTACAAAACACTAGAAACATATCCACCTTTAATAGCTACTTCCCCTCTTGCTGCTCAGCCTCAACCGCACGATCTCTACCTTGTTGTGCACGACCACCTAAAAGATGTGGAAACCCACACAGTGAGAACAACATCCCAGCAAGAGATATAGCTCTCTATCAACAACCATTATTAACACATATAAGCTAAAGTAGGTAGATCACATTATCATCAGGTTGAGTAGATTCAACTAAATGATATGAGTAAAGCAATTAACACTATTTATACAATTTAGGCATCTACAACTGAGTAGTAGAACATCTTATACTTTTATAAGGAATATGAAGAATATGTATAACAATTGATTTCTCTTACCATATTATAAATCAACCACTACTACAGAAATAGCATTCAGTGTTGCTTTTATGGGCGTCGGTTATTAAGGAAAACCGACGCCTATAATATAAGGCGTCGGTTGTTTAAGCAAACCGACATCTATATTCGAAGACCATCCAGACACGGGTACCGTTTTGTATTCAGCGTCGGTTGACAATAACAAACCGACGCCTAAAATCTCCCGCAAAATCCAATTTTCGAGCAAAAAGAAAAAGTGTCACATACAACGTCGGTTATTTAAATTGCCACCGACGCCTATGTGTGATGAAACTTTGCGCGAAAAGTGTCACTTTCAGCATCGGTTATCTGTTGATAACCGACGCCGAAAGTGGTTCCCGCCAAACAATTTCGTGAAAATATCGTCCAATTGAGCGTCGGTTGGTTCAAACAACCGACGCTAAAGAGGTTTAGGCGTCGGTTGTGTCAAACAACCGACGCTATTGGTGAACTTAATATCCCACGATCACCCGACTCTTCCCCTTTCTTCTGTTTCATCGCCTAAACTGTTCCCCGGCCCTTTCTTCTCTACTGTCGCCTGACCCTCCACTCCACCGCAACCACCCCTCCACGACAGTGCCGCCGCGCCGCCTTCTCCGCCGCCGCCTTCTCCTCCAGTGCCTCCACGCTGCCTTCTCCTCTGGTGCCTCCACGCCGCCGCCACCAGGCCGACATAAGCTGCTTCTCCACCGCCGTCGCGCCGCCGCCAGGCCGACAACTAGCTAGCTACTTCTCCGCCGCCGCCTGCTCATCGATCGTCGCGCACTGCCGCCGGTTCGACCACAGCTCCTCTCCAGACCGGCCGTAACTCATCTAGCCCTAGCCCTACCTTCCAGGTTCGACCACAGCTCCTCTCCAGGTCAGATTCACACATTAATATTGCCAATAATATAGGAAATAAATGCTAGCTCCAATTATAGACATATTGTATATGGTTTTGATCAGAAAAATGCATAGATTGTGAATAAAATTTTCACGAAAACCCTAGTTTGATGAGCATGTTGTTAATCATGTTAATTATGATTCTTCTATATATTTTGATGTCATTATATAATTATGTGATCCCAACATATTAAATTGAATTAGAATGGTTTCATGAATGTTAGGGTTTTAAAGTTGATAAACATGTACATGCGGAAATAGGGTTATTAAACCAATGGTTATAACATAGTATGATCTTAATCTGATCTGGATGTTCATAATAATGTAGTATGTTAATTATGATGATTAGGGATACATATAATGTCTAGTAAAGATTCCTAGACCTTTTGTTTGAAACTATTGATTTCTTGATTTATTATTTAATAATGCTCTGTTGATTAGGATTAACCATGTTGCCTGTAGTTTATAGACATTTATTATATATAAGAATGACAACACATGTATTTGTTGGCCTAGAAACCCGTCCAAGATTTACTCATTAGGAGTAAATCTTGGATAGTCCCCAGTTTGGGACTGTTCTTAAACACCTAATCTCACTTAGGATGTAAGTGTATAATGTGTATTGGGTTTTCGAGAAAATTTCGGTAGCATTTCCCTGTTTGTTCTCTAAGTATATATGTACTTAGAGAACAACGGGGAAATACTGCCAAAATTTACTTGAAAACCCAATACACATTATACACTTACTAGTGAGATTAGGTGTTCAAGGATGGGATAGGTGGTACGCATTTATTATATATAAGAATGACATCAAATGTGTTTGTTGGCCTAGAAACCCGTCTAAGATTGACTCATTAGGAGTAAATCTTGGATAGTCCCCAATTTGGGACGGTTCTTGAACACCTAATCTCACTTAGGATGTAAGTGTATAATGTGTATTGGGTTTTCAAGAAAATTTCGGTAGCATTTCCCCGTTTGTTCTCTAAGTATATATGTACTTAGAGAACAGCAGGGAAATGCTGCCGAAATTTTCTTGAAAACCCAATACACATTATACACTTACTAGTGAGATTAGGTGTTCAAGGCTGGGATAGGTGGTACACATTTATTATATATAAGAATGACATCACATTATACACTTAGGTATGATGTAAGTGTATACCCTAATCTTTTCCTAATATATACTTGTTTCCTAATATATACTTGTTTTCTATGATCATAGAATGGATAGATCATGGATGTCCATTCGTAATCGTTGCACCCCAGAGTTTATATCTGGTCTTGATCAGTTTATTAGATTTGCCGAGGAACATAGGAAAAAACCTACAGATAAGTTCTACTGTCCATGTAGGCATTGCGGTAACAACTTGAAAGTCAACACTGGTGAGGAAATCAAAAGTCATGTCATGTGCAACGGGATTGTACAAGGCTATACAGAATGGCACTGGCATGGAGAGATTTCAAAATCAAAACCAGTAGATGTCGATAGCAGTGCTTGGGTGGAAGAAGAAATTGCCTCCGATGACGTAAATGTGAACGAACCAGTTCCAGCAGACATCGTTGATGCGATGCTGGATAGTTGTAGGGTAGAGCACACCGATCCACCTCCTATCTTTAGAAACATTGTGCATGATGCTGAGATACCATTATACACAGGCTGTGCTAAGTTTACGAAGCTTAGCGCTGTGTTGAGATTGTATAAGTTGAAATCTAACAATAGATGGAGCGACAAAAGCTTCACTTCATTGTTGACTTTGTTGAAAGAAATGCTTCCTGAAGGAAATGAGCAGCCAATCTCAACATACCAGGTAAAGAAAATGTTGTGCCCAATGGGAATGGAGGCCAAGAAGATACACGCATGCCTGAATGATTGTGTATTATTTCAAAAGGACTATGTAGATTTGAAAGATTGTCCAAAATGTGGTGCGTCACGGTATAAATTGACGACTTTGGGGGAGTCCAAAACTGGTTCTCCTGCCAAGGTGTTGTGGTATCTACCTATAATATCACGGTTTCAACGCTTGTTTGCAAATCCGAAAGATGCGAAGAATTTGAGGTGGCATGCAGATGTTAAGAAAAATAATGATGGGATCCTACGACATGCGTCTGATTCCCCACAGTGGAAGAAGATTGATATATTGTACCCCAAATTTGGTGAAGAAGATAGGAATCTAAGACTTGGGCTTTGTACAAATGGGATGAATCCGTACGGGACATTGAGCAGCCAACATAGCACTTGGCCAGTCATGCTTGTTATATACAATCTTCCTCCCTGGATGTGTATGAAAAATAAGTACGTTATGTTGTCGTTGTTGATATCGGGCCCTAAACAACCCGGAAATGATATTGATGTTTATCTTGAATCTTTGACTGATGACTTAAAGAAACTTTGGGCTGAAGGTGTGATGACCTATGATGCTTCAGCAAGAGAGACATTTCATTTGCACGCTATGTTGTTTTGCACTGTTAATGACTTTCCAGCATATGGGAATTTGTCTGGATATAGTGTCATAGGAGCTAAAGCGTGTCCTATATGTGAAGAAAACACTGATTCAATAAGACTAAAACATGGCGGCAAGATTGTATATCTTGGTCATCGAAGGTTTCTTTCAAAATTCCATCCGTATCGTAGGAAGCGCAAAGCATTCAATGGATGGAATGATGAACGGAGTGCACCTAAACCTATACCAGGGGATGTTGTTTATGCAAGAGTAAAAGACATTGTCAATGAATTTGGTAAGAAATCACAACGTAATATGGCCACACGGAGTGACAATTCTTCATTCAAGAAGAAGTCAATATTTTGGGATCTTCCTTATTGGAGTTCTTTGACAGTCAGGCATTGTATCGATGTAATGCACGTTGAGAAAAATGTCTGTGATAGCATCATTGGTACTCTGTTAAATATACCAGGTAAGACTAAAGATGGGATAAAATCCAGACTGGACCTACGTGAAATGGGAATAAGGTCAGAATTAATAGAATTACATGAAATGGGTAATAAAAGAACATACTTACCTCCCGCTTGTTACACGTTGTCTAGAAAGGAGAAGAAAACTTTTTGTGAATGCTTGGTAAATGTTAAGGTGCCACATGGTTACTCATCCAACATCCGTAGATTGGTATCAATGAAAGATCTGAAGTTGATAGGCCTTAAATCTCATGATTGTCACACTCTAATGCAACAAATATTCCCGTGGCAATTCGATCTCTATTGCTGAAGCATGTAAGGTTTGCAATTACCAGACTTTGTTTCTTTTTCAACAGTCTATGCATCAAAGTTATTGACCCTGATACTCTCGATAATTTGCAAAGAGAAGTGGTTGTTACCCTATGTCAGCTTGAGATGTATTTCCCTCCTTCGTTCTTTGATATCATGGTACATCTTGTTGTCCACTTGACTAGGGAAGTGAAAATGTTGGGACCAGTTTTCTTGCATTGGATGTATCCCTTTAAACGATACATGAGCATTTTTAAAGGTGATGTTCGAAACCGTTATCGGCCTGAAGGGAGTATTATTGAAGGTTATGTGGCGAGAGAGGTTATGGATTTTTGCAATGACTTTCTCAGTGGTAATGACACTCATGATAATGACAAGAATATTGAGGAGGGCAAAGGAATTTTGGGATCACGGGTGAAAGTAATCAGCCGTGAGCAGTTGGAACAAGCTCACTTGTATATTTTACACAATATGGACAAAGTGAGTGTTTATATCGAGGAACATACCAATTTCATAAAGAGACAACATCCTCGAGCAAGTTCAATGTGGCTTGCTAGAGAGCATAATAAGACTTTTACTAAGTGGTTTGAAGATAAAGTCTTACATCAACTATCTCAAACACCAAATGATATTACAGAAACTATCAAATGCCTCGCCTTTAAACCAAAACCGAATGTTATGTCTTATGAAGGGTTTGACATTAATGGATTCACATATTACACAAAGAGCCAAGATGATAAGAGTGTCGTCCAAAATAGTGGGGTCACTCTTCAAGCATCGACTATGTACTTTGCAAGTGCAAAGGATAAGAGTCCACGTGAAGCTAAAATGTCATATTACGGTGTCATTGAAGACATTTGGGAGTTTGACTACATAGATTTCAAAATTCTGCTCTTTAAATGTAATTGGGTTGATAACACCAAAGGAGTTATAGTGGATGAATTGGAATTCACTTTGGTGAACTTTGAAAAGATTGGCGAGAAGGGTGAACCATTCATATTGGCATCACAGGCAAAACAAATATTCTATATCGATGATCCTGCAAATGATAAATGGTCGGTTGTTCTTCATGGTAAAAGACAGTTCATTGAAGATCCTATAGATGAAGAAGAGTACTATGATAAGTATGATGACTCCAGTCCATTCTCAGTTGGGTTGCCAACTCCACAAAATATTGAAGCTAATGATGACTTATATGTGCGTGGAGATCACAATGAAGGATTGTTAATTGATAAAAGATCACAATTTTAGAGACATGTATGTTTATACAAATGCTAAATGTTTGCCTTTTTCTAGTTTATACAAATGCTAAATGTTTGCCTTTTTCTAGTTAATACAAATGCTAAATTTTTGCCTTTTTCTAGTTAATACAAATGCTAAATGTTTGCCTTTTTCTAGTTAATACAAATGCTAAATGTTTGCCTTTTTAATGACATTTTCATATGGCTGACCATGATGAGCATGATGTCCATGATGAGCATGAAGTCCATGATGGGCATGCTATCCATGACGAGCATGGAGAGGATACCAATGTAAGTTCTAAAAACATATCCTGTATTTCTATAAAATTCATTATCTTCTAGTTATGTCATATATCTTATATTTCTATATTAGGCTAATTCAGTGTGTTTATTTTTGTCAAATTTTAGGTTGATGATGCACATGTACCCACTGAAGCACTGGAGCAACTTGATGCGCAACACCAAACACTTAACAAGAAAAGGGGCATCACTCTGTTGAAGAAGTTAATAGCGCTTAGTGGCAGTGGATCCAAATTGGTTGTGGAGTTTGATAATGGAGGAAATGCAATTGGAGTGAAACCGCAATAATTTTCTAAACTATCTTGGGTGTAACACTCGGAGCCATTGTGGTGTTAAGTATGATAATTGGCATAAAGTTCCTCAGGGGGAAAAAGACTTGATATGGAAGGATTTATGCATGAGTTATTATTATTTGCAATTCTATTTTGTAGATTACAAATTCTATTATTTGCAATTCTATTTTGGATACTAGTTAATAACATTTCTATTTTACAGAATCTGTTTGCATTGGATGAGAAGTTGCATCGTAAAAGTGTGATGCAACGCGCTGGAAAGATGCTTAGGAATTATAGGACAAATCTGAACAGAGAATACATAAAAGAGGGTGATAAGAAAAAGAAGTCAGCCCTTGAACAATGGAACTTCTTAGACAAAGAAGATTGGGACAATTTTGTTGCTTCAAGAAAATATGAAGAATTCGAGGTATTAGGCGTCACTCCCAATTTAATTAATATACATTGTATTCACCTATTCAAGATTAACATTTAGTGATACTAACCAAATCATTAATGTGCATACTAACTAGGCCCTCAGTGACGCACAAAAAGCAAGGCGTGCACTGAATGTGCATGACCACACTATGGGTCCAAAAGGCTATGCAAGCGTTCGCCAAAGACTACATGCGGAGTCTGCGGCTACTCATGAGTCTGCTCCTACTCAGGAGTCTGCCACACCCATGCCTCGCCATGATATCTGGATAGCTGGGAGGCAAAACAAGAAGGGTGAAATAAAGAAGCCCGTAACTGCTGAGGCGGCTGCGAAAATGGTAAAATACAACTCTTAGAGCAATCATTTGAATATTGATTATTTGTGGTGTTAACTTACCAATTTCTATTGATGGTGATTAGCGGGAGCTGCACGAGCAGAGGAAATAAGGCACGTTCATCCCTCAGGGCACAAGGGATGAATTGACAGTTGCTCTGGGTAACCCAGAGCATCCTGGACGTGTTAGGGGTGTAGGTGCTGGTGTGGGCATCAAAGCATTCTTTGGGCCATCCCAGCGCAAACCCAGAGCGGGACTTTCTCAAGAAGAGGTAACCTATTATTTTTTTAGAATGTTACTGCAAAAGGAAATTCAATAATAAGAAGCTAATGTTTCTTTTATCCATGTATAGGAGAATAAGAGAGTCGAGGATATAGTTGCTAAGAAGGTCAACGATGTAGTTGCTGAGAAGGTCAAGGAAGAATTGCTGCGGTGGCAGGCATCTCAGGCTTCCAATCAGCCTATGGCGACCCACTCTTCTCCTGATGCACAGACTGCGAGTAATCCTGGAGACCCATCGCCTAACACGTCTGCTGTAAGTATTGTTTATGACATTGTAGCTAGTCTTTTCAAGATGATATGTTTTCAAGATGATATGTATATATGTATAACATTCTTTACATAAATTTGTAGGCATTGAAGCCATGCCGCTTAAGAATACAAGACTATGTTGTTGCAGAGGTGCAAGCTTACCCGTCCCTTCCTGGGGAAAGGTTTCACGGGACTCCAATGCCACAGGGCTACGTTCGTGTGGGCCCATTACGTGTGTTACCCGATTGGAGGGAAGCTACATTGCCATATCCCCACCCGGATATAGATACACTTGCTGAGGTAGAAGGCGGGGTCATATTGTGGCCCAAAGCAGATGTCGTCTACACTACTGAAATTGTAAGATAAATTTACATTGATTTAGAGTGTTAATGTGTATATATGATGTCAACTGATCTGAAATTATATATACAGGTTAAAAAGAAGACACCAGGAGCACCTAGGCCTCCACCTCCACTTCCCGCATTACCAACTTGGGTTCCAACTGACCTAACATACCCGTTAGGTACTGCTTGTAGGGGAATGGCATGTTGGCTACGGGCACATAATATACATTGCCCGATAATTGTTTATTTAGATGCAGATTATGCAGGTCAATCATACGATAGCTCTTTATTTATACAAGATATTATTGAGCTGTTTATGTATGATTGGCTGAATACATCAATGATAGAGACATGGATAAGGTGAGATCTTGTTTATACATCCATATACCTTGTGTAAGATCCGGTGATCTGGTTTCTTATATATTAATGCATACGTAATACATGTTTTGTAGCTACTTAGTCGAAGATCATTGCAAACAATTTGCATTTGATCATGTGGGATTTTTGATTCCATCATTGATTAGTATGGTAGCTAAAGACCCTGATAGTGTTCAACAATACTGTATAGATGCTTTTACAATTTTTGGTCAGCAAAAGAAGACGATAATAATAGCTCCATTCAATGTCAAGTAAGTTTACTTTATTTATAATTTGGACTTAAGAAAATTCCATTTTTATTGTGCATTTTGAGTTATTAATTGTTAACTTTTTACCTCTAGCGGTAGACATTGAGAGTTACTAGTTATTGTCCCCAGGACGTTCACTGTTTATTATCTAGATCCCGCGGGAAGTACATTAAACACTAAAATTGGACACGTAATGAGAATGTCATTATTCTGGTGAGAAATATTTCATTTTTGTATCTGTTAACATATGTTATTACATTACTATTTACTTATGTAATTTACTGTGTTATATTAACATGTAGGGGTTTAGATGCATTCAAAAAGGCTGGAGGAACGGTCCCAAGGAAAAAGAACCAGCCAATAAATTGGCAGAACGTACAAGTAAGTTCCCGACTCCAATGTATATATTATTGATGTGAATTGTGCTTAGTTGTATTATTTTGTATGTTTCAATTTATAGTGTGCTACACAAGACAATGGCTGGGCATGCACATACTATGTGATGCGATTTATGCAGATGATTATCAAACATGCCGCATTGGACATCGATACCATACATGAGGTATTATATATAGTCTCATTAGTTAGTATGAAATATATCAATCTTATTTTTATATTATTACTTATATATACATCATTCTTTTTGCAGGTGTTTAAAACTGACAACACTATAGGTAAACGTTTAAAAAATATACATGCTCCATATACGATGGAAGCATTAAATGAAATAAGAGAAGAATGGGCAAAAGCCATACAAGCAGTGGCAACTGTAAGATATAATTGGGATGTTGATAGCGATAATGAATGATACTTTGTAAATGAATATTTCTGAATGTTAATACATGTATTTGAATGTTTCTATATGTGTGAATGTGAGAATTGAATTGATGTCTGAATGTATCTACTTGTGTGAAATTTTCCTTGGGACTTTTGCAGGTTTGTGGCCTGTTTGTAGGCTGATATCAATGGATGTCATAAACCTTCAGTTCAGAAAACTGAACTGTAGGTTCTCATCCTGCTGACCAGCCACAGCAGACCTGCAAACTGATATGAAAAAAAAATAGATATAGGCGTCGGTCATTTACAGAAAACCGTCAGCAAAGACCTACAACGTCGAGTTTCTGAACAAAAGCGATGCCTAATGTGGCAACAGCCGTACTAGAAATGGCGTCGGCTGTTCGTGTCAAACCGACGCCTATAATACATATAGGCGTCGGTCTTTTAGTAGATAACTGATGCCAAACTGGTTCGCGCCACAGAAAACAACGTCATCTAGGACACTTTTTGCGTCGGTTACCAAGTAAACACCGACACTATAGTCCATATAGGCGTCCGTCTTTTAGTAGATAACTGACGCAGAATGTGTCCTAGATGACGCCATTTTCTGTGGCGCGAACCCTTTTGGCGTCGGTTATCTACTAAAAGACCGACGCCTATATGTATTATAGGCGTCGGTTAAAAAACTGACACCGAAGTGTTCGACCTTTAGCGGCGCCCACATAGGCGTCGCTCAGAAACCGACGCCAAAGGGGGTTAAACAACCGACGCCAAAGGCTGTTTCTGTAGTAGTGAACTAATTAGTACAAGAGACAAGGCAAAGGGTCATCCAATGTGAGTCGTGTTTAACCCTAAGAAAATATACTACACAGTTGTAGTACATATTTTATTATTATGCCCTGAAGAGATGAGGTATACCACTCATGATCCAACCGACCACTGCTAAGATAAAATTAGTGTCATATAAGATCTAGGAGGATCCATACTCCTATGATCTCCCACACCCTCAGTTAGTTCGAGTTTTCCACAATGACAGTCCAACTACAAAACAACCTAGTCCGCCTTGGTATATAGGCACAACACTACTAAAAACTGAGTTACGACCACAATCTCACTATTGTTGAGGTACGACCGCAACCATCCTCAAAATATATCATATACATATACTGAATCATATTATCTGAGATATGACCTTGACCGTTCTCCTGCCAGGGTATGACCACAACCAATCCAGTGAAAATGCATATACTCAACTATATACGACTCTGAGCTTCCACTGAGGGAGAACCTATTTCACCATCCAGCAAGTACTGATGCTGAAGATGGATCTATGACATAGGGCAACTACATGATTAGGGTTTCACTTGATTAGTTAATTTAGTATCTTTTAACATCAATCAAGTTACAATGTACAAACCCTAAACAAACTCTACAAAGATAAGGGTATGTTGCAACTTCAGAAGATATAAAACATATGAGGTTCACTTGTCACATCATCTCATGATACCAATGCCATTCAAGGCCATAATCATTATCACATTATTCTAAGAAAACATCCCTCATCATATCACAAGAGGACATCACCTCACATTAGGCATTGAGCCTCTGCCAGGTCACAAGACCCAATCACACTATTCTTGTACGCTATCATCGTCTCATCATGCTTCATATAGGCTCATACTCATCACATTGTCATATCAAACACACCATATCATTCACTCTCTATGATAATCATTCCACCTTCAAGGTTAGGGTTATACAAGTAGGAGAGAGAAAACATAAACTCATGCTATTCATTCAAGCAAGCTCAACAAGTGCATCATACACTTGAGAATTAGGGTTATCATTTATCTTATATCCAATTAGGGTTTTCACTTCAATGCTTGTCATTTAACCCTAGGTACATCATTTCCCGTATTTTTGGAACACATTAGGGTTAAACATCATTATTATCATGATTGGTCAATCATCCAAGCAACACTATGCTTCGACCAGATAAGAAAACAAAGTGTAGAGACCAACCTTCATGACACATGTGTAGCGACCACTCAAATCTCAAGGTGTAGCAACCAAACAAAGCACAAGGTGTAGCGACCAAACAAAGCACAAGGTGTAGCGATCAAACAAAGAAAAAGGTGTAGCGACCAATCAAAGCACAAGGTGTAGCGACCATAGGGTAATTAACACTTTGTTGCGAGCAAGCTAGGTATGTGTGGTGACCAGCCAACCAAAACATGTGCTGTGACCTCAAGAAGACCGTGTAATGACCACCTACTAGGGTTAGGGTTTGTTGTGCTAGTAACACCCATCAAACATGTAGCGACCTCTAGCACCAAAGGAAGTGTAGCGACCTCAAGGTCCAACCAATCCAAACAACACATAACCAACTCCAAAATAGAGTAAAACTATGGTAAAAATAGATGATAGCATCAAGGAAACTAAAAATCATCGAGGAGAAAATCTCCAAGCAAAGATGTCATCAAAAACCCTAAAACAAACTTCACCAAGGTAAACATGGAAAAATAATGATAATAGAAGGAAAACCATGCGTCAAACTCTTGCAACCAAAGATCAAAACCTCCAACATCATATGATAGTTGAAACATAACATGGTGATAAAAGCAAAGATCACGTTGCATATAGAAACAACAACTCCTTTATCTCTTAGAGTTCAGGTGCATGAAATTAGGGTTTAGGAGAAATAGTAATCTATACAAGAACACTTCAAAATCTTAACCCTAGATTACGACAACATCATCTAGAATCTTAGGATAACATGTTAGAGATAAAGCAGTAGCATGCATGCAAGATTATGGTGCAATAATAGAAGAGGGGGAAGTTATATAACCTGCCTTAGGATGAAGATCAAACTACAAAGCCACAAGCTCAAAGAGAGAAGAGGAACTCCAACTTGGATCAACTCTATGGCCAATAAGGTCATCTCAAGAAGAAGAAAACACCAAGGTCAAAGGAAAACTCAAGAATAAGAAGCACAACCCTAGGTCGATCAAGGAAGAAGAAAGAAGAAATAGGAGAAAGCTTCATCTCACTTAGGTACTCCCATGGAAAATGATGGATCTCGACCTATATGGAGAGAAGTTCCTCTAGATAGACACCATGATAGATCCATAGTCTCACGGCTAAGAGGGAAAAACAAGAGGTAGGTTTCAAAGGAAAACAAGATCCAAGGTGTAGAACCACTTACTAAGATCAAATATCACCAAGGATAACCACAAGAGAGATGATCAAGCTCAATATCACCACATGCAAGGATGACCGGTCACCAAAGCTCCAAGATCAACACCTTTTCCAGCTCCACCAAGCTCAAGGCCAAACACAAGGGAGAAGAGAAGAAGAAAAGATCTAAAAGATATATTTGCATGAGAAAGAGAGGGCTTATATACTCAAGGGGTAGGAGAGAGGTGAAGATAATGAGGTGTCAAGGTATGAGAGCACAAAAAGGACACTTGTCCAACCAAGATATGTCCATGCAACACACATGTAAGAGGATCATTAAAAACTATGTGGTGTAGCAACCACTTAGGTCCACTACACTCATAAGGTGAAAGAAAAGCACATAGGTGGGTCGCAACACCACCAAGGTCACAACACATCTCCACATGAGAAACCCTAGTGACAAAATCAAAGAACAACCACCTAGGTCCAACAAACATCAAACAAGGGAAGTGTTGTAGTCACAACACTTCAAAGACCAACACACAAGGTCGAAACACCAACACTCAAGCATCCAAACAAAGCCATGCAAACCCTAATATCAACTCATGATGCCACCTCATCAACCACAGATTATCTAGGTGCCTCTAAACATCATTCTCTCTATCATGATGCTAAGGCACAAAAGGCACAACCTACATGTAACAAATTTCAAGATTAACCCTCAACATGGGTAAATTGCAACATGGTCCAAAATAAGCGTAACTAGCTAAAACATCAATGAAACATGACCAAACTGAAGGCATGGGCATGTCACATTATAGACATCTCAAGAGATTAAATTAAGGTTAAATCATTTTATTAAGCAAAGAAAACACAATCAAGCCCTAAGCCAGGTTAGGGGTCTTACACTTGTGTAGGCCTTTCACAATCTAGAGGATTTGAGGATTATATGACCATGCAATCTGATGTGACATCTTCAGTGCATCTGGCCTCCAACCAAGGTAATTTTAGGACTTTTATGTTGGCATACAACTCTCCTTGGATTGTTGACTTTGGGGCCACCCAACATATGACTGGTATGAGGCACCTTCTTTCCGCTGTTGAACCTAATGTGCATACCTTATTTGTCACTCTGTCAGATGGGTCCTTTAAAACGTTCAACAATGTGGTAGTAGTAATGTCTCACATAGTCTCAAACTTCAATATGTTCATTATATTCCTCATTTTCCATTTAATTTAATGTCCATCACTAAGTTATTTGATGCCTTTTTACTTGCAACATCACCTCTGGTAGTCATGGTTTTGTGATGCAAGACTTTTTGGAGATTGGTTCGGGTTCTAGAGCAGGGGACCTTTATTACTTTAGTGATGTCATTCCATCTAATGTTCTTCTTGTGAGCACATCTCTTCAGCTAGACCACCGTTATGGTGATCCCTCTGTTAAGAAGTTGTAGCACATGGAGCTCTCTTTACCTAATTTAGAAATTCTTCCCTATGACTCATGTGACTTTGGTAGGCACCATAGGAGTTTGTTTCCTAGGAAAATTAGTCTATGTTGTAAGGCTACCTTTAATGTTATTCATATTGAAATTTTTGGTCTCTTTCAAAGCATTGGTTTTAATGGATTCCATTATTTTATAACCTTTGTTGATGATTTCCCTTACATATGGCTATATCTATTGAATCTTATGATGAAATGATTGGTATTTTTGGAATTTTCATAAAATGATTTCAACACAATTAAATAAATCCATGAAGAAAATTTCATTCAAAAATTCTTGGGAATATTTTTGGCCCCGGTGTCTTCTATTTTCTCTAGAATTGGAACCATCTATCAAAATCCCCATGCTCACACCCACAAAAATGTGGTGGCATAATGTAAGAATCATCATTTACGTTATATCTCTCATGCTCTTATCTTTCAGGGTAAATTCTCTAAGACTTATTGTTTTGGAATTGTTCTCACATCCTGCTACCTTATCAACCAGTAACCATCTTCTGTTCTTTAGAACAAGACCTCTTTTTTGGTTGTTTTTCCTGCACAAATGGCTTTCAATCTTCCTTAGTCTATTTTCGGGCGTAATGCCTCTAAGCATAGTTTTGATCCAAGAATGGAAAAACTTTATCCCAGCTCTATCAAGATGATTTTACTTGGGTATTATAACTTTTAGAAAGGTTATTGTTGTTATAATCTAAGAAATTGTCACATGTATGTTTGTGCTGTCATTACCTTTTATGAATATGAGATGTTCTTAGATTCTCTGTCAATATCCTCTGCACCTCAACCACAGCCTAAAACTGAGTTCATTGAGCTTGATCTTTATGATATAGTGGATCATGAATCCATCCCACACCCTCACGTCATTCCTCCTCCTATGACACATGAACTGACACAAATGTTCATGTCTAAGAATTTAGCATGTCTCATGTCTCTTTGGAAAGTATCCGATCTTGCATTCTTCACCATCCTATATCTCATACTTGTTGTGTGTCCAACCTTTCCATACTACTAAATCTGTTACCCAATAGCTTGACTCTATCCAAATTCCTAAAAAATATTGTGAGGCCATCGAGAACTTCCCTACTTCTAAATCTATTGCCAAATAACTCGACTCTATCCAAATTCCTAAAAACTATCGTGAGGCCATTAAGCACCATGGTTGGAAAGATGTGATACTTGAGAAAATGATAAAATTGTGTGAGAATGAGACCATGCATCTTGTCCCTCCTCCACTAGAAAGAAATATCATAGATTGTCAGAGGGTGTTCTCTATTAAATTTAATTCAGATGGATCCGTGAAATGATTTAAATCTCATCTTATTTCCAAAGGATTCATCCAAACATGTGGAGTGAGTTTCTTTGAAGCCTTCTCATTCACTCACATTGATTTTGTTAGGATTGTAATCTCACTTGCCACTCACATGGATTGTCCTGTGTTCTAGCTTGACATTAGAAATGCCTCCCTTCATGGTGATGTAGAGGAGGAATTGAGTCTGATAGCCCTCAAGATTTTATACTAAAGGCGGGGGGGGGGGGTGTCTTCCTAAAGATTTTGTCATCTCAAACACTCTTTGTAGAGTCTCAACAATCATTATGGGCATGGTTTACAATACTCAGTGACGTTCTTGCTAGCATGGGTTTCTCCAAATCATCTATTGAGCATAGTTTATTTTTTAGGTTTTCTTAAGCATGATCCATCATCCTTGTTGTCTATGTTGATGATTTAATTATCACTAGTAGTGATGCTCATGGGATTTCAACATCGAAAGAGGCACTCCAAGAACATTTTCATACCAATGATCTTGAATAACTTTGTTACTTCTTGGGCATAGAGGTGCTACATTCTCATCGAGGAACTTATGTATCTCAATAGAAGTACGTCCTTGACTTCTTTAAGGACTCTGGTATGCTAAATTCTAATCCTTCCTCTTTACCCATGGACTATCACAACAAAGTTCTATCTAGGGAGGGGTCTTTTTCTGATCATGAACAATATCAACGCACAGTCGGGTAAACCATCTATCTTACACTTATCTAACAAGGTATTGCTTTTGTTGCCAATGTTGTTAGTCAAAACATGGATAAACATCTTGTTTTTCACTTGAGTTAGGTACAATGAATTCTACATTTGAAAAGTGCACCTGGCATGGGTCTCCTTTATAAGAAACCACAATATCCAAATATCTCTTTGAAATGCTATGTAGATGCTGATTGAGCTGGAGATGTGAATGATATGTGATCTATTTTTTGTTTTTGTGTTATTTTGAGAGGTCATCCATCAATTGGCAGAGAAATAAGTAGTTTTTTGTGGCTCGCTCCAGTAACGAGGTTGAATATTGTGGCATTGCACATGCCTACTATAAAATTCAATAGGTGATGTCTATTCCTTGAGAATTAGGCTTTACTCCCTCTTCTCCAACAAATCTCTTATGTGATAATCAAGCGTATAATCATATAGATAATAATCCATTTTTTTTCATGAAAATACCAAGCACATTGAGGTTGACTACCACTTTGTGAGAGACCTGATTCGTGACAAAAAGATCATGACACCATATGTAAAGACCGGAGAACAAAATGTTGATATCTTCACAAGTCTCTTCCACCTTCATCCTTCTCCTATATGTGTGAAAAGTTGGGAATACACAATGTGTACTCTCCAACTTGAGGGGGAGTGTTGCTAGTATTTTATGTTATTTACATTGCCTTGTATTAGATGATTGGGCTTACTCTCCTCAGTCCCATTAGCATTAGTCTAGGTTATGTTATGTTGTGTCTCTGGTACATCATACCTTGAGACAAGGCTATATATGACTCTGTGTAATCCTAATTCTCATAATAATAATTTCTTTTCACAAACCTAGTTAATGACCCTAAAAGCAAAAACTAATGATGGAATCAAAATCTATCTATCCTAATTATTTTGATGTCAATTTTTAACTCAATCAGGCAATGCTTTATATATTAAAGGTAATGCGGAAGAAAAAATTTAGATACCACAAATTAGAGAGATGGTATTTTGGACCATATGATTTCTTGATCGAGTTATGTGTCACAAAAATGTTTCTTTATCCCATATTTTTGAGTTTTTATGTGCTCATTAGGAGTCATCATATCTTCATAGGATGGTTAAGAGCATGTATCCTACCTCCTATAACCTTCCCAAATAGTCAAATAGTTCCCCCATCCCTCCCAAAGGATCCTCTCTCTCTCTATCACCTCTCTACCCAACTTCTTCTCATTCACCTTTGTCAGCCCTTTCCAAACTGAGTGATTGCAAATAATGCCTAGTTTCATTGTGTCTACCATTCTAGCAAACCCTAGTTACTTCAAACTCCTTATTTTTGTTCCTAGGAAACCCCTTTAATATCCACGTCCATGCAAGTACTATATAACCTTCCACAAACCACTGTCGTCTCTTCTATTTCCTATTTTCATACTACTTTTATGTCACTTTTCCTCGTATCTAGCTACCTAGCTCCACATCATTATCTAGGTCCCTTTGGGTTCTTCTACTAGCCCAAAACCAACGTGAAGGCTAGAGAGAATCTATAACTCCTTATTGAAGACAAGTAGAACCAACACGGTCCTTGATTTCACTTTATATAAAATAGTTAATAGTTCATTATTCTTCCCCTCTTTTCCAACGATTATTGTTTCAAGCATGATTCTTATGTTTTGGTCATAGATTGGCATTGGCTTTTGATTCTTTATATCTGTTTGGTTCCTAAAAACTTAAATGTGTCCCCTCCTCACTTGAGTTCCCTTATACACACCTTCCTTGATCTGTCCTCTGGCCTTCCATGGTGGTTGGCATATTTTGGGTATCTTGAAGTTTTCCACGACCATGTTTGGGCTTGTCAAGTTCAGCTGCATGTGAGGTAGTTGGAAGAATCTCTTACAAGCTACAATATTGACTCAAATATGGAGTTGGAACCTCACATTTGTGATCCATGGTGTTGGTTTTTCATGATGAGGAAACAAAAATGGATGGAGTACTTTCTCATAGGCCTCCTTGCATCCACTTTGTTTTGCCAAACCACCAAGGGACAATTCAGTCATTTTGATTGTTTTCCTTGTTTTGGGCCATGGGAGGTTAAGCTTGGGTGTTTTATCAGTCCACCTTGTCACAGATGAAACTGATGGTGTGTGATGCATGGGTATATTGGTATATCTACCGACACTTTCTTTTAATAAAAATCAATAACATGCCTTATCTTGCAAAATTCATAATCAATTACTTAGAGCTAAAAAATTAAGTAAAAGTAGTTTTTGGAATAAAAATGAGGCAAATTTTTTGGAAATGTTTCTAGACCTAATATCATTGGTTTCATAACTCAATTTTTAGGATTTACTAATTTAATTGGAACTTAATCCTAATTCTTCAAAAAATGTTACTAGTTTTTTTGATACCCTGATATGGACCTTGGGTTTGATCTTAGACTTTCTAGAACTAAATATAAGGTATGTGCATATCCAACCTTTAAATTGGGAATTATGTGACTAAGCTCTAATCCTTTGGTAATGAGGCATTACTCTCCTTAAATAAACTCTTAAATCCTTTTATGGATCATATTGAACCAATACTTTTCTCATATTGAAACTTGTGAGCATTTTATGCCCTCAAGACTTTATATCCTAAATTGCTTACCTTCAGCCATGATATATGAAATGAAATTTATTTTCCCATGCATCATTTGGTGACATATTAGCATAATGTAATATATGTTCTTTTGTGTTGATGTGATATATTACCACACCATATAATTATGTAGAGGGTAGACATGTATCATGTATTGCTTAGAGCATATGTATATCTTTTTATACCCACACCACATTATAGATCACACATGTATCTTTTTCCGCTCACCCCCTTATTTTATGTAGATATGGTATTTCCTACATAAATGCTTCATATTATTCTATATTATCGAATGTAATCAAATAGATGTTTTACTCATATTATTGTAGGTTATTACCCTATATTTGTCAAGTCCCCAACCCACCCAAATATAGATGATTTAATAGGGAATTTTGCTCAGGTGGAACACATACCAGGAAGCAGAACTTCAAAGATATCTTGAGATGGAAAAGCTATCCTATACAATTAGTACTTTTATAATATAGTTTATTCTACCTTTTTCCTTATTGTAATGACACACCTTTGTTGTGAGGAACAATTTATGTAATATTTTGTGATAATGAAAATAGTTCAAATTTCCACTATTATATGTATGTATGTTTTTTTTCATATATGATGCTTGTATTTTAGAAATTGAAATACCTCCCTTATTTTGTACCTTTTTAGTATTTTTAGAATGGGATGTGGTTTGTTCCTCAATTAAATAAAGAGTGTATCCCCTCTCACATCCCACTCCTTGCATAAAACTTCTTAAACTTAACATAACCAATGGTAGTAAACCTCAAATATCTCATCCTAGAAGGCATTTGTAGCCCTAATATTCTATGAACAATGACAAAAATACCAAGAGCTTCATCAAAGGTTTTTGGATAGTAAGAACTAGCATTTAGGTTCATGGATATGAAACACAAAAAATGTTCAAGATGACACTCATTAATTAGGTGCATAATGTTCCAAAAGTATAAACTTCCAAAAATAATATACAACAAATAGGTTAAATTGTCTAAGTTCATTGTACAACTTATAATTGTTATTTACTAAAAAAGTGATCATAACGTTTCCCATGCTAAGTAATCAATATATAGGTCTCTCTCTATCTCTACTCGATAATTCTCTTTTCTTTGTTGCATCCTTGAGTAGATATGTGGAAATTTTAAACTTATCCATAGGTTGGGCTCAAGGATGTGGAGGGTGTTTTTTATAGATAGTGTCTATGCATAGGGGTTTTCCATGCCGTCATGCTATTCCTTACCCCAAAAGGCATCATATTTGAGTTTGAAAAAGTCAATCCAATTACTTCCTTATTTATTTTGGATGAGGTAGTTTGGTGACTAGTTTTGGACCTAGTGGCTTCCTTAAGGGAAAAATTTTACATACATTTCATTAGTACCCTCCTTTATTCTTCCTAACCCCTTGTGGGCATAGTCTTGTAAAGGATTTGACGCAATGAGCTAGTTTCCTCACATTCCTTTCTCTCTCTAGGATTGTAATTTCAAATTCTTGGAAACCCCTTATACTAGAACATATTGTAAGAGGCATCGTAAACTATAGTTAGAGTGGATCATAAATAGTTTTGGTGATAATATATTGAACTTTATCATTTTATAGGTATATCTTAACAAAGATCCAATATGGGTATGTCATCATTAGGGCTCTACACAGAGACCACATCCTAGATCAGAAAAGGGGTAGATAGAGAAAACTAATAGATGAGAAGGTCGTTAAGTATTGTATATTCTTGTATAAGGACACTAGAGATTTAGCTCGATCAAACTTATATCACAAGGTTTGCCTTAGTTGACATAAAGTAGCTCACACATTCTATGCTAGAACCCATCACAATGACTTTCCTTTTCACATCCACTCTTTATATCCCTAGTATATGACTACATAAAACTTGGAATAAATATAATGATGTTGTGACATGTTTATCACGCTATGATGCCAACTAAATGACCCCAATTTCTGGTACTTATAGTAAAGAGGAATCAACCTACAAAATTAGTGTAGATACTAACCGTCAATCAATTCTCAAAAGTTTATATAAGAATGTTATTTCATTATAGTTGTAATATTGTAGAAGAATACACTTTTTACATTTCTTTCAAAAGATAAAAAAAAGAGAGTTTAGATGAAAAAAAGAAACGATTGATTAATGACAATTGTGTAATGCATTTTTATTCAAAGTCAATGTAAAGTCTAATATTTCTTAGAATGGGAATAAAGGTAAGGGAAGATACATCTTCATATTAAAAACCTATAAATCATATAGGAAAAGGAAAAGAGGCAAGATTCAACTACAAAATAAGTTAAATAAACTAGATACTAAACTCGGTTATCAAAGAAACTAGATACTAAACTCAATTCTCAACGATGATTTCTAGTATGGTACTTCAATTAATTCTTCTTTTCACCAAAAAATTAAGTAAAATCACGGGACAAATAATGAGGTGTTGGTAGGTGGGGCAAAATATACAAGTCAACATACTTTTAGTACTACAAGTAGTTAGCAAGAAAAAGAAATAGTTAAGAACAACAACATCTAATAAGAGAAATTCCATTTTAATCTTATTGAAATGACTTGCATTGGTAGGGTTGACTAGTACAAAACATAAGTGTTGGACCAGCCTTATTTACTAAGTACTCTATGGTTTCCCCTTGTACCTTGTACTCTAGGGAGGTACTAATCAACATTTTTTTATTCCTTTAGCAAGGGTGATTAAGAATCATGTCTATAACTAATCTCATTTGATACTTTTTGATTTAAAATGGATAATCAAATAATATCTCATACTCATATATATATACATATATATATACATACTCTATAATTTTAACCAATAAAGCATATTCATATAGCTAATTAAATCTACATACATAAAAGAGTAGATTCTTGTTAGAATGGGGTGCCAAATTGATCTTATGTGGTTTTAGGCTCGAGGTGGTGCAATAGAAAAATGGAAATAGGTGAGGAGTAGAGAAATTTAATCTTGTAGATGGTTAAAGGGTGCAATTGAGCTTGTGAGGGGTTTATATTAGCACATGGTTTATTGTGGGTAAAAATCCTATTTTGGATGCATGTCTAGTGGAGAGTGAGTCATGTCTCCTCCATCAGTGGTGTAAGACCTATGACCTAGGTTTTGGGATAATCCTATTTGTTTTGGCTTGATTAAGTGCTTATAACCTTGATTTAATCCTTTGAGATGTTTTTAGAGCTTGTGGTACACTTATGATTCCAATTTGAGCTTGTTTGAATGATGTTTGTGCTCTTTGTGCTTATTCTGGGTCATATTGTAATTTACATATTTGAGAGGGCTATCTTGCAATTTGCCACACCTAGAGTGTACCTTCTCTTCATTGTATTCATGAGAGAGAATGCAGTGCTTTGGTGTGCCTTGGTTGAGCCTTGGATGAGTGGTGACTTCACTAGAGGTGATTAGGGTTTCTTGGGTATTGCTTGTTGTTCACCATGTGCGTATGATTGAGTGTAGCGACCCTTTTCTCAACCTTGTGGGAATGTTTTGGATGTGTATCAACTGAGACACCTATATTTGATTGGTTTTTTCTCAACCATGATGATCTTGGTGGAGTTGGGTCGAAACAGTGGTCTTCTAGAGGCGTGTCTCGACCTGGATGTGGTGGTGACCTTTTTGTCTTGACATAGACATGTACCTTGGTGTTGTTTCGACCCCTTTGGAGTGTCTCGACTGAAACCAATGGCTTGGGGGACCTAAGTGATCGATACCCAACATGTGTTGTATCACTATAGGTTGCGTGCATGCATATAGTGGTTGTATGTTGGTTTCTTTTGTGGACAAGTGCCCCTTTGGTGCCTTTAGGTGTTGACACATCACCTCTCACCCTACCTCCCTCCTCCTTTGGTATATAACCCATTTTCTCTCCATGCAAGTGAACCTTTTGGCCTTCCTTCTTCATCCATTTCTTTTTATCATCCTTGGACCTTAGTGGAGCAAGGAGGACTTATCCTTGGAGCTTTGGTGACCAAGATCCCTTGCATGTGATGACTCTTGCTCATCTTCAACCTTGGTAAGTATATGCCTTTGTTTTGTGACATTTTCCTTGGATATTCTACTCCATCTTCTTCTCTTTTCTCGGCCCTAGACCATGGATCATCCATGGTGGTCGTTTTGGATAAAAACTCTCATCACAAGGGTCATAGACCGTGTTTTGACAAGGTGGTACCCAAGTGAGAGAAAGGTTCTTCTCTCTTTCTTCCTTCTTTGTTTAGTTCGGGATAGGGTTTCTTTCCCTATCTTCTTGATCAATCTCTGACCTTGGTGTATTCTTCTTCTTAAGGTGATCTTCTGACCAAGAGTGGAGCTTTTGATGGAGCTTCATCACCCTTGGTGATCGTGTGCTTGGAGCTAGTGATCCTTGGAGTTGATCTTCCTTAAGGAGGGTTATAGAACTCTATATCTTCTTCTATTAATAGGACTTTTAATATTGCTTGCATGTTGTTGTTTCTATTTCTAAAACATGATCTTAAAATGATATATTATGTTGCTACAATCTAGGTTTAATCCTTGGTGATGATCCTATGTGTTTTGCCCTTTCCTTAAAACCTTAATCTTGGTATTTGATTTTGAGGAAGTTGTGAGATCGATGTGTTCCTCTTGTTTTGGATCAAGGTTTTCCATCAACATGCAATGGTTTGAGTACCTTGATATAGTATAGAGTTTATGTTCTATTTTGCATGTGTTGATCATGAGTTATCTCTCTTACATAAGGTTATTTTATGGTGATTTCCATGGTACATGTTTGGAGTTTTTGGTAACCACCTTAGTATGGAGTTTTCCACTGAATTGGTGATAAGATTTCCTTGAAGGCAATCTTGTATTTTGACCTCTAATTTGATGATAATATAATTGATGAAGTTATAATGGATTAAGGTTTAAGACTTTGTGGTATTCTCGTGAAGATTGCTCTCTTTCTCAAACCCTAATTCCATGAATCCGATTTCTAAGTGATGGATGGAGTGATAATGCTACATGCAACATGATTCTTGGTTTTATCACCATGCAAGACTTTGTCCAACATATTTTCCTTGAAGTTTTGAGTAGTTTCATATGTGATAAAGTTTGATTTTCTCTCTCCTATGTGGATTTACTTGTTGATCTTCATGATGTTTGTTCTAGGGTTTGATGATCATGAACACATGAGTGTTGAACATGGTGACACCCGATTTTCCTACTGTCTACCCTTTGTTTTGGTCGACACATGTGTCTCCTTAGATGTCCTATTTGAGACAAGTTGTTGGTTCTTTTTTGATCGATATGCCCTTGCTTGGATTATCTTTGTTTTGATCGAGACAGATGTGTTTGTGATGGTCTATGCACCTATTTTAGTTTTGGTCACGATGCTTGCCTTTGGTCTTGATCGAAATGATGCATTGTGCTTGATGGTCGTAGCCCCTGTTGTGGTTGATTGGTCGAGACACCCCATCTTGGGTTGTGAAGGAGATGTCTCCTTTGTTGAGGTCGTAATGCCTGTTGCTGATTGGTCGAGATGCCTAGTCCTGGTTCTGGATGCAACACCTTACCTTGTTTCTATCATTATGCCCTATTGTAGAGTGGTTGTGACACTGAGTTGTGTGTGGTCGACACACCTAGATGTGATGCGTCTCGATCATGACCAGGTGTTGGTGTGCTACGACCGTGACCCTTTCTCTGGGTGGGGTCGTGACATATGGTGATGTAACAGTCGAGACACAAATGATTGTGTCTCAGTCGCGACTTGGTTGGAATGTCTCAGTCGTGACCCTTTGTGTAGATGGGAGGCCGAAACACACATGTGTGTGAATGGTCGAGACCTCTATGTGTGATGGTACACCACGACCCATGAAGATTTGATATGGTAATCTCATATGTAAATGTACATGTTGGTTGACACTTAATGTAAGATGGATAGTTTCTTAGTCAAGATGATAATGATTTGCTAACCCTAAATAGTTCCAAGTAAGTTGGGAATGGTGTAATTAGGGTTTGATGACATAACCTCTATGCGATGGAACCCTAATAAGCTATGTATGTGGGATCCTAACCCTGATTTTGGGTCATATGATGTGTCTTGCTTATCTCACTTGGAATTATTATCATATTATAATGTTTCCTCTCTCTTGTTTATGAACCCCTAACCTTGTAGGTGAAATGAATGCTATGACTTGTGTATTCTATGGTGATGATAATGTGATACATGGTGTTGGCTACAAGCCTTGATAAGATATGATGACATCCTATTGATGTGATGGGTCCTGTGACCTAGTGAGGGCTTGATGCATATTTTGAGGTGGTATCCTCTAGTGATGTGATTTGAGGGATTGATATCCCCACAATGATGTGACATTGGTGAATGTGTGATAGTAATGATGGCCTTGTGAATGACTGTGCTACAGTGCCATGTGATGATATGACAAGTTCACACCTTATATGTTTTATATGTTCTGAAGTTGTTCCATAGTTATGCTTGCTAGACTGAATTAGGGTTTTGTATGTCCACATATGTGCTAAAGCCTTAATTCACCCAATTGGCATAACTAATAAAGTGAAACCTTAATCATGTAGTTGCCTTGTGCCATAGATCCTTTCCAGTATTAGTTTTAATTGCTGGATTGGTGAAATGAGTTTAACTTGGAGCGCATATTGTTGAATATGCAGGGGTACAAGTTGAGTGAATATCCTTGCGTCCACAATTGTATGTGATATGGAGGATGACTGTGGCCATGCGTGAGCTTTAGATCATGCCTCAGGATTTGTGATATGTGATATGTGTGATAGCAGCATTACAACTGCATATGACTTTTATGGGACGACCATGTGTGAGACGATTCTCTAGCACCTTGATTTATACCAAGGCAGGCTAGGAGTTTTCAGCTTGACTATATGTCATTGTTTGTAGATGACCCATATGTTATGTGACTACGGTGTTCTCATGTACATACCTAAAAGTGTTGGAGAAGTCGTAGATTTCGGCTCTTCCATTGACCTTGTATGGCACCGATTTTGACTTAGTAGTGGTCGGTTGGATTTGGGCGGTATGACTCAAATCCTCAGGGCAATAATAAAAGACATAATACAGAAGTGTAGTATATCTTGCTTATGGTCAAATATGAATAACATTGGTTGAGCCTTTAACTTATCTTTGTATTGATTTATTGAATTATAAGGCAGTAAGAGAAGTCAATTGTTATACATGTTCTTCATATTCCTTCTTAAATTATGAGATGATCTATCAGTTAGTATAGATGCCTAAACTGCATAGATGATAATAAATAGCTTTCTTATATCATTTAGTTGAATCTACTTAGTAATCATTTTATCTATCTACTTCAGTTTATCTATGCTTTAATAGATGTTGGCAGAGAGTTATATCTCTCGCTGGGACGTTTGGTCTCACCCTATGGATTTCCACATCTTTTAGGTGGACGTGAATGTTGAGATAGAGATCGTGCTATTGGAGATGTCTATAAGAGGAGCCATATCCATGGATCATGGACATGTTGCTAGTGTCTAGTAATAGTATCCTATGTGTCATCCCTATACTCTCAGGTCCTTGGGGGTGTTTTATAGATGTTGTACATCAATTTGAGTTTTTGGGTCTATACGCTGGTGGCACATACATGATTTGCATACGTGAACATGTTATTATATGTAATAGGTGGTGGCTAGTTGGCCAGTGAACTATGATATGTAACATCTTTTGGTATGAATGAAATATAAGTGACATGAGTTCTATGGCTTTAAATATGATGTTTTCAACTTGATTTGCCTTTTTGTGATCAGTTTTAATTTAGCTTGTTTTGTGGTAATGTTGTTATTAGTGATAATTCCGCGCTTGTTTTGAGTAATCTCGCTTTGTGTGGCAATGGGTGTCACATTTGGTGGTATCATAGCCCTAGGTTCGCTGAGTCTACATGGACACTAGGACTTAGGACTAGGATGATGTCTAAGGTGAGAACCTGACCTAAAACATGGTGCATACTGCCTAATGTCAGTACTTGAGTGCCCTGGCCAGGTATTCAACTATTGGAGAGAAGGTAAGTATGGAACTCTTAGATTGTTATATTTCTGATTACTTTGATCAAGTAGTCATTATGAAATAATCTAAAGAGACTAAAATATCAGGAATCATGGTAATACTGCCTTCATCTTTCACTAAATAAGAGGTGAACTAAATTGTAATTTGCCAGAACTTGAATGTCTGATAATTATAAGAGAAAGATACGACACTATGAAACCTAAACCTGAATACTAATAAGCTATGAGTAGTCTTTGAAGCTATAATTTCAAGAAGGTTGTAAAGAAAAATACAGATTAATCTATATTAATAAAGTAATTTGAGGTGTAAAATCCACATAAGATGAAGAGAATTCCTGAGATAAGTACGAAACGAGGAGACAAATGGGAACAATAACGAATGAATAAAATGGAATCTAAGTTAACCTCAGACCAACATATGTAAAAAAGGCAGTTCTAAAATAAAAACCTTCATAATACATGAAAGAATTAAAGAGAGGTGACCCATTTTTAATGAAGGAAATGTGAATTATGATGGTTTACCTCTTGATGAGGGGTTGGAAAACCTGATAAAACAAGAAAAAATACATGAGAATGATGAATACATAACCTGAAAGAAGTAATGAGATGATTTAATCTTGATAATTCATATGTTGGTGACAAGGAAACCAAGGTGAAAAAGGTAAACTAACACATAAGAAATTGTAAATATATATAGTAACGAAGAGAGTTAGTAACCCCTATCCTTTGTTAGCTGAATTGTTGATCCAATCAACAATGATATCAATTTTGAGTCAGCAGATCAAAGTGCACAACAGAAGCGTGCTGTGCCCATAACCCACATGTTCTATGACATCACCGTGGTATATAGGAAGCCAAATGGGAGTTTGAGGAAAGATATGAGTAGGAACTACCTATCTCATTTCACGTGGGATTTCAGGGGTAAAATCCTTGTTAGGGGTTTATGGCCTGTAAGACCCCTGACCTGGGTTTTGAGCTAACCATGTTTGTTTTGGCTTGACTACATGCTTAGAACCTTGATCTAATCCTTTGAGATGTTTTTTGAGCTTGTGGTACGCTTAAGTTTCCATTTTGAGCTTTTTTGAATGATGTTTGTGCTCTTTGTGCTTGTTCTGGGTCAAATTGCATTTTACCTACTTAGAGGGATATCTTGCAATTTGCCAAACCTAGAGTGTACATTCCCTTCCTTAGTTTAATGAGAGAGAATGTGGTGCTTTTGGGAACCTTGGTTGAGCCTTGGATGAGTGGTGACATCACTAGAGGTGATTAGGGTTTCTTAGGTTTTGCTTGGTTTCTAGGGTTAATATGTGGTGTTGATCCTATGTATTTTGCCCTTTCCTTAAAACCCCAATCTTGGTATTCAATTTTGAGGAAGTTATGAGATAGATTTGTTCCTCTTTTTTTAGATCAAGGTTTTCCATCAACATGCAATGTTTTGAGTACCTTGATATAGTAGAGAGTTTAGGTTCTATTTTGTACGTGTTGATCATGAGTTATCTCTCTTAGATAAGGTTCTTTTATGGTGATTTCCATTGTACATGTTTGGAGTTTCTAGCAATCACCTTAGTGTGGAGTTTTCCACTGAATTGGTGATAAGTTTTCCTTGAAGGTAATCTTCTATTTTGACCTCTAATTTGCTATTAATATACTAGATGAAGTTATAATGAATTAAGGTTTAAGATTTTGTAGTATTATCATGAATATTTCTCTCTTTCTTAAACCCTAATTCCATGAATCTGATTTCAAAATGATGTATGGAGTGTTGATGCTACATGAAACATGATTCTTGGTTTTATCACCATGCAATCCTTTGACCAACATGTTTTCTTTGAATTTTTGAGTAGTTTTCATATGTGATGCAGTTTGGTTTTCTCTCTTCTATGTGGATTTACTTGTTGATCTAAATGATGTTTGTTCTAGGGTTTGATGATCATAAACACATGAGTGTTGAACATGGTGATGCCTGGTTTTCCTATTGTCTACCCTTTGTTTAGGTTGACACATGCATCTCCTTGGATCAATTGGTTGAGACAAGTTGTTGGTTCTGTTTTGGTTAAGATGCCCTTTCTTCGATGGTCTTTGTATTGATCGAGACAAGTGTGTTTGTGATGTTCTATGCACCTATTTTAATTTTAGTCGTGATGCTCACCTTTGGTCTTGATTGAAATGCTACCTAGTACTTGATGGTCGTAACTACTAATGTGGTTGATTGGTCGAGATACCCCATCTTGCATCGTACGAGACATCTCCTTTATTGAGGTCGTAACACCTGTTGGTGATTGGTCGATACGACTAGTCCTGGTTTTGGACACAACATCGTACCTTGTTTTGGTCATGACGCCCTATTGTAGAATGGTTGAGATGCCCAATTGTGTGTGGTTGAGATGCCTAGCTATGATGTGTCTCAATCGTGACCAGGTATTGGTGTGTTGCGGTCATGACCCTTGCTGTGGGTGGGGTTGTGACATATTGTGTTGTAATGGTCGAGATACATATGATTGTGTCTCAGTCGTGACCTGGTTGGAGTGTCTCGGTCATGACCTTTTGTGTTGATGTGAGGTCAAGACACACATGTGTGCGAGTGGTCGAGACCTCTATGTGTGATGGTAGGTCGTGACCCATGTAGATTTAGTATGGTAATCTCATATGTAAATGCACATGTTGGCTGACACCTAATGTAAGATGGATAGTTGCTTAGTCAAAATGATAATGATGTGCTAACCCTAAACATTTCCAAGAAAGTGGGGAATGGTGTTATTAGGGTTTGGTGCCATAACCTCGATGTGATGGAACCCTAATCAACTATGCATGGGGGACCCTAACCCTGATTTTGGGTCATATGATGTGTCTTGCTTATCATACTTGGAATTATTACCATATTATAGTGTTTCCTCTCTCTTGTTTATGAACCCATAACCTTGTAGGTGAAATGAATGCCATGACTTGTGTATGCTATGGTGATGATTATGTGAAATAGGGTGTTGGCTATAAACCTTGATGAGATATGATGAGATCCTATTGATGTGATGGGTCCTATGACCTAGTGAGGGCTTGATGGCTATTGTGAGGTGGTATCCTCTACTGATGTGATTTGAGGGATTGATATCCCCACAGTGATGTGACATTGGTGAATGTGTGACAGTGATGATGGCCTTGTGAATGGTTGTGCTACAGTGCTATGTGATGATGTGACAAGTTCACACCTTATACGTTTTATATCTTCTGAAGTTGTTTCATAGTTATGCTTGCTAGATTGAATTAGGGTTTTGTATGTCCACATGTGTGCTAAAGCCTTAATTCTCCCAATTGGCATAGCTAATAAAGTGAAACCTTAATCATCTAGTTGCCCTATGCTATAGATCCTTTCCAGTGTCAGGTTTAATTGCTGGATTGGTGAAACAAGTTTAATTCGGAGCACATATTATTGAATATGCGAGGGTGCAAATTGAGTGAATATCCTTGCATCCACAATAGTATGTGATATGAAGGATGATTGTGTCCATGCGTGAGCTTCAGATCATGCCTTGAGATTTGTGATGTGTGATATGTGTGATGGCAGCAGTACAATTGCATAAGCCTTTTATGGGATGGCCATGCATGAGCTAATCCTCTAGCACCGGAACCAGTACCAAGGTGGGCCAGGAGTTTCCTCTTGACTATATGTCACTATTTGTAGATGACTCATATGTTATGTCACTACGGTGTTCTCGTGTACTAACCACAAGGTGTTGGAGAGGTTGTGAATTCTAGATCTTCCATTGACCTTATATGGCACCAATTTTGATTTAGTAGTGGTTGGTTGGATTTGGGTGGTATTACTCAAATCCTTAGGGAAATAATAAAATATGTAATGCAGCCATGTAGTATATCTTACTTAGGGTCAAATACAAATAACATCAGTTGAACCTTTACCTTATCTTTGTATTAATTTTTTGAATTATAAGGGAGTAAGAGAAGTCAACTGTTATACATGTTCTTCATATTCCGTCTTAAATTATGAGATGATCTAATGGTTAGTGTAGATACTTAAAATTCTTAGATGATAATAACTACCTTGCTCATATCATTTAGCTGAATCTACTCAGTTAGTAATCATATTATCTATCTGCTTTAGTTTATCTGTGCTTTAATAGATGTTGGCAGAGAGTTATATCTCTCGCTAGGACATTTAGTCTCACCCCGTGGGCTTGCACATCTTTTAGGTCGACATGAACATTAAGATAGAGATTGTTCTGTTGAAGCTATGTATAAGAGGAGTCATGACCGTGGATCATGGACATGCTGCTAGTGTCTAGTAATAGAGTCCTATGTGTCATCCCTGTACTCTCAAGTCCTTGGGGGTATTTTATATACATTGTACATCGATTTGAGTTTTTGGGTCTATATGATGGTAGCACAAACATGATTTGTATATGTGAATAAGTTATCATATGTAACAAGTGGTGGCTATTTGGACAGTGAAATATGATATGTAACATCATTTGGTATGAATGAAATATAAGTGACACGAGTTCTATGGCTTTAAATATGACACTTTCAGCTTGAGACGCCTTTGTGTAGTCGGTTTTAATTTACCCTAATTTGTGGTAATGTGGTTATTAGTGATAATTCCACACTTGTTTTGAGATAAACTAAGATGGATAGTTTCTTAGTCAAGATGATAATGATTTGCTAACCCTAAATAGTTCCAAGTAAGTGGGGAATGGTGTAATTAGGGTTTGATGCCATAACCTCTATGCGATGGAACCCTAATAAGCTATGTATGTGGGATCCTAACCCTGAATTTGGGTCATATGATGTGTCTTGCTTATCTTACTTGGAATTATTATCATATTATAATGTTTCCTCTCTCTTGTTTATGAACCCCTAACTTTGTAGGTGAACGAATGCCATGACTTGTGTATGCTATGGTGATGATAATGTGATACAGGGTGTTGGATACATGCTTTGATAAGATAGGATGAGATCCTATTGATGTGATGGGTCCTGTGACTTGGTGAGGGCTTGATGCATATTATGAGGTGGTATGCTCTAGTGATGTGATTTGAGGGATTGATATCCCCACAGTGATGTGACATTGGTGAATGTGTTATAGTAATGATGGCCTTGTGAATGACTGTGCTACAGTGCCATGTGATGATGTGACAAGTTCACACCTTATACATTTTATATGTTATGAAGTTGTTCCATAGTTATGCTTGCAAGACTGAATTAGGGTTTTGTATGTCCACATGTGTGCTAAAGCCTTAATTCAACCAATTGGCATAACTATTAAAGTGAAACCTTAATCATGTAGTTGCCTTGTGCCATAGATCCTTTCCAGTATTAGTTTTAATTGCTGGATTGGTGAAATGAGTTTAACTTGGAGTGCATATTTTTGAATATGCAGGGATACAAGTTGAGTGAATATCCTTTCTGTAAAGAAGTGAAACCACTCCTCTACTAGAAAGAAAAGACCACATCCCTTGAAACAAACACCACGTAAAAATTTTCACCAAAGGGATGGAGATCAATTCATTCAACATGTATGTATCATTACACAATGAGTAGCAGCGGAAAAGAAATATTATCTAACAATTTACAAAGCTTGATACAACACTTCACCACATAAGGTGATCTAAAAGAAAACTAAACATAAAGCCAAAGACCAAGCTGAGGGTCATCTAACCACCTCTTCAAGTCTCCCAAAGATCATCTACAAGGTTGATGTTGAAGTTCACTCTCCTCAATCTATCCTGATTTCACCCTTTAAGCAAACTTTCTCCAAATTGGATGAAAATTCACCCAAAGGCTATATTTATTATGTAGATTACAAATCTAAGATTATTTTCCTCTTTTGGAGTCAATTATTATATTCATTTATTAATTACACCTTTTAGGCAATTTCTCTCTCTTAACTTATCATATTATTTCAAGGTGGTCCAAATTAAATGAAAATTGACATGTAGGCTTATTTTGATGTATAGATTACGAATTTGAAGTCTATTCTTTATTTTGAAGCTTTCTTACATGGATTATGCCATATGGCCCATTAGAGGCCCATTAACTTCATTATGCATCCAATTCGGTTATTTATCATCTTATTATCACCAAACAAATTATGTGACATATTAGATTACATTATTCATGCATTAGATTATTAGGATCACTCTAACCTCAACCTTGTTTGGCCTAAGACCAAAAGGTTAAACTTCTAGGGTAGGGTTCAAGATTCGGTATGTTACAGCACTCCACCCCTTAAAAAGGATTTCGTCCTCGAAATCTATAGATTCAAACATCAACGATCAACTATTCTCCACCCCATAAAGGGTTCAACCTAACAAGTCAAACTAAACAAATTTTTAGCTACCCACATCTCTTAGTTGTGAAAGTTTTTGAAGATTACTATTTCTCATGTATCCAACTATAGTCATTCCATCTAGGGTTGAGATTTTAGGTCCTTGTGTCTCTAACCTATCAACCCTACATGATCATCCAAAAGTCATAGGGTAGGTCAACTACACCATTATAACATTCCTAGTCATAAAACTAGGGTTAGATTCTATTCAAACTATAGTTTCTCTTTATTGTGACTTAGTTCAAGAAAACATCGACAAATCAAAGAAAATTCGGACATATAGTAGTATAATGAAATTTTTTTTTTGCGATAAGAAACATTGAAGAAAACACAGATGGTACCAAAATCAATGCGATAAACCAAGTCACAATATTTCCATACTTAGATATCCTAACATATTGTCATCCTCAAACCAAACCTTATTGCACAAAAGATCATCATCTAAGGTCAACATCTCACTTAGAGCTATCTAGAAAAGTCAAGAGTTCTAATGGGGAGACAAAATTGAAATAGTCGATTCCGACTACCATGGGCTCTGATACCATGCTGTAAAGAAGTGAAACCACTCCTCTACTAGAAAGAAAAGACCACATCCCTTGAAACAAGCACCACGTAAAAATTTTCACCAAAGGGATGGAGATCAATTCATTCAACATGTATGTATCATTACACAATGAGTAGCAGCGGAAAAGAAATATTATCTAACAATTTACAAAGCTTAATACAACACTTCACCACATAAGGTGATCTAAAAGAAAACTAAACATAAAGCCAAAGACCAAGCTGAGGGTCATCTAACCACCTCTTCAAGTCTCCCAAAGATCAGCTACAAGGTTGATGTTGAAGTTCACTCTCCTCAATCTATCCTGATTTCACCCTTTAAGCAAACTTTCTCCAAATTGGATGAAAATTCACCCAAAGGCTATATTTATTATGTAGATTACAAATCTAAGATTATTTTCCTCTTTTGGAGTCAATTATTATATTCATTTATTAATTACACCTTTTAGGCAATTTCTCTCTCTTAACTTATCATATTATTTCAAGGTTGTCCAAATTAAATGAAAATTGACATGTAGGCTTATTTTGATGTATAGATTACGAATTTGAAGTCTATTCTTTATTTTGAAGCTTTCTTACATGGATTATGCCATATGGCCCATTAGAGGCCCATTAACTTCATTATGCATCCAATTAGGTTATTTATCATCTTATTATCACCAAACAAATTATGTGACATATTAGATTACATTATTCATGCATTAGATTATTAGGATCACTCTAACCTCAACCTTGTTTGGCCTAAGACCAAAAGGTTAAACTTCTAGGGTAGGGTTCAAGATTCGATATGTTACACTTGCATCCACAATTGTATGTGATATGGAGGATGACTGTGGCCATGTGTGAGCTTTAGATCATGCCTCAGGCTTTGTGATATGTGATATGTGTGATAACAGCAGTACATCTGCATATGACTTTTATGGGACGACCATGTGTGAGTCGATTCTCTACTACCTTGATTTATACCAAGGCGGGCTAGGAGTTTTCATCTTGACTATATGTCGTTGTTTGTAGATGACCCATATGTTATGTGACTATAGTGTTCTCATGTACATACCAAATGGTGTTGGAGAGGTCGTAGATTTCGGCTCTTCCATTGACCTTGTATGGCACCAATTTTGACTTAGTAGTGGTCAGATGGATTTGGGTGGTATGATTCAAATCCTCAGGGCAATAATAAAAGACGTAATACAGAAGTGTAGTATATGTTGCTTATGGTCAAATATGAATAACATTGGTTGAGCCTTTACCTTATCTTTATATTGATTTATTGAATTATAAGGCAGTAAGAGAAGTCAACTATGATACATGTTCTTCATATTCCTTCTTAAATTATGAGATGATCTATCGGTTAGTGTAGATGCCTAAACTGCATAAATTATAATAAATAGCTTTCTCATATCATTTAGTTGAATCTACTTAGTTAGTAATCATTTTATCTATCTACTTTAGTTTATCTATGCTTTAATAGATGTTGGCAGAGAGTTATATCTCTCCCTGGGATGTTTGGTCTCACCCTGTGGGTTTCCACATCTTTTAGGTGGATGCAAACGTTGAGATAGAGATTGTGCTATTGGAGCTGTCTATAAGAGGAGCCATATCCATGGATCATGGACATGTTGCTAGTGTCTAGTAATAGTGTCTTATGTGTCATCCCTATACTCTCAGGTCCTTGGGGGTGTTTTATAGATGTTGTACATCAATTTGAGTTTTTGGGTCTATACGATGGTGACACATACATGATTTGCATACGTGAACATGTTATCATATGTAATAGGTGGTGGCTAGTTGGCCAGTGAACTATGATATGTAACATCTTTTGGTATGAATGAAATATAAATGACACGAGTTCTATGGCTTTAAATATTATGTTTTCAGCTTGAGATGCCTTTTTGTGATCAGTTTTAATTTAGCTTGTTTTGTGGTAATGTTTTTATTAGTGATAATTCCGCACTTGTTTTGAGTAATCTCACTTTGTGTGGCAATGGGTGTCACATTTGGTGGTATCATAGTCGTAGGTTTGCTGAGTCTACATGGACACTAGGACTTAGGACTTGGATGATGTGTAAGGTGAGAACCTGACCTAAACATGGTGAATACTGCCTAATGTCAGTACTTGAGTGCCCTGGCCAGGTATTCAACTATTGGAGAGAAGGTAAGTATGGAACTCTTAGATTGTTATATTTTTGATTACTCTGATCAAGTAGTCATTATGAAATAATCTAAAGAGACTAACAAATCAGGAATCATGGTAATACTACCTTCATCTTTCACTAAAGAAGAGGAGAACTACATTGTAATTTGCCAGAACTTGAATATCTTATAATTATAAGAGAAAGATACGACACTGTGAAACCTAAACCTGAATACTAATAAGCTATGAGTAGTCCTTGAAGCTGTAATTTCAAGAAGGTTGTAAAGAAAAATACAGATTAATCTATGTTAATAAATTAAGTCGAGGTGTAAAATCCACATAAGATGAAGAGAATTCCTGAGACAAGTACGACACGAGGAGACAAATGGGAACAATAATGAATGAATAAAATGGAATCTAAGTTAACCTCAGACCAACATATGTAAAAAATACAGTTCTAAAATAAAAACCTTCATAATACATGAAAGAATTAAAGAGAGGTGACCCCTATTTAATGAAGGGAATGTGAATTATGATGGTTTACCTCTTGATGAGGGGTTGGAAAACCTGATAAAACAAGAAAAAATACATGATAATGATGAATACATAACCTGAAAGAAGTAATGAGATGCTTTAATCTTGATAATTCATATGTTGGTGACAAGGAAACCAAGGTGAAAAAGGTAAACTAACACATAAGAAATTGTAAATCTATATAGTAACGAAGAGAGTTAGTAACCCCTATCCTTTGTTAGCTGAGTTGTTGATACAGTCAACAGTGATATCAATGTTGAGTCAGCCGATCAAAGTGCACAACAGAAGCGTGCTGGGCCCGTAACCCACAGATTCTGTGACATCACCGTGGTATATAGGAAGCCACATGGGAGTTTGAGGAAAGATATGAGTAGGAACTACCTATCTCATTTCTCGTGGGATTTTAGGGGTAAAATCCTTGTTAGGGGTTTATGGCTTGTAAGACCCCTGACCTAGGTTTTTGGCTAACCATGTTTGTTTTGGCTTGACTAAGTGCTTAGAACCTTGATATAACCCTTTGATATGTTTTAGAGCTTGTGGTACACTTAAGTTTCCATTTTGAGCTTTTTTGAATGATGTTTGTGCTCTTTGTGCTTGTTCTGGGTCAAATTGCAATTTACCTACTTAGAGGGCTATCTTGAAATTTGCCAAACCTAGAGTGTACATTCCCTTCCTTAGTTTAATGAGAGAGAATGTGGTGCTTTTGGGAACCTTGGTTGAACCTTAGATGAGTGGTGACATCACTAGAGGTGATTAGGGTTTCTTGGGTTTTGCTTGGTGTCGACCATGTGTGCATGGTTGAGTGTAGCGACCCTTCTCTCAACCTTGTGGGAGTGTTTTGGATGTCTCTCGACTGATACGCCTATCTTGTCTTGTTTTTGTCTCAACCATGATGATCTTAGTGGAGTTGGGTCGAGATACTGGTCTTCCAGAGGCGTGTCTCGACCTGATGTGGTGGTGACCTTTTTGTCTCGACCTAGACATGTACCTTGGTGTTGTTTTGACCCCTTTAGAGTGTCTTAACCAAAACCAATGGCTTGGGAGACCTAAGCCCTAACATTGGTTGTATTACCATAGGTTTCATGCATGAATATAGTGGTTTCATGTTGGTTTCTTTTGTGGACAGGTGCCCCTTTGGTTCCTTTAGGTGTTGACACATCACCCCTCACCCTACCTCCCTCCTTCTTTGGTATAGAACCCCTTTTCTCTCCATGCAAGTGAACCTTTCGGCCTTCCTTATTACTCCCTCTCTTTTTCTCATCCTTGTATCTTAGTGGAGCAAGGAGGACTGATCCTTAGCTTCGATCACCAAGATCCCTTGCACGTGATGCCTCTTGCTCATCTTCAACCTTGGTAAGTGTATGCCTTTCTTTTGTGACATTTTCCTTGTATCTTCTACTCCATCTTCTTCTCTTTTCTCGACCCTAGACCATGGATCATCCATGGTGGTCGTTTTTGAGAGAAACCCCTCATAACATGGGTCATAGTCCATGTTTTGACAAGGTGGTACCCAAGTGGGAGGAAGTTTCTTCTCTGTTTCTTCCTTCTTCTTTTAGTCCGGCCTAGGGTTGCTTTCCCTCTCTTATTGAGCAATCTTTGACCTTGGTGTCTTCTTCTTCTTGAGGTGATCTTGTGGTCAAGATTGGAGCTTTTGGTGGATCTTAATCACCCTTGGTGATAGTGTGCTTGGAGCTATTGATCCTTGGGAGTTGATCTTCCTTAAGGCGACTTATATAACTCTCTACCCTCTTCTATTAATAACAACTTTAATCTTGCTTCAATGTTGTTGTTTCTATTTCAAAAACATGATCTTAACATGCAAGATGATGTTTCTATAATCTAGGGTTAATACGTGGTGTTGATCCTATGTATTTTGCCCTTTCCTTAAAACCCCAATCTTGGTATTCAATTTTGAGGAAGTTATGAGATAGGTGTGTTCCTCTTTTTTTAGATCAAGGTTTTCCATCAACACGCAATGTTTTGAGTACCTTGATATAGTAGAGAGTTTAGGTTCTATTTTACACGTGTTGATCATGAGTTATCTCTCTTACATAAGGTTCTTTTATGGTGATTTCCATTGTACATGTTTGGAGTTTCTAGCAATCACCTTAGTGTGGAGTTTTCCACTAAATTGGTGATAAGTTTTCCTTGAAGGTAATCTTCTATTTTGACCTCTAATTTGCTGTTAATATATTATATGAAGTTGTAATGAATTAAGGTTTAAGATTTTGTAGTATTATCATGAATATTTCTCTCTTTCTAAAACCCTAATTCCATGAATTTGATTTCAAAGTGTTGGATGGAGTGTTGATGCTACATGCAACATGATTCTTTGTTTTAACACCATGCAATACTTTGGCCAACATGTTTTCCTTGAATTTTTGAGTAGTTTTCATATGTGATGAAGTTTGGTTTTCTCTCTCCTATGTGGATTTACTTGTTGATCTTAATGATGTTTGTTCTAGGGCTTGATGATCATGAACACATGAGTGTTGAACATGGTGACGCCTAGTTTTCCTATTATCTACCCTTTGTTTAGGTTGACACATGCATCTCCTTGGATCAACTGGTCGAGAGAAGTTGTTGGTTCTGTTTTGGTCGAGATGCCCTTTCTTGGATGGTCTTTGTTTCGATCGAGACAAATGCGTTTGTGATGCTCTATGCACCTATTTTAGTTTTGGTCATGATGCTCGCCTTTGGTCTCGATTGAAATGCTGCCTAGTACTTGATGGTCGTAACTACTCATGTGGTTGATTGGTCGAGACACCCCGTCTTGCATCGTATGAGACATCTCCTTTGTTGAGGTCGTAACACCTGTTGGTGATTGGTCGAGACGAATTGTCCTGGTTCTGGACGCAACATTGTACCTTGTTTTGGTCATGACTCCCTATTGTAGAATGGTTGAGTTGCCCAATTGTGTGTGGTAGAGATGCCTAGCTGTGATGCATCTCAGTCATGACTAGGTATTGGTGTGTTGTGGTCATGACCCTTGCTGTGGGTGGGGTTGTGACATATTGTGTTGTAATGGTCGAGATACATATGATTATGTCTCGACTGCGACCTGGTTGGAGTGTCTCGATCGTGACCCTTTGTGTTGATGGGAGGTCAAGACACACATGTGTGTGAGTGGTTGAGACCTCTATGTGTGATGGTAGGTTGTGACCCATGTATATTTAGTATGGTAATCTCATATGTAAACACACATGTTGGCTGACACCTAATGTAAGATGGATAGTTGCTTAGTCAAAGTGATAATGATGCGCTAACCCTAAACATTTGTAAGAAAGTGGGGAATGGTGTTATTAGGGTTTGGTGCCATAACCTCGATGTGATGGAGCCCTAATCAACTACGTATGGGGGACCCTAACCCTGATTTTGGGTCATATGACGTGTCTTGCTTATCATACTTGGAATTATTATCATATTATAATGTTTCCTCTCTCTTGTTTAGGAACCCGTAACCTTACAGGTGAAATGAACACCATGCCTTGTGTATGCTATGGTGATGATTATGTGATACAGGGTGTTGGCTATAAACCTTGATGAGATATGATGAGATCCTATTGATGTGATGGGTCCTATGACATGGTGAGGGCTTGATGCCTATTATGAGGTGGTATCCTCTACTGATGTGATTTGAGAGATTGATATCCCCACAGTGATGTGACATTGGTGAATGTGTGACAGTGATGATGGACTTGTGAATGGTTGTGCTACATTGCTATGCGATGATGTGAGAAGTTCACACCTTATACATTTTATATGTTCTGAAGTTGTTCCATAGTTATGCTGGCTAGATTGAATTAGGGTTTTGTATGTCCACATATGTGCTAAAACCTTAATTCTCCCAATTGGCATAACTAATAAAGTGAAAACTTAATCATGTAGTTTCCCTATGCTATAGATACTTTCTAGTGTCAGGTTTAATTGATGGATTGGTGAAACGAGTTTAATTCAGAGCACATATTTTTGAATATGCTGGTGTGCAAGTTGGGTGAATATCCTTACATCCACAATCATATGTGATATGAAGGATGATTGTGTCCATGCGTGAGCTTTAGACCATGCCTTGAGATTTGTGATGTGTGATATGTGTGATGGAAGGAGTATAATTGCATCAGCCTTTTATGGGACGACCATGCATGAGCTAATCCTCTAGCGTCGTGACTGGTACCAAGGTGGGCCAGGAGTTTCCTCTTGACTATATGTCACTATTTGTAGATGACTCATATGTTATGTCATTGCAGTGTTCTCATGCACTGACCACAAGGTGTTGAAGAGGTTGTGAATTCTAGCTGTTCCATTGACCTTGTATGGCACCAATTTTGACTTAGCAGTGGTTGGTTGGATTTGGGTGGTATGACTCAAATCCTTAGGGAAATAATAAAATATGTAATGCAGTCATGTAGTATATCTTACTTAGGGTCAAATACGAATGACATTAGTTGAACCTTTACCTTATCTTTGTATTAATTTCTTGAATTATAAGGCAGTAAGAGAAGTCAACTGTTATACATGTTCTTCATATTCCTTCTTAAATTATGAGATGATCTAATGGTTAGTGTAGATACTTAAAATTCTTAGATGATAATAACTACCTTTCTCATATCATTTAGCTGAATCTACTCAGTTGGTAATCATATTATCTATCTGCTTCAGTTTATCTGTGCTTTAATAGACGTTGATAGAGAGTTATAAATCTCACTAGGACATTTGGTCTCACCCCGTGGGCTTGCACATCTTTTAGGTCGACGTGAACATTGAGATAGAGATTGTGCTGTTGAAGCTGTCTATAAGAGGAGTCATCACCGTGGATCATGGACATGCTACTAGTGTCTAGTAATAGAGTCCTATGTGTCATCCTTATACTCTCAAGTCCTTGGGGGTATTTTATATACATTATACATCGATTTGAGTTTTTGGGTCTATATGATGGTAGCACAAACATGATTTGTATATGTGAATAAGTTATCATATGTAACAAGTGGTCGCTAGTTGGACAGTGAACTATGATATGTAACATCATTCGGTATGAATGAAATATAAGTGACATGACTTCTATGGCATTAAATATGACGCTTTCAGCTTGAGACACCTTTGTGTAGTCGGTTTTAATTTGCCCTAATTTTTGGTAATGTGGTTATTAGTGATAATTCCACACTTGTTTTGAGTTAAACTAAGATGGATAGTTTCTTAGTCAAGATGATAATGATTTGCTAACCCTAACAATTCCAAGTAAGTGGGGAATGGTGTAATTAGGGTTTGATGCCATAGCATCTATGCGATGGAACCCTAATAAGCTATGTATGTGGGATCCTAACCCTAAATTTGGGTCATATGATGTGTCTTGCTTATCTTACTTAGAATTATTATCATATTATAATCTTTCCTCTCTCTTATTTATGAACTCCTAACTTTGTAGGTGAAATGAATGCCATGACTTGTGTATGCTATGGTGATGATAATGTGATACAGGGTGTTGGCTACAAGCCTTGATATGATATGATGAGATCCTATTGATGTGATGGGTCCTGTGACCTGGTGAGGGCTTGATGCATATTGTGAGGTGGTATCCTCTAGTGATGTGATTTGTGAGATTAATATCCCCATAGTGATGTGACATTGGTGAATGTGTTATAGTAATGATGGCCTTGTGAATGACTGTGCCACAGTGCCATGTGATGATGTGACAAGTTCACACCTTATACGTTTTATATGTTATGAAGTTGTTCCATAGTTATGCTTGCTAGATTGAATTAGGGTTTTGCATGTCCACATGTGTGCTAAAGCCTTAATTCATCCAATTGGCATAACTAATAAAGTGAAACCTTAATCATGTAGTTGACTTGTGCCATAGATCCTTTCCAGTATTAGTTTTAATTGCTGGATTAGTGAAATGAGTTTAAATTGGAGTGCATATTGTTGAATATGCAGGGGTACAAGTTGAGTGAATATCCTTGTGTCCACAATTGTATGTGATATGGAGGATGAATGTGGCAATGCGTGATCTTTAGATCATGCCTCGGGATTTGTAATATGTGATATGTGTGATAGCAACAGTACAACTGCATATGACTTTTATGGGATGACCATGTGTGAACCGATTCTCTAGCACCTTGACTTATACCAAGGAGGGCTAGGAGTTTTCATCTTGACTATATGTCATTGTTTGTAGATGACCCATATGTTATGTGACTACGGTGTTCTCGTGTACATACCAAAAGGTGTTGGAGAGGTCGTAGATTTCGGCTCTTCCATTGACCTTGTATGGCATCGATTTTGACTTAGTAGTGGTCGGTTGGATTTGGGTGGTATGACTCAAATCCTCAGGGCAATAATAAAAGATGTAATACAAAAGTGTAGTATATCTTGCTTAGGGTCAAATATGAATAACATTGGTTGAGCCTTTACCTTATCTTTGTATTGATTTATTAAATTATAAGGCAGTAAGAGAAGTCAATTATTATACATGTTCTTCCTATTCCTTCTTAAATTATGAGATGATCTATCAGTTAGTGTAGATGCCTAAATTGCATAGATGATAATAAATATATTTCTCATATCATTTAGTTGAATCTACTCAGTTAGTTATCATGTTATCTATCTACTTCAGTTTATCTATGCTTTAATAGATATTGGCAGAGAGTTATATCTCTCGCTGGGACGTTTGGTCTCACCCTGTGGGTTTCCACATCTTTTAGGTGGACATGAATGTTGAGATAGAGATCGTGCTATTGGAGCTATCTATAAGAGGAGCCATGTCCTTGGATCACGGTCATGTTGCTAGTGTCTAGTAATAGTGTCCTATGTGTCATCCCTATACTCTCAGGTCCTTGGGGGTGTTTTATAGATGTTGTACATCAATTTGAGTTTTTGGGTCTATATGATGGTGGCACAAACATGATATGCATACGTGAACATGTTATCATATGTAATAGGTGGTGGCTAGTTGGCCAGTGAACTATGATATGTAACATCTTTCGGTATGAATGAAATATAAGTGACACAAGTTCTATGGCTTTAAATATGATGTTTTCAGCTTGAGATGCCTTTTTGTGATCGGTTTTAATTTAGCTTGTTTTGTGGTAATGTTGTTATTAGTGATAATTCCGCTCTTGTTTTGAGTAATCTCGCTTTGTGTGGCAATGGGTGTCACATTTGGTGGTATCATAGCCCTAGGTTCGCTGAGTCTACATGGATACTAGGACTTAGGACTAGGATGATGTCTAAGGTGAGAACCTAACCTAAACATGGTGCATACTGCCTAATGTCAGTACTTGAGTGCCCTGGCCAGGTATTCAACTATTGGAGAGAAGGTAAGTATGGAACTCTTAGATTGTTATATTTCTGATTACTCTGATCAAGTAGTCATTATGAAATAATCTAAGGAGACTAACAAATCAGGAATCATGGTAATACTGCCTTCATCTTTCACTAAAGAAGAGGGGAACTACAATGTAATTTGCCAGAACTTGAATGTATGATAATTATAAGAGAAAGATACGACACTGTGGAACCTAAACCTGAATACCAATAAGCTATGAGTAGTCCTTGAAGCTATAATTTCAAGAAGGTTGTAAAGAAAAATACAGATTAATCTGTGTTAATAAAGTAAGTCGAGGTGTAAAATCCACATAAGATGAAGAGAATTCCTGAGATAAGTACGACACGAGGAGACAAATGGGAACAATAATGAATGAATAAAATGGAATCTAAGTTAACCTCAGATCAACATATGTAAAAAAGACAGATCTAAAATAAAAACCTTCATAATACACTAAATAATTAAAGAGAGGTGACCCATTTTTAATGAAGGAAATGTGAATTATAATGGTTTACCTCTTGATGAGGGGTTGGAAAACTTGATAAAATAAGAAAAAATACATGAGAATGATGAATACATAACCTAAAAGAAGTAATGAGATGCTTTAATCTTGATAATTCATATGTTGGTGACAAGGAAACCAAGGTGAAAAAGGTAAACTAATACATAAGAAATTGTTAATCTATATAGTAATGAAGAGAGTTAGTAACCCCTATCCTTTGTTAGCTGAATTGTTGATACAATCAACAGTGATATTAATGTTGAGTCAGCCGATCAAAGTGCACAACAGAAGCATGCTGGGCCCATAACCCACAAGTTATGTGACATCACCGTGGTATATAGGATGCCGCATGGGAGTTTGAGGAAATATATGAGTAGGAACTACCTGTCTCATTTCGCAGGGGATTTCCGGGGTAAAATCCTTGTTAGGGGTTTATGGCTTGTAAGACCCTTGACCTGGGTTTTTGGTTAACCATGTTTTTTTTGGCTTGAATAAGTGCTTAGAACCTTGATATAATCCTTTGAGATGTTTTTAGAGCTTTTTGTACGCTTAAGTTTCCATTTTGAGCTTTTTTGAATGATGTTTGTGCTCTTTGTGCTTGTTCTGGGTCAAATTGCAATTTACCTACTTAGAGGGCTATCTTGCAATTTGCCAAACCTAGAGTGTACATTCCCTTCCTTAGTTTAATGAGAGAGAATGTGGTGCTTTTCGGAACCTTGGTTGAGCCTTGGATGAGTGGTGACATCACTAGAGGTGATTAGGGTTTGTTGGGTTTTGCTTGGTGTCGACCATGTGTGCATGGTTGAGTGTAACAACCCTTCTCTCAACCTTGTGGGAGTGTTTTGGATGTGTCTCGACTGATACACCTATCTTGGCTTGGTTTTGTCTCAACCATGATGATCTTAGTGGAGTTGGGTCGAGATAGTGGTCTTCTGGAGGCGTGTCTCGTCCTGATGTGGTGGTGACCTTTTTGTCTCGACCTAGACATGTACCTTGGTGTTGTTTTGACCCCTTTAGAATGTCTTGACCAAAACCAATGTCTTGGGAGACCTAAGAACTAACATTGGTTGTATCACCATAGGTTTCATGCATGAATATAGTGGTTGCATGTTGGTTTATTTTTTGGACAAGTTCCCCTTTGGTTCCTTTAGGTGTTGACACATCACCCCTCACCCTACCTCCCTCCTTCTTTGGTATAGAACCCCTTTTCTATCCATGCAAGTGAACCTTTCGGCCTTCCTTCTTACTGCCTCTCTTTTTCTCATCCTTGTATGTTAGTGGATCAAGGAGGACTGATCCTTAGCTTCGATCACCAAGATCCCTTGCATGTGATGCATCTTGCTCATCTTCAACCTTGGTAAGTGTACACCTTTCGTTTGTGACATTTTCCTTGTATTTTGTACTCCATATTGTTCTCTTTTCTCGACCCTAGACCATTGATCATACATGGTGGTCGTTTTGGAGAGAAACCCCTCATCACAAGGGTCATAGGCCATGTTTTGACAAGGTGGTACCCAAGTGAGAGGAAGTTTCTTCTCTGTTTCTTCCTTCTCCTTTTAGTCTGACCTAGGGTTTCTTTCCCTCTCTTACGGAGCAATCTTTGACCTTGGTGTCTTCTTCTTCTTGAGGTGATCTTCTGGTCAAGATTGGAGCTTTTGGTGGATCTTCATCACCCTTGGTGATAGTGTTCTTGGAGCTATTGATCCTTGGGAGTTGATCTTCCTTAAGGCGGCTTATATAACTCTCTACCCTCTTCTATTAATAACAGCTTTAATCTTGCTTGAATGTTGTTGTTTCTATTTCAAAAACATGATCTTAACATGCAAGATGATGTTTCTATAATCTAGGGTTAATATGTGGTGTTGATCCTATGTGTTTTTCCCTTTCCTTAAAACCCCAATCTTGGTATTCAATTTTGAGGAAGTTATGAGATAGATGTGTTCCTCTTTTTTTAGATCAAGGTTTTCCATCAAAATACAATGTTTTGAGTACCTTGATATAGTGGAGAGTTTAGGTTCTATTTTGCACGTGTTGATCATGAGTTATCTCTCTTACATAAGGTTCTTTTATGGTGATTTCCATTGTACATGTTTGGAGTTTCTAGTAATCTCCTTAGTGTGGAGTTTTCCACTAAATTGGTGACAAGTTTTCCTTGAAGGTAATCTTCTATTTTGATATCTAATTTGATGTTAATATACTAAATGAAGTTATAATGAATTAAGGTTTAAGATTTTGTAGTATTATCATGAATATTTCTCTCTTTCTTAAACCCTAATTCCATGAATCTGATTTCAAAGTGATGGATGGAGTGTTGATGCTACATGCAACATGATTCTTGGTTTTAACACCATGCAATCCTTCGGCCAACATGTTTTCCTTGAATTTTTGAGTAGTTTTCATATGTGATAAAGTTTGGTTTTCTCTCTCCTATGTAAATTTACTTTTTGATCTTAATGATGTTTGTTCTAGGGTTTGATGATCATGAACACATGAGTGTTGAACATGGTGACACCTGGTTTTGCTATTGTCTACCCTTTGTTTAGGTTGACACATGCGTCTCCTTTGATCATCTGGTCAATACAAGTTTTTGGTTCTATTTTGGTCGAGATGCCCTTTCTTGGATGGTCTTTGTTTTGATCGAGACAAATGTGTTTGTGATGGTCTATGCACCTATTTTAGTTTTGGTCATGATGCTCACCTTTGGTCTCCATTGAAATGGTGCCTAGTACTTGATGGTCGTAACTACTAATGTGGTTGATTGGTCGAGACACCCCGTCTTGCATCATACGGGACATCTCCTTTGTTGAGGTCGTAACACCTATTGGTGATTGGTCGAGACGACTACTCCTGGTTCTGGACGCAACATCGTGCCTTGTTTTGGTCATGACGCCCTATTGTAGAATGGTTGAGATGCCCAATTGTGTGTGGTCGAGATGCCTAGCTGTGATGCATCTTAGTCGTGACCAGGTATTGGTGTGTTGCGGTCATGACCCTTGCTGTGGGTGGGGTTGTGACATATTGTGTTGTAATGGTCGAGATACATATGATTGTGTCTTAGTCGCGACCTGGTTGGAGTGTCTCGGTCATGACCCTTTGTGTTGATCGGAGGTTAAGACACACATGTGTGTGAGTGGTTGAGACCTCTATGTGTGATGGTAGGTCGTGACCCATGTAGATTTAGTATGGTAATCTCATATGTAAACACACATGTTGGCTGACACTTAATGTAAGATGAATAGTTGCTTAGTGAAAATGATAATGATGTGCTAACCCTAAACATTTCCAAGAAGGCGGGGAATGGTGTTATTAGGGTTTGGTGCCATAACCTCGATGTGATGGAACCCTAATCAACTATGCATGGGGGACCCTAACCCTGATTTTGGGCCATATGATGTGTCTTGCTTACCATACTTGGAATTATTATCATATTATAATGTTTCCTCTCTCTTGTTTACAAACCCGTAACCTTGCAGGTGAAATGAACTCCATGGCTTGTGTATGCTATGGTGATGATTATGTGATACAAGGTGTTGGCTATAAACCTTGATGAGATATGATGAGATCCTATTGATGTGATGGGTCCTATGACCTGGTGAGGGCTTGATGCCTATTGTGAGATGGTATCCTCTACTGATGCGATTTGAGGGATTGATATCCCCACAGTGATGTGACATTGGTGAATGTGTGACAATGATGATGGCCTTATGAATGGTTGTGCTACAGTTCTATGTGATGATGTGACAAGTTCACACCTTATATGTTTTATATCTTATGAAGTTGTTCCATATTTATGCTTGCTATATTGAATTAGGGTTTTGTATGTCCACATGTGTGCTAAAGCCTTAATTCTCCCAATTGGCATAACTAATAAAGTGAAACCTTAATCATGTAGTTGTCCTATGCTATAGATCCTTTTCAGTGTCAGGTTTAATTGCTGGATTGGTGAAACGAGTTTAATTTGGAGCACATATTGTTGAATATGCGGGGGTGCAAGTTGAGTGAATATCCTTGCATACATAATCATACGTGATATGAAGGATGATTGTGGCCATGCGTGAGCTTCAGATCATGCCTTGATATTTGTGATGTGTGATATGTGTGATGGTAGCAGTACAATTGCATACGACTTTTATGGGACGACCATGCATGAGCTGATCCACTAGCGCCGTGACTGGTACCAAGGCGGGCCAGGAGTTTCCTCTTGACTATATGTCACTATTTGTAGATGACTCATATGTTATGTCACTGCAGTGTTCTTGTGTACTGACCACAAGGTGTTGGAGAGGTTGTCAATTCTAACTCTTCCATTGACCTTGTATGGCACCAATTTCGACTTAGCAGTGGTTGCTTGGATTTGGGTGGTATGACTCAAATCCTTAGGGAAATAATAAAATATGTAATGCAGCCGTGTAGTATGTCTTGCTTAGGGTCAAATACGAATAACATCAGTTGAACCTTTACCTTATCATTGTATTAATTTCTTGAATTATAAGGTAGTAAGAGAAGTCAACTTTTATACATGTTCTTCATATTCCTTCTTAAATTATGAGATGATCTAATGGTTAGTGTAGATACCTAAAATTCTTAGATGATAATAACTACCTTGCTCATATCATTTAGCTGAATCTACTCAGTTGGTAATCATATTATCTATCTACTTCAGTTTATCTGTGCTTTAATAGACGTTGGCAGAGAGTTATATCTCTCGCTAGGACATTTGGTCTCACCCCGTGGGCTTGCACATCTTTTAGGTCGACGTGAACATTGAGATAGAGATTGTGCTGTTGAAGCTGTCTATAAGAGGAGTCATGACCGTAGATCATGGACATGCTCCTAGTGTCTAGTAATAGAGTCCTATGTGTCATCCCTATACTCTCAAGTCCTTGGGGGTATTTTATATACATTGTACATCGATTTGAGTTTTTGGGTCTATATGATGGTAGCACAAACATGATTTGTATATGTGAATAAGTTATCATATGTAACAAGTGGTGGCTAGTTGTACAATGAACTATGATATGTAACATCATTTGGTATGAATGAAATATAAGTGACACGATATCTATGGCTTTAAATATGACACTTTCAACTTGAGACACCTTTGTGTAGTCGGTTTTAATTTACCCTAATTTGTGGTAATGTGGTTATTAGTGATAATTCCACACTTGTTTTGAGTAATCTCACTTTGCGTGGCAATGGGTGACATAAGTGGATACTAGCTGATGAGTTGGAGTTCAATGATACCATCACAATTTGATGAGAAGGTTGGTTTAGGTGATTTCCTTGGGAGCGTAAGTAGTGGGATACATGGGATGACTGACTATAATGATCATATCCTACATATATCGGGAGGTAGAAGGCGATTAGGTAATAGTTTGATATCCATCATAGGGAGGACACTCATCATCCAAATTACTAGATCTGCCATACCTCGATCCAGTTAGATAGGTTGTTGGATTATTGTTCCATGGCCTATGAGTGGCCACAAGTATTGAATAAGTTTAGAGGCCACATAACAAATATATGCCATGATGAATGGTTAATGCAAGTTGTATGCCGACAAGTAATTCATTTATTTTAACTACATGATTAAATATTATCACTAATAGTTCATACTTAGTAAATGTAAATTGGTTGAATTATGAGATGTAACATCAAAATACCATTCTCCACTTCATAGGAAAAATTTGGCAGCATAATAGTAATCTATGATCAGAAGGTTAGTAACTTAGTATGGATTGATATTTATAATAAATATCTTAATATTAGGTATTTTGATTATTAGGGACATATGAAAAAAATAAAGATATATCAAATGAAAATCTATATTTTTTAAAGAGAGCATATGACTTGTATTCCTAAATCAATTGCTCTGGATATTATATGGAAAAGAAAATATTGTGAAATCTCATTTCATCCTATAATTTTTTTCATATATTACCAAATTAGTCCAAGAGCTATCATAGCATCCTTACAAATTCAAAATGCTAATAATATGTATACAATTGGGATATCAAAATGTGTGTGGGGATTATGACAATTGTAAATGGTTAAGTGTAATTTTGCATTCTTTTTGCAACTCAAGCTTTTTGGTTGGGTGTAAGTGCAAAAAATATTTGAAAAAAGGTACGAAAAGTGTTGTAAGTCATTGTATGGAATCAAGACAAGATTGGGGACATTCCATTTTTTCACATATGTTCCATAGCTTCTTCCATCCAAATAGGCGATCACTATTTCTCTACTAACACATGGTGTCATCAAAAGACCTACACTGCTCTATGAGTCCCGATAGATATTGTTGGTATGTATGCCCAAAGTGCCAATCATATGATGATTGTAATGGCATATCTTGTAAATGATTTGATTAATAATAAAGGCAATCTTCCAATTTATTTTGTTTTATTCATTCATCAGATAATGATAATACGTAATAAATGTCTAAAGAATGATATCACTCAATGACGTATGTCTTCAGGTTGAGGACCTAAAAAATGAGATCATACATATGTTAAGAATATATGCACTCTTGTTATGTCCCTAGTCGGTTGTTATTGTGGAAGGCTAATAGACATCAACAACACATAAGACTAGAGTGTGTGTTGATTGATGATAGAATATAATAAGTCATGACATAATATATCAAATCAGACACATAGATACTTGTTAGAAAATAGTGTATCATATGGATCCACCTTGAGAGTGATGCATGAAACAATTATATTGTAGTCAGAATCATCTCTCATACGGATGGTGGTGATTTTGGTTCTTAGACCTAAAATCACTACACTCATCGCATGTAGTTCAATGTACTTTGACATCATCCACCATGACCTTGAATAAGGGTTTCCATAAAGGCGGTGCTCGGGTGCATTGTGACACATGGGGATGACTGTGAATGATGTAGATGGATGTGTTCCTCCTACAGGAGTATGATATCATGGCCACTTGATAAGCAAGATTGAGAAATGCATGGACACACTCATGTGAGTCAATATATGATATTGAGCTTACATATGTCTCATATAGTCTGCTCTAGTTCAAAGAACATGGATTGAACGTTGAAGAGGATGCAAATTCCATGCCTCGAGTTCAATCTGGATATCAGTGACAAAGGAACTATATGATCACTGTAACACCAATCACATATCATAGGTTGAAGTTGTTCTCCAACTTTTCAATTACCAGGGTAGCAATTATGTCTTGCTAGATACCACTCATTGCTTGTGATGTCATAATCAACTACGGGCATTCATTGCCAATGAAACTTGGAACCTATAGGGTTACACACATAGGATACACTTGGAATTGGAGTTTAATTATGAATGATGTTTAACTTGATTACTAAAGTGCTAGGTATTTGATTTAAACAACAATGGTTGAAAATAAACTGACTGGACTATGAACTGACTGGTTCAAGTGTTGAATCGATCGATTCAAGTGTTAGGTAAATTTGAACTAATATTGGCAATCAGATCTCTAAAACGATCAGTTTAGCAAGTTAACAGTTCGGCTCAAATGTTTGAATCGACCAATTCAAATTGTGAACTGACTGTTTGGTTGATAAATTTGATTGGATCAAGGATTGATACTGATGTCATGTTGTGCATTAATTGAATATTAATTGCCAATACAATTGCAAATAGCAAACATAGTGAAATGACCAGTTAAAAGATTGAACTGACCATCTCATTTGTGAACTGACCACTTAACTAGCAAACTGACCAGTTCAACATTTGTAAGTTCCAAAAAATTCATGCAATTCCATCCTTTCAACTCCCGCTCATACTAGAACTCCTAACGCTGACCCTCCTATAAATAAATAGGTATTCGAGGCTTTCTAGAGACACAACAATAAGCTCTGAAAATTGTTGTCATCTCACAATTGTGGTAACATGAGAACTTGAGCAAGTTCTACCCCTCAAAGGGAGGAACTGTTGGTATGTATGCCCAGAGAGTCAATCATATGATGATTGTAATGTCATAACATGTAAATGATTTGATTATTAATAAAAGGAAAGCTTGCAATTTATTATCTGTCATTCAGTTATAAGATAATGATGGAACACTATAAATTTCTAGAGAATGATATTACTCAATGACATATGTATTCAAGTTACTACCGTTGTAGATGAGATCATACAAATGTTAAGAGTACATATACACATTCTCATTATGTCCTTGATCAGTTGTTATTGTGGAAGGTTGATAGAAAAAAATAACACCTATGATTAGAGTGTGAGTTGGTTGATGGCTAAATCTCGTTAGTCATGATATGGAAATATCAAACCAAGCAAACAAATACATGTCAGGGAACATTGTATCAGATAGACCCACCGTGAGACTGATATATGGATGCCATCATCATGGAAGTCATAGTCAGGTCTCAAAATGATGGTGGTGGTTGTGGTTCCTAGACCTAAAAGCATTGCACTCATCACATGTCATTGGGTACACTTTGACATCATCAAACACGGTCCTAAAACATGGATTGTTATAACAATGATGATTTGGTGACTTTGACACATGGGGATAAACTATGAATGATAAAAATGGGATTTGTCCCTCCTAGAGGAGTATGATATCCAAGGCCTCTTGATTAACAAGACTGAGAAAAGTATGGCCATACACATGTAAGTCAATATGTGATATTGATCTTACATATATCTCATGCACTCTGCTCTGGTTCAAGAAACAAGATTGAATAATAATGAGGATGACTGCTTCATGCATCAAGTTCAATTTGGATATCAGACAAAGGAACTATACAAACACTGTAACACCATAACATATTGTAGGTTGAAGTTGCTCCCCAACTTTCCATTCACTTGGGTAGCATGGATGTGAAACTAGGCACCACTCTTTGATTGTGATGTCATAAGTCTTTATGGACATTCACTGCCAACATGATATGCGACTTATAGGGTCACACACATAGGAACTCACCTAGAAGAGGAGTTCAGATCTAGAATGACAATTGAATTAAGTACTAAAGTGTTTAGGTATTTGATTCATGCAACAAACAACATGACAACACTACCAAACGACCATCTCAAGGGTTGATATGGGCATCTAGAGAGTGCCAAATGGCAGTCTCAAGTGTTGAGACGTGCGTCTGGAGAGTCATGGTTGTTTTAAGTTGAAATTGGTTAAGAAGCAAATTGACGCAACCGACTGGCTCGACTTGGGTCACCAAACGACCGTATCGATGACTAAGATGACTATATCGCATGGGTGAGATGGTCCAGTTCAGTCGAGGGAAGGTTTTATACATTTACCTATTTGTTAATTTGCTTGTACATTACTCGTCATGTAAGGGAATCAATGTCCAACATTGATGGGGATCGAGTTGTTAATTTTATGTACAACTGGAAACTACGAGACTGTCATCTCCCAGTGTAAGATGACTGTCTCATGCACCAAACGATCATATGGGTGTGCTAGATGATCGTATCGGCTATCGCATGTCACGAAACTTCTAAAACTGTTGCAAAAATTTGAGATCTTCCGGTCCTTTCCACTCCTGCATCGACTAGGAACCACGACCCTAACCTCTACTATAAATAGAGGGGTACTAGGGGCTTCTTAAAACACAACATAAATAATTGAGAATCAGTTGCTCTGAAAATTGTTGTCTTCTCTAGTTGTGATAACCACAAGAGCCCAGACAAGTCCTAACTAACTAGGGAGGGATATCCATGAGAGAGAAACAACTGAGGATCATTGTTGTGGGAGAGTAGGTTGGTGACTAGTACGCCAACGGGAGGGATAACTCATTTTTGTCTATTCTAGTAGGATGATAGGAGTTCTAGTTGGTGCGTTTGGACTACTCTAGAGGCAGGAGTCCTTTTGGCAGCTGCTAGGAGGGTAACATCAACTCGCAGTCCATGGAGAGATCAGAGGAGTTGCAACAACAATTGTTCGAGTCTGCTATCTATGGAGGAGCAGTCAGATGAGTCTCAATGCAACTAGGAGCTACACAGACACCGTCCAAGATAGAGTGTGCATCTACATTGATGAGGAATGTCATTGGACTTTCTCTAGTACCAGGTATATCTTCATGAAACCATCCTTCCCATTACATAGTTATTAACACGAACTGCTGGTTAATGGGAGATATGTCAGCAATTTTTTTTATTTCCACCACCTATCTGATGCCGTATTTCCCTATAGGAACAACAGGGGAGAAACAATTGGGAGAGAAAGTCGATGCTAACACATTGACTAGAAGGGACAACTTTTTCTTGTCCGTTCATCTAGAACGACAAGAGTTCTCGGTGGTCCGTGTGGACTACTATAGAGGTGAGGAGGCTATTTCCGCCCACTAATAGGATGAAGTCAACTTCCATCCTTGGTGATCAACCTGGAGGCTGTTGTCAATGCCGTCCTAGTGCAACTTGAAGAAAGGAGTACACTGCGACAAGGGATAGTTGCTAGATTTGCTCCAGAACCAGGTATATACCTTACAACTATCCTTCCCATTACATAACCATTGAAAAGATATATTGTCCAAAGGGGAATATGGAAGTTAAAATTTTGTTTCCGTTGCCATATTTGATGCCATATTTCCCTGTAGTGGTATCAAAGTATGATCAATTTAATATGCTTTGGGATTTAATTGATATGATTGCCTTTTTGTTTTATCATTTATTTTATTGCATCCGATCCAAATACTTAAAATGGTTAATTTCCATATTCGATTAAATTACCACATACGATCCCAACTTATATATATATATATATATATATATATATATATATATATATGCAAATTATATGTGTTTCCCTAAAATTGGTTTGATGGTTGGATATTAACATGGTTATTGTAATGAGTGGGACCCACTAAGAGGACCACACCCTAACTTGTACTTTGAGAATATTCTAGCAATACTCCAATCATCCATTCACCACAATCAGATAGAAGGGGAGCTAATATACTCTCAAAATAATATGGCAAAATAGAGGAATAAAGTCATAGAAGTAAAAAAAGTAAAATTAAATTATACAAGATCCAATTATTTCTAAGTATTTTTCCACATGGACATAAAGAGAACATGAAAGAAACTAAAACTAAATTGATTGATTGTAGTGGGCAACCTAGACATATCAGGAGTCTTCACAAACTACTGCTAAACATGTTCCTCAAACAATGGATCCTTGACTACTGGCTCCCCATCTAAGGTACCAATAGGCTACTCCGCACTTGGGTGGAAGGGAACATCACCCAGAACATGGTAATCAAGGTAGAGGTCAGAAAAGGCTGAGTTTGTACCTATATAAAACACTTTGGGCATTATATTGGGTTACAAGTGTAAAGAGATGTTCCAACAAGAAGGGGCTATTTGCAACCAGGTAGGTTCAAGAGAAATATAATAAAAGAAATAAGGCATATTAAAAACTAGATTACAAGGATGAGAGTAAAAGTGCCTTGCCATAACAATTATCAACAATGAGAATATAAAACAATAATTTTTTGCATGCATAACAGTGTAGACTAAATATACCTAAAATAGGGCCATAACACCATAGGAACATGGTCTAAAAGAAATAAGAGTGGAAACACACACCCTAGACTGAAGATGTGTGTCCTATATAAGTATGGTTGTACATAAGTATCACTATTCTAGATATTCTAATCAAACATGTATCATGTACAAATAGTGTGACAAGACTAGAATTTTATTTAGTTACACATAAAATGGCAATCATACCAGGAGGGGTTCAAAAACCCATTATAAGAGAATAATTCAACAACAACAAGAATATATAATCCAAATCAGGAAACATGAATGTCCAACAATTGTATTTCAAGTAAAAGTGATAGTTCAAGAGATGCCTCATTAAATGAATTTGGTTTATTAAAAAATGCCCAAAATAAAATAGAGGTTGTACATACCTTATGACCAGACGTATATATTCAATAACACATCCTAGTCTCAGGTTCAGAGCTACCACAACCTAGTCATGATATTTATTTATTGAATTCATATGGATTCCATTATACTCACTATATAGAAAATGACCCTACAGTAAATTAGGAATGTGACATATCCAGCGAAATTAGGCACATTCTTCTGATTCCAAAAGTATATATTTTTAAAGCTAAACCAATAATTAGTTATGATTTTTACAAGTTCAAATCATTTTCTGATTAAGACAGAAAATAAATGCGAATTGGCAGATATGCCCTCAAATGAATCACAATAAATAAACATCAATGTGACACTGGGCTTTAGGAGATTGCCATAGGATATCATTTGGTCAAAACGCGGGCCAAAGCATGTGAGAGGTTTCAAATATCCTTCGTGGGGGATATTAGCTGAGCTCAAGCTCCATGGACAGGACATGGCTTTTTTCACAGGGATTGATTTCCCTGTGTCCCACACCATGGACGCCCACTAGAGCTTGCAGTTGGGAAGGGAAACCTCCACACATAATCCCTCTCCTAAGAAGTGAACCATCTCCCCAAATATGCCTCATTATACTGGACCCAACAAGCATCAAATTTGGTCTTGAGGTGGCTGGAAGATGAGCGAGAGGTACATGTATCATAGTGTTGCTTGCTCTGCATCAGACATGTGGGTCAAGATTAGGAAAAAATGAGGCATGGGGAGGAAAGAAATCATCATGTGCATTCACACTAAATCAAGATGAACTTGGTGATTCTAACGAAAGCATGATACTAAGAATGGACCTACCGAGGGGACTGACGACTCTAGTGGCAAATGGAATAGAGAGGGGAACCATCAAGGTAGTAAAAGGCCTGAACATTTATGTATTTTAATTGTGAAGCTTACAAGAGACTCCTCTGTGATGTCCTGGAGGGCTTGCCAAGACTTGAGCACCATGGTCACTGTGGCTACTGACTGCCATGGTCAGGGTGGTTGCGGAAAGCTATGTTGATCAGGAGATATAGATGAATCTGAGGTAAAATGAATACATGGAATGAAAGAGGGAGGCTTCTAGTTGGTTACCTCATGTGTGATTGTGTTGAGGTGGACCTAGTCACTGGAGATATAAGCTTTCTTGTCAGATAATATGACTCGTCGACAACTTTTCTCATGAGTCCATTAGTCAAATAAAATGATAAACCACGTTCAAGGATCTACTAGGAAGTTCCATGGATCAATAGGAGAAGCTTCATGACGAAGAGGAGGATAGAAGGGAAAATTGCAACGGTGGATGCCTTCAGTCTAAAAAGGACATGTTGCCTCTACTACACTCCATGCCTGAGCTAGGGCTCATTGGAAACGGCTGAGAAAGTGGAGTTCGTTGGGAAGGATTCATGTAATTTGGTGGAGAGTGCCAAGAGAACTACCTGAGACTTCATCATGCAGTAGCTATTCTTCTCATGTGAGAAAGTTGGGGGAAAGGCACTACTAGGTCCACCTCCCACTTATCCAACCTGAATGCTAGACCATAAACTGGCTCCTGAGATCTTGATCCAGGCATGACAAGAAATCAAATAATTTGATCAAAACCTTAGGTTTACTTACCCATTATCTTCTAGAGTTTATTAAGGGTGAATTTGACTTCCAACAGACCCCACTTTGAGGGTTAGCTAATATGAACATGGGGAATGTGATTACATGATTAGATCTAGGGTTGAAGTCAAGAAGATTCTAATCTCATCACTAAGCCCTAATTACCTAATTTGGGTTTTAATTTCAATTACATGGTCAACAAGGATGTATCTGACCCCATATTAAACTCATGTTTGGTGGGTACCCTAATATGATTATGGAGAACACAATTTGAACTTATTTCATAGGTTTTTGGTTACTAATGTTATAATATAACCATTATGAATTAGTCATCCATTTAATGTAATGAATTTGATCTAGTGGTCAAATACGGTGAAATTATCCATATTATCTTAAATTCTATTCCTCTAAGATCCTAACTCTATCCTAGTGTATATTAATATGGTAAAGACATCTATATTAGTATTATTACTAACTAATTCCCCAAATTAAGCGTTGTGGGAATAATACCCTATAATTTCAATTCTATGGAACCCTAATGAGTCAATTAGGGTTAAAAGATCCGAATGCTAACTAGTTCACTCTAAAATAGGAAAATTGGATTCTAAGAGGTACCTAATAAATTAAGGGAAAAGGAAAGGAAAAAGGAAGGTTTGTACATGGAATTGGGGATGTTACAACAAACCACCCTTAAAAAATATTTCGTCCCCAAAATCTCAAGAAAAGAGGGAGGGGTGAGTCTACGAAATCTCTTATTTCAACTCCCAGGTAGTTTCCTCAAGGCCATGGAACTTTCAGAGAATCTTCACAAGCTCAATAACATTGTTCTTCAACTATTTCATTCTACATTCTAAGACCTTCACCAAAAACTCTTCATAGGTAGAACCTCTTGCAACTCAAAAGACTCAATAGTTAGCACATGAGAAGGATCCTTCACATACTTCTTCAAAACAGACACATGGAACACATTGTGAATCTCATCATATATGAGAGGAAAGTCTAGGTGGTAGGCACACACCCCAACTCTATCAAAGATCTTGAATGGTCCCACATATCAAAGGATCAACTTGACTTTGACTTTAGACCTTGCTATGGATCAGATTGGCTTCATATTTAGAAACACATAATCAACAACTAAGAAACTCACATCAGATCTCTTCTTGTCAGCGTACAACTTCTATCGATCTTGGGCAGCCTTCACCCTTCATCCTCTTCTTTATTAAATAGATCTTGTCAGTCATCATCTACATATCATCACTCTTCATCAGTGCCCATTCACCCACATCATCCCAGTGTAGTGGTGAATGACAAGGTTGTCCATAGAGTTCTTCAAAGGATGACATACCAATGTTGGCTTGGTATCTGTTATAAGAAAACTCAGCCAATGGAAGGTATTTATCCCAAACACCTCCCCAATCCATCACGCAAGCATGTAATAAGTCCTCCAAAATCTTTATTGTCTGCTCAACTGACCATTTGTCTAAGGGTGGTAAGCTATGCTGAAATGTAGGTCAGAACCCATCTCCTCCTGTATTTGCTTCCACAAGTGTGAGATGAACTTCAGGTCATGATCTATAACTATTGACTTGGGAACTCCATGCAGGCGAACAACCCAGTCCACGTACAACTATTCATATCAGGAACCTTGCATGTATTCTTAAACATAAGAAAGTGAGGCGACTTGGTCAGGCGATCGATAAAAACCCAAACTACATCGTACCCACGTTTTGACTTTGGAAACCCTGTAACAAAATCCATAGCGATTTTCTCCCATTTTCACTCTGGTATCTCAAGTGGATGGAGAAGACCACCAAGATGTTGATGTTCAACCTTCACATGCTGGCATGTTAATTACTTTGCAACATATGTAGCAATATCCTTCTTCATGTTCCTCCACTAGAAACCCCATTGTAGGTCCTTGTACATTTGGTACTAGGATGAATCGTGTACTTGGACTAGTGGGCTTCCCCTAGAACTCTTTGTATTAGATCAAAAACATGAGACATCCATAGTCTATGGCGAAAGTGGATAGCACCATACACTCCAACATAAAACTCACACTATGGTTTCTCTATCAACATCTTCATGTCATCAAGCTTAGGATTGTCCAACTATGCAACAACAACCTTAGAAATCTAGGTGGGAGTGACAAACAAACTAGCCATCTACACTCTCACATTATCCACAGAAGAGTTATCACCAACATCTAGTAGCTCAAGTCTCCATCTCGAGACCTACTCTAAGCTCCTCCATAGGAACAACAAATAGAAGCACAAGTTGCATCTTTCTTCCTACTCAGGGCATCAACAACTACATTGGCTTTACCTGGGTTACAAGTGATGGTAAAGTCATAATTTTGAGGTAGTCTATTCATCATCTCTGGCAGAGGTTCAAGTCCTTCTGTATCATCAAGTAATGTAGGATATTTTGGTCATAGAAGACTTCAAACTGTACCCCATACAAGTAGTGTGCCCATATCTTCAGAGCATAAACTATGACAACTAGGTCCAAATCATGAGTAGGCCAATTTCCTTCATTATGATTCAATTGGAGTGAAGCATAGGTGATCACTCATCCTTCTTGTAGAAGGACACATCCCAACCCTAGTTTAGAAGCATAAGTGAACATAACATAGGGTTTACCCTCAACATGAAGAGAAAGCACATGATTAGAAGTCAAACACTTCTCCAATTATATGAAGATCTTCTCACACTCAAGAGTCAAGATGAACTTTGCATCCTTGCGTGTCTACTTCTTCATTAGAAGATCCAACCTGGAGAAATTCTATACAAACCTCTGATAATAGCTGCAAGGTCCAAAAAACTACGTCTCTAAGGGGTTCTGTGATAACCCACAATTTTCCATCTCCTCATATATGTGCCATGCACTTCATATTTGCTCTTTTTCTCACTCTATACCTCAATTATATCATGTGATATGTTTTGATGCTTCTGTGTTTAGCTTGATTTTTTCATAACAAGTAGTGAAACTCGATTCAATAGAAAATCAAGTCTACACCTACTTAACCTCTCATCATATCTCATCACCATTTGATATCAACTATGTATCTTGGTATACCATGATCTTGTTCCCATGTGATAGACGTTTTCCTCATGATTCGAACACATGTTTTTTCATCCAATTTGGAGCTCATATGAGGTTTTTATAACCTTTTAAACACCCCTAGTTCCTAACTCCTTTTATCAATTCTTCTCCTACCTTTCTAGGCCTTAGACCAGTCATTTGGAAGACCAGGCACTAGCCCACATTTTATTTCTCTCCTTTCACCCTTTTCCCTTTTCATTTTCTCACCTTCAGCCCAAAACAAATTAGGGACCGTAGGATCATGAAGGCCACACATCCGTAGATTGATCCGATGATAGGGAAGCCTCTCCTACCTCCCACCCTGCATTGTGGCAAGTGCGTGAGTTGGGATGGAGCTTGGAAACACGTCCCATGCCCGCGACTTGTACCTAGCCCTCCTTTCTGACCCTTAACCTGCGCCACACACCAATGGGGTGTTTCAGACCCCTGGGCGGGGCAAAGAGAGGATATGGCCACCTCCTTTACCCTCCTCCAATGGTCACCGGCCATTCTAACCCTAAACCACACACCCCATGCCTCCACATAACCTATAAAACCATCCTCTCGATCTTCCAAGAGCTCTTCTTCAAATTTTGTTTCTCGAGCTAGCCCTAAAACACCTCACTACAACCTCAACTCAGCACCTCCGCCTGCTGCCTAGGGTTGGGAACCCTAGTGCAAGCAAGGTGATGAATTCTTAGGCGTTGGATGGGAAGCTTGATGGCCTCGATTATGTGGTCCATCAGTGATTGCTCTCCCCCTCTCTCTCATGCATGCACGTGCCCTGCACTCTCCCTCTCCTCCTTGCAGCTTCATGCCTACATTCTCTATCCTCCACGCATACATTGACCAATGAACTGCGTGATGCCACAATTGTCTCGGGCCCACTTAAGCCTGCTCGTGTGGCGCCGTCACCACTTGGCCGCTCGTAGCCGCAAAGGACCTCTCCAACCCTCTCCCCATCGCCAAGGGTCGCCCGAAAATGCCGCCCCAAACACAGAACCTATCTAGACCTAGGGCAAGTGAGCGCAAGCCTCACTAGGCGGACTTGGCCCAATGCTGACCCCAAAATCATCCCAATAACCCTAGTTAGAGTACAAACTTGCAAAGATTGCATATTTCTAATTCCTTAACCAAATATCAAAGTATTATATATCTTTTTGATTGAAAAACCACTGTCTTTTCAATGATGATGACTATTGTCCCTGTTTTCATTCATACCTCTACTAATTTACTATTTTATGCCACTACATGCTCCTTAATCATCTAAACTAGGCAAACTTGCAAATCATGCAACTCTAATGACTTGTAACCCTAATTCTAAGTACATCAGTAACTTCTTCTCTCTTTAAATGAGTTTTAACTGATCTAGTACACCTATTTTCTCTCTATGGACACTTTCAAAAAGGTATATCTTACCCTAAAATCGTCCCAATAACCCTAGTTAGGGTACAAATTTGCAAAGCTTGTATCTTTTTCATTCCTTAACCAAATATCAAGGTATTATATATCTTTTTGATCTGAAAACCACCATCCTTTCAGTGATGATGACTATTATACATGTTTCCCTTGGTACCTCCAGTGATTTACTATTTTATGACACTGCATGCTCCTTAATCATCTAAACTTAGGCAAACTTACAAATCATGCAACTATAATGACTTGTAACCCTAATTCTAAGTACATCAGTAACTTCTACTATCTTGAAATGAGTTGTAACTGATATAGTACACCTACTTGCTCTATAAGGACACTTTTCATGTATCATGCCTTATAAGTTGTCTTTAGACTTACGAAATGATTCAACTTAATCATATGTGAGACTTTGACTTATTTATCACCATGTAACCTTTTAACTTCAAAAATCAATAAATTGTGTGTTCTTATATGATACAATTAGTCTAGGATTGTATGCCTCCTTAGCATGAATACATAATATGACTCAATGTCCTACCTATCTACACTATCATGCCATATATGTGATGCTCATGCACATTTTGGTTGTTTAAATCTAATATTGCATAAATGATCCTCTAATGCTATACATGATACCTTAATGACTTCAAATCAGTAGATTCATGACACTTGTAGCACTAAATTCTAACTTGATCTATGATATACTCTTAATCCTAGAAAGTCTTAGAAATATGACTCTAATACATTGTAATGAATCTTATATGCCTAAATGTGATCTTGCATGATCAGACCTTGTTGATAATCTAAATATCATGTCTCCCTACTCTAAATTAGAAATGACCTCATGTTTATATCTAACCTAATGTGGATGGATCACTTAGATCTAGGACTTAATGTTGATCCTTGGACTATGTTGAGTAATGACATGTATGTTTGTGAGTTTGAAACTATAATTGATCTAAGTGAAACCTAGATCTAGGGAAACATCCACATGACTCATATGATGCTTATTTTTTGACAAAACCCCTTTGAACTAAGACACCGTGCTATATATTTTCTTTGTGAGGTTCCCTTGGTTTGGATCATCTGTAGGAATCCTACTCAAGAAACATAACTTGTTTTCTACTCACAAGGTACGCTTAATCTCTTGACCCTACTATGATATTGGCTTGTTTGTATGTATGCTTGTATGAAAGCTTGGCTAGATAATTACTTGTTCCTTGTGATTAATACACTTGTATTGCTTGAAATATGTTGAACAAACCTTGAACATAATCAAACTTGTCCATTATACAAACCTAGTATACATGCCTATACTCTCGGGGAAAGGGCCCAAGGTTGGGTGCCTTGCTTGAGATGTCAAGTTAAGGTGAACCATGTCGATAAAAGGGTTGGCTAATCTTGAGCACCCTTACGGACCCTTCCAATGGGAAGCTGGTTAATGGTCATGATGTGCTGTTGAGTATAATGGAAATAGACTTAAAACACACTTTGTATAGAAGAATGTCATTAAGTGTTTCACACATTGTTTCTACTCCTTTTTTATTATGATGTTTCTAGCCAAGCAACTTTTATATTACTCTTAAACTGTGTTTACTTGCCCTTTCATAGCATACTCAATGCACTCACATTGATATATTTTGTTTATCAAATTTGTAGTTGCCAAATGAATATCCATTTCACTCAAGACACTAAGATCATTAATGAAACACCAATGGGTATACTTGAATCTAGAAATGGGTACATATCTCTTATCTCCATGTTTAGCATCTTGTTATCTCTTATTATTACTAATTTTACATATATATTGCCTGTGTGAAATATTTGAGCATTTCTATGGACGGATGCCCAAGTACACTCGCCATTATCTGTATAGCCATTAGGAGTGTGGACCTAGGGTAACAAATCATTTCATGACAAATGGTATCAGAGCTATACACATATGCCTCTATATATGTTTAAGACATAACACATCTTAAGAGCCCTGGGAGAACTAAAATCCTTTCCTTAAATCTTGGAGAGTCTTTTAGCATCTCATCTCTTCTTTAAGGACCACCTAAGCCACCCAAATAGACAGTTAGTTAGTATTCTCATCCCCTCATGTGATTCTTTTTTCTTGATAATTTAATCACATGACATCTTTATTTTGGGTAGCTTATGTGTGGGAAAAGTAAAATTCATTTGAAATTGTGAAAGTTGTTTAATATGATAATGACATGATCTTATATTAAATTGAAAACCCTATTTGATGTATGAAATTTACTCTTGAAAGTGATGTACTCATATCTAAAGTTTATGAAACTCAATGTTACCCGGTCATATATAAGTGCTTTCTATGTTTGAAATAAATTCTTGATATGGTGAGATAAGGTGGAACTCATGTTTTACACCTCATGTTGGATGATGTCCCTATTGATTAAACCATTTTCTCTATTTTTTTGGTCGAGCAAGCGTGGTACTTTTTATTGACTTTAGGAAAAGAACAACAAATAATACAGGCTGGTCGACACCAAACCTGGGACCAACAGTCCATCAGTCTGTATAGAACAGAGATGCCTTTACAAATCTATGTAGTTCTATATAGACTAAGCAAAGAAACACTATACTATATAGAACAAAAAGGCAGTATCACTCTAAAGGATCCAGGTAGGTGCTCAGAAGAGAGGGTGCATATCTAGCTTGCAGAAGGTGACTTTAGGGGAAAAGATAACCAACATCATCCACAACAACCTAGACATAAGAGATCATTTCTGCACTTATCCTAGCATTGTTCAGTAGAAACAAGGGAGTCCTCAAAAATATTCAGGTTCCTAGCCCTCCAATTGTGATATAAGCCTCCAAGCAAGCAACAACGCTGAGTATGATTATGGTAATACTTATAAGACTCCAAGGACTTAGGGATAGCATTAATAAGCATAAGCACACTCAAAGAAGATATGCTCAATACTTTCCTCACCATTCAGACATAAAATGCATATAGAAACTAGACACATGCCTCTTCTTCTCAACAAATTAATGGTCGGGATATCATCCATCAAAATCTTCCAGGTATTGAGCTTATAGGTTTCAGGCACTTGGTCTCTCCAGATCCATCTGACCCATCACTTTTCATCCTCCTCCCTACTCAACAAAGTCATGGCATCCTTAATTCTTAGGGTGTCTTTCCCACATCACTGCACAACATCTTCAGCACTCGAGTTTAAGTTGAATTGCTTCAGGAAAGTATAGAGAGGGGACAATCTTCTATTATCACTGAGAATCTAGTCATTGTTATTAACAATAGAACCAATCAGAGCTTTCTTTTCCTTACCAAGAAATAGAACCATCATGGGGTCAACACAATAAGTGAGAAATAACCCCCTAATCCAAGGGTCCTTCCACATATGGATTTTATCACCCTTATTGATCTTGAAGGTGACAGAGGTTCTAACCATATCTCTGACCCCTACAATTTTATTCCATAACCATGAATGGTTAGGTAAGGTTTTAACTGGCCAAATGGTTTCATGTTTCAAGTATTTAACATGAATCCATTTGACCCATGCCGAATCCTTTTTTGTGGCAACATACCAGAAATTGACAACCACACCAGCTTTACACACATCACTGACTCTTCTTAGCCCCATGCCTCCTTGTTTCTTTAGTCTACAAATTTTGTCCCACGAGATATAGTGATTAGTTCTAGATTCAGAATCCAACCTCCAAATGAAGTCCCTGCATAGTTGATCAATAATGGAGCACACACTAGCAAGAAGAGGGAATACGGAGGACCAGTACAATTGCATAGCCATAAGAGTAGATTTAACAAGTTCGACCCTGCCTGCCATGGAGAGGTCCTTAGCTTTCCAGCACTCAAGCCCAGTGTTAATTCTATCAATGAGAGGGTAGCATAACTTTTTAGTCAATCTCCCACTAAAGAACGGGACACCCAGATATATGACAGGTAGAGAGTCCTCTTTCATCTTCAGAACCTCCAGGATATCTTTATTAGTCATAGAGTTGCTAAAGAACACCAAACTCTTGTTGATATTGATTCTAAGGCCAGACAGATCCCCAAAGTTTTCTAGAACTTTTGATATACTCAAGGTAGAAGCAGTGTCAACTTTAGAAAAAAGCATAAGGTCGTCTACAAACAAGACATGAGATGCGGAATAGTCCTTGTTTGCCTTAATAGCATGAATATTATTAAGCTCTACTTCCCTATTTAGATAAGAGGACAAGACCTGCATGCAAATAACAAACAACATGGGGGCTAGCCCCCCCCCCTGTCAAAGGGCATTAGAAGGGAAAATGGGATTGGAAGGCTCTCCATTTATAAGGACTTGATAGCTGGCCGTTGAAATGCATTTGAATATCCAGTGTCTCCAATACAAGGTGAATCTCATTTTCTCCAAAGTATCCATGAGAAACTCCCATTTAACATAATCATACGCTTTTGAAATATCAGCCTTAATACACATAAGCTCAACACCATTCACTTTGTTGAAATTGCTTAGATTCTCATTCGAGAGTAAGATAGAATCCTTGATATTCCTACCATTTACAAACACACATTGATTATAATTGATTATGCTAGGAAGCACATGCCTCAATCTATTTGCCATAACTTTCGAGATAATTTTGTATATGAAGTCGCACAGTGCTATGGGCCTCCAGTCCTTGATCGACTCTTCTCCCTTATGCTTAGGTATAAGGGTAAGGAAGGTCCTATTCATTTCTTTTAAAACCTTCCCTTTAGCAAAAAAATCTACAATAACATTGAATACTTCATCACCTATTATGTGCCATGTAGCTTTGTAGAATTTTGCATTAAATCCATCGGGCCCATGATTCTTATCAGAATTATAACTCTCAATAATGTCATCAACCTCTTTTCTAGTAACAAGCAAAGAAAGTTGGTCACTTTGTTCATCAGTAAGGGCAGGAATGGTCCAATCTTTACTCCAAGATCCACTATTAGAATTATGTTTGTTGCTATACAGGGATGAACAAAAAGACTCAATACACTCTTTTATATCCTTTGAGTCCAAGATTCTCACCCCCTCCTCCACAACAGAGTAGATTTTATTCATCTATCTCCTAGTACGAAGATAATTATAAAAGAATTTGGTATTTTTATTACCTTTAGCCAACCATTAAACCCTACTCTTCTGCCTGATGAAGTCTTCCTCTCTATCAGAAGAAACTTTCGCACATTTACTTAAAACCTGAGCTTATTCCCTAAGAAGAGTGTTAGTCGGATCTAAACCAACACACTCAACAACAAGAAGGGCCTTGATCTTAGCTTCTCTGGCACTGGAGAAAACATTGCTAAAATTCTCCTTATTCCATGCTATTAGTTCCTTTTTAACACATTTTAGTTTATTAACAACTCTGAACATAGGACACCCATGTACGTCAGTGCTCCAGGATTTTCTCTATTGTTGATTAGTCCTTAAACATAGTTAAGCAAACTTTTTCCTATTTAATATGTGCAATGATCATGCCATGAAATGACCTTGTTTTGGGACCCTAGAATCATTATGTGAAGACTTTCTCAAGAGGAAAATCCCCTAATGACATTTATTCCTCTTTGTAAACTCAATTTGAATGATACGATAGACCTAGATCTGAATGTTGCACTATTATGCTCAAACTCTTGAGTTCTTGATTTGACTTCTTGATTTCCAAAATCTACCTTTACCTTGACCATGAAAGGGAGTGAATGTAATTATGACCTTGAAGTCACCAAAACTTTCAAATATAGTTGTGCTATTAATGATCTTGATGCTTGACTCATGACCATGTGAAATATGATTTGATAGTTGATACTTTCCCTGTTTGGATATGCTTAATGGATCATGCCTAATGTAGACTAGTGTGCTAGTTTAGGGTAGTACTCAACTCATGACTTTCCTAACATAGGTCACATACCCATTATGACTATCTCTAAATTTTCATCTTTTTTGATTATTTATAGTTTACAAAGGTAACCCTATCCACCCAATTTTGATCTCTTGACCTGAGTCTCTAATAGGTCAAACCCATGATAATATTGATACTCAAACCTGAATCTTAATTTATTGATGATCTTGGAATATGGTGATGTTGACCATAGCTAGTGGCTAAGTTCCTAGAAAAACCTAAGCCTAGATCATTCATCCAATGAACTCAATTTTGATGCCATGAAATGTTGAATCATGCTCAAAATGTTGTTCAATTGTTTCTAGATTTTCTTATATGGATGAATGATCACCTCTAAGGTCTAAATAGGAATCTACACCATAGATTCAAAGTGTCTGGACCTATGAATTTGATGTCCAAACTTGACTCTCGACATTGATTTATCAAATCTTGACTCATGATTATTGATCTTGGTTTTGACTTGACTCCTATGATCACCCTATTTGGATCTTGAGATCACCCTCGATATCTGACTAACAACTTTCATGAGCCCAAACCTCAAAATTTGGAAATTATGACTATGTTGATTTACTTGATTTATGACTTAAGGGTGAGCTTCATGTGGACTAGGGTGGGAACCTCCACTGATTTTGAACACGAAGTTACGATGTTGAAAAAAAATCTCAATCATGGATGTATAACCGCACCTAGGCCAATGTAGAAGATAGAACCCTAAATGTTGGGACAAGAAGTCATGTTGCACTCTTAACATAATATCTCTATTTGTTTGACTTAAAATGTGATCTCTCCAAAAAATATGATCTATAGGATGATCTCTCTAAATTTGTAATTTATGTGATGATCCTACCAAGTTAATGATCAATGTGACTTTACCTTGTCCATAATGCTTAATTTATCGATTTTGAAATATGTTAATGCTAAGAGAATACCAAGTGGATTATTATATGGAATATGGGAAACCTCAACCTCGATTGATGACTTGGTTTAATTTTGGGGACAAAATTTCTTTTAAGGTGGGGAGGATGTGGTAACCTAGAATTTTCCCTCACCTCATATATGTGCTACACACTTCATCTTTGCTCTTTTTCTCACTCTATACATCAATTATATGATTTGATATGCTATGATGGTTTTGGGGTTAGGTTGAATTTTTCATAACAAGTAGTGACACTTGATTCGATAGAAAATCAAGTCTACACCTACTTAACCTCTCATCATCTCTCATCCCCATTTGGTATCAACTATGTATCTTGTTATACCTTGATCTTGTTCCCATATGGTAGCCTTTTCCTCATGATTATGATGCATGTTGTTTCATCCAATTTGGAGCTCATATGAGGTTTTTATGACCTTTCAAACACCCCTAGTTCCTAACTCTTTTTCTCAATTCTTCTCTTACCTTTTCTAGGCCTTGGACCATCCGTTTGGGCCCAAGACTTGGCACTGGCCTACACGCCACTTCTCCTCTCCTGATCCCCCTTTTCCCTTTTCATTTTCTCACCTTCAACCCGAAACAAATTAGGGACCGTCAGATCATGAAGGCCACATATCCGTAGACCGATCTGACAACACGGAAGCCTCTCCTACCTCCCACCCCACACTGTGGCAAGTGCAGTAGTTGGAATTGATCTTGGCAGTGTGCCCTACTCCTGCAACTTGTACCTGGCTCTCTTTTTGACCCTTGACCTGCGCCACACACCAATGGGGTGTTTCAGACCCCTGGGCGGGACAGAGAGAGGAGCTGGCCACCTCCTTTACCCTCCTCCAATGGTCGTCAACCATTCTAACCCTAAACCATGCACCCCATGCCTCCACATCACCTATAAAACCATCCTCTCAATCCTTGAAGAGCTCTTCTTCAATTTTTGTTTCTTGAGCTAGCCCTAAAACACCCCCTGTAGCCTCAACTCGGCGCCTCCACCTACTGCCTAGGGTTGGGAACCCTAGCATAAGCAAGCTGATGATTTCTTAAGCGTGAGATGGATAGGCTGATGGCCCCAATCACGTGGTCCATCATTGATTCTTATCCCCCCTCTATCTCTCACACATGTATGCACCCCACACTCTCCCTCTTCTCCCTGTGACTTCATGCCCACATTCTCTGTCCTCCACGCATGCATCGGATGACGGACCACGTGATGCCACATTTGTCTCGGGCCCACTTGCGTCTGCTTGTGTGGCCCCGTCGCCACTTGGCCACTCACAAATACTAAGGACCTCTCCAACCCTCTCCATGTTGCCAAGGGTCACCAGGAAGCATCACACAGAACCTGTCTAGACCTAGCACAAGCCAAACTGCCCGAACCGGCCCAATGTTGATTGCGGCCCTTTTGCGGTCCAAAATGTATATCTCACCCTAAAATTCTCCCAATAACCCTAGTTAGGGTACAAACTTCCAAAAGCTTCTATATTTCTCATTACTTAACCGAATTTCAAGGTATAATATATATTTTTTATCATAAAAACACAATCTTTTCAATGGTGATGACTATTGTCCCTATTTTCATTCATACCTCTGCTAATTTATCATTTTAGACACTACATGCTCCTTAATCATCTAAACTTAGGCAAACTTGCAAATCATGCAACTCTAATAACTTGTAACCCTAATTCTAAGTACATCAGTAACTTCTACTCTCTTGAAATGAGTTTTAACTAATCTAGTACACCTACTTGCTATCTAAGGACACTTTTCATATATCATGCCTTATAAGTTGTCTTTAGATGTACTAAATGATGCAAATTAATCATATGTGAGACTTTGACTTATTTATCACCATGTAACCTTTTAACTTCGAAAATTCACATATTGTGTGTTGTTCTATGACATGATTAGTCTAAGATCTTATGCCTCCTTACCTTGAATATATAATATGACTAAATGACCTACCTTTCTAGACTAGTATTCCATATATGTGATGCTAATGCACATGTTAATTGCTTAACTCTAATATTGTTGGAATGATCCTCTAATGTTGTATGTGATACCTTAATGACTTTAAATCAGTACATTCATGACACTCGTAGCACTAAATGCTAACTTGATCTTTACTATACTCTTAATCCTTCCAGTGCTTGGAAATATGACTATTACATTGTAATGGATCTTATATGGCTAAATGTGGTCTTGCATGATTAGATCTTATTGATAATCTAAATATCATGTCTCCCTACTCTAAACCATAAATGATCTCATGTTTATATCTAACCTAATTTGGATGGATCACATAGATCTAGTACTTAATGTTGATCCTTGGACTATGTTGAGTAATGAAATGCATGTTTGTGAGTTTGGAACTATAATTGATCTAAGCAAAACCTAGATCTAGGGAAACATACACATGACTCATATGATGATTATTTTTTTGATTAAACCCCTTTGAACTAAGACACCATGCTATATCTTTTCTTTGCGAGGCTCCCTTTGTTTGGATCATCTCTAGGAATCTTACTCAATAAACATAACTTGTTTTCTACTCACAAGGTACACTTAATGTCTTGACCCTACTATGATATTGGCTTGTTTGTATGTATGCTTGTATGAAAGCTTGTCAAGATAATGACTTGTTTGAGCTACTTGTTCCCTATGGTTAGTACGTTCATTTTGCCTGAAATATGTTGAACAAATTGTGAACATAATCAAACTTGTCCATTATAAAATCCTAGTGTACCTGCCTATATTCTCAGGGTAAGGGCACAAGGTTGGGTACCTTAATTGAGATGTCAAGATAAGGTGGAACATGTCAATAAAAGAGTCAACTAATCTTGAGAACCCTTACGGACCCTTCCAATGGGAAGTTGGTCAATGGCCATGATATGTTTTTGAATATAATGGAAATACACTTAAAACATGCTTTGTATAAAATAATGTCATTAAGTGTTTCACGCCTTATTTATACTCCTTGTTTGTTATGATGTTTCTAGACAATCAACTTTTATACTCTTAAACTGTGTTTAGTTGCCCTTTCATAACATACTCAATGCACTTGCATTGATATATTTTATTTATCGAATTTGTACTTGCCAAATGAAAATCCGATGCACTTAAGACTCTAAGATAAGAAATGAAACACCAACGGGTATACTTAAATCTAGAAATGGGTACATATATCTTATCTCCATGTTTAGTATATTTTTATCTCTTACTGTTATTGCTTTTACATATATATTTGCTATGTGAAATATTTGAGCCATTCTATGGATGAACGCCCAAGTTCACTCGCCTTTGGCTAAGTAGCCATTAGGAGTGTGGACCTAGGGTAACAAATAGTTTTGTGATAGGTTCTTTGGTGATTGCCACTTTGTCATGATCTCAATCTTGATAGGATCAACAACAATATGTCCTATAGATATAACATGCCAAGGAACATCACCTCGCTGAGTCAAAATTCACACTTCGAGAACGTTTCATAGAGCTAGTGTTCTCACAAGGCCTGAAGAACAATCCACAGATGCTCGTGATGCTGGTCCATAAACTTGGAGTAGATAAGCACGTCGTGGATGAACAACACCCAAAGTTGTCCAAGAAGGGGTAGAAAACCCAACTCATTAGGTCCATGAAGGTGGTTGGAGAACTGGTCAATCCGAACGACATGACCAGGAACTCGTAATGCCCATTACAAGTGCAGAAGGCCGTATTCGGTACATCATCATCCTTCACAAACATCTAGTAGTAGCCTCTATCCAAGTCCATCTTTGATAACATAGTGACAAACTTCAGCATGACATCTGTCGTAGACTTGAGTGGGATCCATGACTTATGAGGGAATTCACATCCATCCCATCGCAAGAAATTATGCAACTACTACTAATGGAACATCTATGTACATTTTTGGTGATCGAACAAGTCATCGATGCACAACAGGCGATAACAATTCTTGATCATCACTTGATATGGCATATGGTAATCCATGCACACCCACAAGGAACCATTTTTCTTCTTCATGAATAGAATAGGTTCTACCCATGGAGAGACACTAGGGCATACAAACCCCATGTCTAGGAGCTCCTATAGCTGCTGCTTGAGCTCAGCAAGCTCAACTGGTGCCATGCAATAAGGGGGCTTTAAGAGAGGAGTTATGCCTAGTATGAGGTTGATAGAAAACTTGACTTCTTGTGTAGGAGGAAGTGTAGGCAGCTCGACAGGGAAGACATCAGGAAAATCCCAAACCACATAAGTGTCATCCAACATAGGTGGCTTAGGGTTAATGACAACTGATGCCACGTAGGCTCTACAACCATGTGAGATAAGCTTCTCAACCTTGAGTGCAAAAATAATGAATTGTCAATGATCTTTCTTCCTTCCTTTAATATAGAGATGCTCGCCATCGGGGTGCAACAAGCTAACCTTCTTCTCTCCATATAAAAGGGCAACATTGAACTTCTCCATTCAATCCATTCCCAAGATAATGTTGAAGTTCTTCATATTGAGGATGATGAAGTCTGATTCGAACATCTTGACAAAAATACACAAGTCTACAAGGGGTATTTTTAGGAAGGTAGAAAACACCTCACCACTAGGATTTTCGACCTCTAATATATGGTCCATATACATAGATTCTAATACTAACATGTCTACAAGTTTAGAATCTATGAAGGAGTTTGAAGATTCAGAATCAAATCATGCTTTAACAGGCTGCTGAAATAAGGGCAAAATACCTTCAATAACCTCATTATCATTAGTGTCTTCCATGAAATCCAGGGCAAAGACACGTCCTGCATGTCTCTCAACTTGTGGGTGACATCCTTGCCAATTCTTGTTGTTCAGGGCTATTGTGGGCATGGTTGTGGTTGATCCTGCTGGGGTGCCTGTGGCTGAGATGGGGAGGTAGACCTTTTGGGATTGGGATACTAAGGCCTGATGTGTCCAGCCTGGCCACACTCATGGCATGTCAAGTGCCTCACATTAATTCGAGCTGTAGGATGCATGGTATGACACATGCTAAGAGGGCGGTGACACATTCAACGGTTGCACTTGTCATGATGATCATCACTGAAGTTCTTCTACTTGATGGGACTCTGAGTCAAGGGCTAAAAACCTAGATAGGCCTCCATAGTAAAGGCCTTATCCACCATTTGTTAGAAGATGAGATGGAGTTGCAGAACTAGAGTTTGTCCAACATGGTAGCTTATTCCCTCTAGAAAGAGTGTAGCTCGACGGTCCTCTCCAAGACCTATAGCATAACACTCCAATAGTGTGAATATTTGTACATAAGTAGTGAAGCTCATGGATCCTTGATTCAAGCTATAGAATTCTACCTCCTTCTTCCTCAAGGTGGCAGTGCAGACATACATCTAACAGAACAATGTAAGGAACTGCTACCAAATCATTGTGTATGTGTCACGAGTGTAGGATACACCATTCCACCAAACATCTGCTAACCCATCCAACACATAGGTGGTGAAGCGAATCTTCTGGTGAGGAGGGGATTCCATGCCCTCGATGGTACACTCAATGGCCAAGACCCTATTGTCGGCATTGTCCACCATCTCAATATCTCCTTCGCTGTTCGAGTAGGGTGGCTGCATCTTAATGAACTCTATGAGGGAGTACTCTTTGGGCTGGCTTCTCAGAAGGAGGAGTGGAGTTGACATGCCCCATCACAAAAGTGGTCATAAGTTGCCGTAAGAAGGACAACTCATGGTTAGGAGTAAACATATCTGGGGGAGGGATTTCCATAGATGGAGGAGTCACAATGACGACATGGTGACCCCAGAGGTAGCATGTACATCTAGAGTCGTCAACGGTGGCTCCATATTTTACATCTCGAATTGTGGGCTCAGTGATGTAGAATACCACCTAGTCTCTTATGGGACATGGGTGACTCACCTCTCTTGTCCCTGAACAAGTTGATTCTCCTGAAAGGATATATACATATAAAAATCCTAATCATAAGTTCTAAGATACTAGACTACCGACTGCTAACACTTTGATACCATTTTGTAAGGAGTGGGACCCACTAAGGGGACCACTCCCTAACTTGAACTTTGAGAATATTCTAGAAATACCCCAGTCATTCATTCACTACAATTAGATAGAAGGGGAGCTAAAATACTCTCAAAATAATAAAGCAAAATAGTGCAATAAAGTCATAGTAGTGCAAAAGTAAAATTTAATTATTACAAGATCCAATTATTTCTAAGTACTTGTCCACATGGACATAAAGAGAATAGGAAAGAAACTAAAACTAAACGGATCGAGGCAACCTAGAAATCTTAGGATCCTTCACGAACTACTACCAAACATGTTCCACGAATACTAGATCCTCAGGTACATGCCCCTCCCCTAAGGTACCAATAGGCTCCTATGCACTTGGGTGGAAATGAACATAACCCAGAATACTAGAAACAAGATAGAGGTCAACAAAGGATGAGTATGTACATATATAAAACACTTTGGGCATTATATTAGGTTACACGTGTAAAAGAGATGTTCCCACAAGAAGGGGAATGTATGAAATTAGGTGGGATCAAGAGAAATATAACAAAAGAGACGAGGCATATTAAAAACCAGATTACAAGTGTGAGAGTAAAAGTGCCTTGCAAAACAATTTTCAACAATCAAAATATAAAACAATAACTTTTTGCATGCATAACAATCCAGACTAAATATACCTAAAATAGGGCCATAACATCATAGGATCATGACCTAAAAAAAATAAGGGTGGAAATGCACACCCCGGGCGGAATATGTATGCCATATATAAGTATGGTTGTACATAAGTACCACTATTCTAGATATTCTAGCCAAACATGTAGCATGTATAAATAGAGTGGCAAGACTAGACTTTTATTCAATCACATAAAATGGAAATCATAGCAGGAGGGGTTCAAAAGCCCATTATAAAAGAATAATTCAACACCAACAGAATAAATGGATCCAAATAAGGAAGCATGAATGTCCAACAATTGGATTTCAAGTAAAAGTGATAGTTCAAGAGATGCCTCATTAAGTGAATTTTGGTTTAAGTAAAATAATGTCCAAAAAAAAATAGAGGATGTGCATACCTTATGGTCAAACCTATATATTCAATAACACCTCCTAGACTCAGGTTCAGGGCTGTCACAACCTAGTCACAATATTTATTTATGGAATTGATATGGATTCCATTGAATTCACTATATAGAAAATGACCCTATAATAAATTGGGAATATGGTATCAAAACCTATCCTACTAAATCATTCACATTTTTATGATTCAAAATTATATATTTTTAAATTTTAAAGCTAAACCAATAACTAGTTATGTTTTTTACAAGTTAAAATCATTTTTTTCTTAAGATGAAAAATAAAATGTGAATCAACAGAGATGCCCTCGAATGAATCATGATAAATAAACATCAATGTGACACTAAACTTTAGGAGAATGTCACATGATACATTTGGTCAAAATGCGGGTCAAAGCATGTGATAGGTATGATATAACCTTCATGGGTGATACTGGTTGAGCTTAGGCTCCATGGGTTGAATAAGGTTTTCACCCCAAGGATTTATTTCTCTGTATTCCGTGCCATGGATGCTCATTGGAGCTTGCAGTTGGGGAGGAAACCTCCACATAGCCTCCCCCTCGCAAGAAGGGAACCATTTCCCTAAATTTTTCTCATCATTACAGACCCAACAAGCATCAGATCTGGTTCTAAGGTGGCTGGGAGATGAGCAAGAGGTACAAGTATCACAGTGTTTCTTGCTCTACATCAGGCATGTGGGTCAAGATTATGGAGAAATGAGGCATGTGAAGGAAAGAAATCATCATGAACATTGACACTAAATCAAGATGAACTTGGTAATTATAATGAAAGCACAATACCAAGAATGGACCTATCGAGGGGACTAACAACTCCAACTGTAAATGGAACAGAGAGGGGAACCATCAGAGTAGGCAAAGGCTTGAACGTTTATGTATTTTAATTGTAAAACTTGCAAGAGATTCCTATGTGACCTTGTGACATCTTGGAGGTCTCTCCAGGACCTGAGCCCCCATGGTCACTGTGGCTACTCCCTCCATGGTCAGACTGGTTGTGGAAAGCTTTGTCAAACGGGAGATATAGAGGAATTCAGGGTAAAATGGATACATAGAATGAAAGAGGGAGGCTTATACTTGGTTACCTCATGTGGGGTTGTGCTGAGGTGGACCCAGTTGCTGGAGCTCCAAGCTTCCTTGTTGAAGAAGATGGCTTGTCAACAACTTCCCCTATGAGACCATAAGTCAAATCAAATGATAAACCACGTTCAGAGATCTACTAGGGAGATCAATGGATCAATAGAGATGAGATAGAAGCTTCATGGTGAAGTGACAACGAGAAGGGAAAACTATAGTGGTGACTATCTTCAGTCTTAAAAGGCATTTTTCATGTGCTGCACTCCGCAACCTTAGCTAGGGCTTGTTGGAAATGACTGAGAAAGTGAAGTTTGTTGGAGAAAAGTTCATGTAATTCGGTGGAGAGTGGCGAGGGAACTGCTCGAGACTTCGTCGCATAGTTGTTGTTTTTCTCACACGAGAAAGTTAGGGGAAAGGGACAAATAGGTCTGCCTCCTACTTACCTGACCCTGATGCAAGACCATAAATCAGCTCCTAAGACCTTGGTCCAGGTGTGACAAGAAATCAAACAACTCGATCAAAACCTTAGGTTTAGTTGCATATTATCTTATAGGGTCTATTAAGGGCACATTTGACATCCGATAGACCCCAAACTTTGAGGGTTAGCTAATATGAACATGGGGAACATGATTATAGGGTTAGATTTAAGGTTGGAGATCAAGAAGATTATAATCTCATCACTAAGTACTAATTACCTAATTTGGGTTTTAATTTCAATTATTTGGTCAACAAGGGTGTATCTGACCCCAGATTAAACCCAAGTTTGGTGGGTACCTAATATGGTTATGGAGAACACAATTTGAACTTATATCTGAGGTTTGAGGTTGTTAATGTAATAATTCAACCATTATGCATTAATCATCCATTTAATGTTATGAATTTGACCTAATGGTCAAATATGGTGAACACTCCATATTATCTCAAAATTTGTCCCCCTAAGATCATAAGTCTATCCTAGTGTATCTTACTACGGTCAAGACATCTAGATTAGCATTATCACTAACTAATTCCCCATTTTAAGTATCATAGTAATAATACCTTATAATTTCATTTCTATGGAACCCTAATGAGTCAATTAGGGTTAAAAGATACGAATGCTAACTATTTCACTCTAAAATAGGAAAAATGAATTCTAAGAGGTACTCAATAAATTAAGGGACAAGGAAAGACAAAAAGGAAGGTTTGTACCTAGAATTGGGGATTTTATAGTTATGGCCAATAACCCCTAGTTCTTTGTTCTTGGTTGGATGGTTGTTTTTCCTATTTTATATATCATTTTTCAACCTAGACTCTCTCTCCTTTTCCATATATAAAAGTATTAATTCTTTCCTTCCTATGCTCCCCTCGAATGTAACTCGAGGTTTCTCTATTATCATGTAATATGTTAAGTGCGATTAGGATAGTTTTAGTTCTTATTATGGAAAAGAAGACATTCATCACTAGATGAACCACCCATTTCAGAAGACATACTGATTGACTAGAGGATTGAGGAGGCCAGATGACATAAGGAGCCAAACCAATCAGATGGTGGCCCAACTGATCGGATGGAGGTGTCTAGAAGTCGCTTGGATCAAATACCAGATGATCGATCTGACAAACCAACTGACTTACCTAGGGGTCAACCTATCAATTCAAGAGTTGAACCAACCATGCCAAAGTGGTTGCAACATATTTTTTCAATAACAATAGGTTTCTACTATGATGTGAACCTTAGGTGGTAGTAATTCCTTATGGCTCCAAGGAATTACAATAGTATGGCCACAACCATAGCTTATGTTTTATAATTTCATGTTTTTGTTTATGGGATATAACATGTATATGATACGTACTATAAGTATGTGGTGATCAAATATGTATATGTATATAAATATAAAATCCCTCAATAAAATATTAATTCTTAGATGCTTTTCATAAGCAACACACATGAAAAGCTTGACCGAGTATGTGTGGGCACGCCAAACATGGTGTGTTGTTTATCTCGTGGAAGTGTGATGGTAGTCATGTGGCCCTACCAAGCTGGGTGCATTACTATCATGTTGGCTTTTGGGTCAGACTTAACTAGGTGACCTTAATGATATGAAGTACCTAGAAGCATGTAGATGACTATGAGAATTTCATAAGATGCAATTGGCAAAAGTTGCCTACTGTAATGATTGATTATGGACGTTGGCATTGGTAGGGTAATAACTTAATTGTTTTGGATCTTGGCTCACTAGAAGATTGTATGCTACAATATTCTGAATTAATATGTGAGGGATATCAATTATAACAAAATAGTGGGAGCGATAGTTAATCAAAGGCCTAATCAAATATTGTCAAATTTTATTCTTAATCAAATCAAATCAAAAGTGTTTTGAAAAATTGCAATTTTATCTTGTAGAATCAAGTGGCAACCAATAACATGTTTTCCTTATGATCAGTCCTTGAGAAGGACAAGTTGGATGGGAATAATTTCCATGTCTGGTTCAGGACGTTGAGAATTGTTCTCACACAAGATGACAAGCTCTATGGCCTAGAGACACTAGAGTTAGATGAACCTTCTACCATTGTGCCTAAGGCTGACAAGGATGCTTACACTAAGCAATCTGAAGAAAATGTTGATGTCAAGTGCCTAATGATGTGCCCAATGAACTATGAGTTGTAGAGATAGCATGAGAACATGGATGTTATTGAGATGGTAACACATCTTAAGAACATGTTTCAAGATTAGGCAATACAAGAGAGATATGATGTCTCCAAGGCATTGTCCAAGTGAAACATTGCAGAAGGAAATCCAGTAGGTTCCCATGTGCTCAAGCTTATTGGGTATATAGAGAACCTTGCTACACTATAATTTCCCTTGGGTAAAGAGTTGACCATAGATATGATTCTGTAGTCACTAACAAAGGCATATAGTTAGTTTGTCATGAACTACAACATGAACAATTTTGACAAGACATTGTCAGAATTGCTTGGCATGTTGAGAACTGCTAAAGCACAAATGAAATAGGACAAACCCCAAATCCATGATGATGATAAAAAAAGGAAAGGGGAAGTCCAAGGGTAAAGGCAAAGCTAAAAAGAGTTATAAAGCTATCTTGAAACCCAAGTATTCTGCACTTAAAGCAAAGGGAGGGGTGAATAAGGGAGGAAATTGTCACCATTGTCACTAGTCAGGCATTGGAAGAGGAATCACCCTCTCTACTGTAGGAATTGAGGAAGAAGAAGGAGGGAATAGAGATATCCACTTTAGGTTTATACGTTATTGAAATAAATGTGTCTACTTCTTCATCTTGGGTACTAGATACCAGATGTGGATCTCATGATCAAATATGTAGGATCTGAATAGAATTAAGCCTTTAGGAAATGGCAAGGTTGAACTATGCATTGCAAATGGAGAAAGAGTTGATACCACTATAGTTGGAACCTATAATTTATCTCTACTCATGGGGCTTGTAATAGAGTTAAAGAATTGCTATTTTTTACCTGCCATAAATAGGAACATTATTTTTGCATCTTGAATGGACAAGGATGGATATGAATTTCATATAAAGAATGGTCAATGTTCTATTTCAAAAGATGATATATTTTATGATAGTGCCCCAATGTCTTATGGTCTTTATTTGCTAGATCTAAAGACAAATGTTTATTAATTTAATAGCAAAAAGACTAAAACTCAATAACTCAAAAAAACATATCTTTGGCATTGTCATCTAGGGAACATAATTGAGAATCACATCTCTAGACTCCATAAAGATGGTTATCTAGACTCTTTTGATTTTGAATCAATAGAGACATGTGAGCTATTTGATGGGAAAGATGACAAAGACACCCGTTACTAGCAATAGTGAGAGGGCTAGTGATCTATTAGGACTCATACATACTGATGTATGTGGCCCTTTTAGAACAAATGCTAGAGGTGGTTATCAACACTTCATTACCTTTACTGATGACTTCAGTAGGTATGGTTATATTTACTTGATGAAACATAAGTTAGAAACTTTTCAATATTTACTTGATGAAACATAAGTTAGAAACTTTTGAAAAGTTTAAGGATTTCATGAATGAAGTACAAACTCAACTTGGTAAAAGTATTAAGGAACTTCGTTCTGATTGAGGTGGAGAATACTTAAGCTAAGAGTTTAAGGACCTTCTATGAGACTGTGGTATCATATCATAATGGACTCTAGCTGGAACACCACAATACAATGGTGTATTAGAAAGAAGGAATGACACATTACTAGATATGGCACAATCTATGATGAGTTTTGCTGATCTTCCGACTTCGTTCTGGGGTTATGCTCTGGAAACTGCCGCGTTTACACTACCATGTACCATCAAAATTGGTTTAAAAGACACCATATGAAATATGGTTTTGGAAGTGTCCCAATATGTCTTTTGTGAAGATTTGGGGTTGTGAAGCTTATGTGAGAAAGCAATTTTTTGAAAAGCTTGGACCCAAATTAGAGAAATGCTATTTTGTTGGATATCATAGGGTAACCAAAGGATATTACGTTTATGCACCATATGACAACAAAGTGTTTTTTGCTAGGGATGATGTATTCGTAGAAAAGAAATTCATTTATAAAGAAATCAAAGGGAGGAAAGTAGAACTCGAAGTGGTTTGAGACCAACAAGAAAGTATTGTACCTATAGAGGTACAAGAGGAACATATAGAGTCACAAATCATTATGGAATATCAAATTCATCATGTAACATATGAACGTCATAGATCTAGTAGGACACGCCTTGAGTTAGATAGATTTCATTATCTAGAGAATCAAGAAGGCAATGAGTAAGTCATTGGTGATGAGTCAACTACCTACCTAGAAGCTATTAAGGGTCCAAAGTTTGAGAAACAGCTTGAGGCTATGAGATCTGAGATGGAATCCATGTACACCAACAAGGTATGGACCTTGGTGGAGCCACCTGAAGGGGTAAAACCCATAGGGTGCAAGTGGGCATTAATAAAGAAGATTGACATGGATGGTAATGTACAAACTTACAAAGGCCGATTGGTTGCAAAGGGTTCCGGACAAGTTCAAGGTGTTAGCTATGCTGAATTTCTCCAGTTACCATGAATAAGTCCATCTGGATCATGCTTGCCATTACAACTTATCATGACTATGATATTTGACAGATGGTTGTTAAAAATGCATTCCTTAACATGGAATCTTCTTGAGGATGTGTACTTGAAACAACCTGAGGGTTTTATAAATCCAAAGGATGCAAAATAAAGTCAGTAAGCTATAAAGGTCAATCTATGGATTGAAGCAAGAATCTTGAAGATAGAATCTTTAATTTGATAAAATAGTCAAAAGTTTGGCTTTAGTCAAAATGACGATGAACCGCATGTTTATAAGAAGGTTGGTGGGAGCAAAATTGTATTCCTCATTTTGTGTGTGGATGCATACTATTGATGGGGAATGCCATTCCTACTTTATAGATGGTAAATAATTGGCTAGGAAATAAATTCTCTAATAAGGAGTTAGGTGAAGCATCCTACATATTAGGAATCAAAATCTATAGAGATAGATCTAGAAGGCTTCTTGGGATAAGTCTAGGCACATATATCGACAAAGTGTGGAAGAGGTTCAACATGGAGAACTCAAAGAGGAAACCTACCCATGTCTCATGGTGTAACTATCTCTAGATCTCAATGTTCCAATTCTTGTGAAGAAAGGGAGTGCATGAGTAAGATTCCATATGCATCCATAATTGGATCTATCATGTACATGATGTTATATACTCATCCAAATGTCTTGTATGCCTTGATCTTGATGAGAATATATTAGTCAGATCCCAGTGAAGCCCACTGGACTGCCATGAAGAACATCCTTAAGTACTTGAGAAGAATGAAGGACTGGTTTCTTGTCTATAATGGTGAGGAAGAGTTGGTGTTAAAGGGTTACATTGATGCAACGTTCCAAACTGATGAAGATGACTATATATCATAGTCTGGATTTGTGTTTTGCCTAAACTAAAATGTTGTAACCTAGAATAGTTCCAAGCAAGAGACAGTTACTGATTCTATAACATAGGCCAAGTATATTGCTGCATCCAATGTAGAAAAGGAGGCTGTTTGGATCAAGAAGTTCATCTCAAAACTTGGGGTGGTTCCAAGCATCAACAATGCAATTGAGCTATATCGTGACAACAATGGAGCTATTGCATAAGCTAAGGAACTCAGGCTGCATCAGCATTCTAAGAACATACAAAGATAGTTCTGCCTCATAGAGTACCAACTGAGAGCAATGTGGTTGACCCCTTGACAAAAGCACTTTCACAGTAGAAGCATGAAGGTCATGCTAGATCACTTGGGATTAAGTTCATGAGTGATTATAAGTGCAAGTGGGAGTCTGTTGGTATGTATGACCAGAGAGCCAATCATATGATGATTGTAATGGCATGTCTTGTAAACAATTTGATTAATACTAAAGGAAAGCTTCCAATTTATTCCATTTTATTCAGTTATGAGATAATGCTATTATATAATAAATGTCTAAAGAATGATATCTCTCAATGATGTATGTCTTCATGCTGAGGACCCTAGCAATGAGATCAAATAGATTTTAAGAGTATATGCATTCTTGTCCCTAGTTGGTTGTTATTTTGGAAGGCTAATAGACATCAATAACATAAAAGACCAGAGTGTGTGTTGGTTGATGACAAAATCTCATTAAGTCATAATATGTGATATCAAACCAAACACATAGATACTTGTTAGGAAATAGTGTATTGGACAGACCCACCTTGAGAGTGATGCATGGAAACCATTATATTGTAGTCAGAATCATATCTCATGGTGATGGTGGTAAATGTGGTTCTTAGACTTGAAATCACTACACTCATCACATGTCATCAATGTACTTTAACATCATCCACCGTGACCTTGAATAAGGGTTTCCATAAAGGTGGTGATCGGGTGCATTTTGACACATGGGTATGACTATGAGTGATGTAGATGGGATTTTACCCTCCTACAGGAGTATGATATACTAACCACATGATAAGAGAGATTGAGAAATGCATGGACATGCTCATGTGAGTCAATATGTTATATTGACTTTACATATATCTCAGACAGTTTGTTGTAGTTCAAGAAACATGGATTGAATGTTAAAGATGATGATGATTCCGTGCCTTGAGTTCAATCTAGATATTAGTGAGAAAGGAACTATATGATCACTATAACACCAATCACAAATTGTAGGTTGAGGTTGTTGACACAACTTTACCGTGCGTATAACACAAGTGTACGCATCAATGTAATATATGCCTTGTGAGGCCTGAGTCGAACACTGGGAAACGTAATTATCGGTAGACTACTACTAACTACTCACAATCAGCTAAACTGATTATAAAAATTTGGAAGTTGATTTGAAAAAGAAAAAGAAAACAAAAGAAAACAAAGCAATCGATTAAATGGTTGGTTTAATCAATTCAAAAGAAATATCTAGGATTGCAGTTTCACTACGGGTTCTCGTTGTACTAATTCCTTCACAATTATCACAACTCATCTCCCTTTCTAGATAGTGGCCTGTAGCCAGAATTTCTCGCTTCCGCGATACAATTCACTACCTTAATCTAGGTCGGTTCCATGCTAGTAGTAACCTATGCCCTAGACTAGGTGCATGAAAAACATGTCTCTGGGTTCCCACCATTAACCGTACATCGCCTTTTCCAAAGGATTTATTAGTTAATGTGATTAACGCCTCTTTTCTACCATTAATTCTTCATCAAAAGCAATTAAAGGTATTAGATTACCATTATGGTGATTAAGCACACTGATAGCAATGGAGAAAACGATATCATACCACAGATTTGAGGGACAAATTATGATAAACTATGTAAGAAGAGTCATACAACAATTTCCCGAGCTACTCCCGGTCCTAGAGACAAAGGGGATTAGCCCCGCATGTTCATCTCAATGCAAAACACCATAAAGGAAGGAGAAAACATGGAGAAAATGTGGATGGAGATGGTGTAACCCCTGAACGGAGAAGAACCGGGTGATCCTCGGTGCGGGATGAGCGTTCTGCAGCCTTCCGGTGGTGAAAAACTCCGTCTGCGTCTCTAGAATCTCCCGTGGCATAGCTCTTGGCTTTGTTCTTTGCTCTCTCCTCCTTCAGGACTTGTGCAATGGAGTAGAACGTGAATGACAACTTTGGGCTGTCTTTTTCTAGGTATAAGTACCAAATACGGCTGCCAAAAGAACACAACCGTCTGATTGAAGTCATGTTGGACAAAACTCTGATCCGACGGCGTCGATACCATCGACGGGGTGTCGATATAGGGTACTGATGCTTTCTTCAATTTCTAGAAGCCGCCTGAGGCCTTCTCGATACCATCGACCATTCCCGTTGATGGTATCGACGGGATGATATTTGGCTCACTGTTGGACTTTTGAGACCATCGACAAAGTGTCGATGGTATCGAACTATCTGCTTCCTCTCTAGCTCTGTCACTGTTGCTCTGTCGATGGTATCGACGGGTCCAGGAATGCAAATTTCCTGAAATAAAGAGAGGAACACAAATCAAATCTGAGAAATATGATAATTTATGCAAAACAATGTAAAACAAGATGAATTTGATGCATGCAAGGATAAACTAAAGGAATTGAATCATGTGATATTAACCACAAATATGACCAATAAGCACATAAAATGAGTGTAAAACTTACCTATAAAAGCGACTCAAAACCCCTGCATCAGTTGTTCTCCAACTTTCCAATTACTTGGGTCAAAATGATGTCTTGCTAGATAACAATCATTTCTTGTGATGTCATAAATCAATTATTGACATTCACTGCCAATGTAACTTGGAACATATAGGGTCATACACATAGGATACACTTGGAATAGGGTTTTATTCATGAATGATGTTGAACTTGATTACTATTGGAAATTGACTGAATGGACTATGAATCGACTGGTTCAAGTGTTGAACTAATCAATTCAAGTGTCAGGTCAATTTGAACTAATATTGGCCATCATGTATATTAAATGACCGGTTCAACAAGTGAACCAATCAGCTTAGATGTCTGAATCGATTGATTTCAGATTGTTAATTGACTGTTTGGTTGATCAATTCAATTGGATTGAGGATTGATGCTGATGTCATGTTGAGCGTTACTCGAATATTGATTTCCAATACACTTGTGAATAGGAAACATAGTGAAATGACCGGTTCAAGGGTTGAACCGATCGTCTCATGTGTGAAGTGACCAGTTCATTGGTGAACTAACCGATTTAACATTCGTAGGTTCTGTTTTTTTTTTGAAATTTTATTCTTTCAACTCCCGCTCAGACTATAATTCCTGATCCTGACCCTCCTATAAATAGAGGGGTAGTCAAGGTTTTCTAGGGACAAAAAATTAATCTCTGATAATTGTTGTCTTCTCATAATTGTGGTAATGTGAGAACCTAAGCAAGTTCTATCCTCATAGGGAGGAATAACAAGGGAGAGACAATTGGGAGAGCAAGTTGACGCTAGCACATTGACTAGAAGGGACAACTCCTTCTTATCCGTTCATCTAGAATGACAAGAGTTCTTGATGACCCGCATGGACTACTACAGAGGCGAGGAAGCTGTTTCCACCCTCTAGGAGGATGAAGTCAACCACAATCTATGGTGATCAACCGGGAGGCCGCTGCCAACAACGTCCAAGTGCAACTTGAAGAAAGGATCACATTACAATAAGGGATAGTCATTGGACTTGCTCCTGGACCATGTATATACCTTGCAACCCTCCTTCCCATTACATAGTTGTTGACGCGATCCACTGTTCAAAGGGGAATATAGCAATCAAAGTTTTGTTTTCACCGCCATATCTAATGCCATATTTCCCTACAAATAATACATAGTAATAATAAAAAATATGTGGAAGGTACCTTGCACATATAATTCACAACTTAGTTCCCAATAAATACATGTCAAAATAATGAAATGGAACAAATATCAACCATATGGTGATGCCAAAATTTGATTTCAAGGCATTGAGATTCTTGTTTCTCAAGTTTGCTCAACATATTTATTACACACTCAAAAAACGACCTTACCAATGATTTATCTTATTGCATGTATTTGCAAAATAGTAGTATGTTTCCATCTATGGTTTAGAAACCTCAATTATTTTATTCAAAGAAATATAACACATGCCACCTACTTGACAAAATAAAAACACATACACACACCACATTCCATTTAAGCATCATTTTTTTATGTGTTTGTAGGTCATTGATCATATTTTCAACACACATTTAAAAGATTATAGTAAATCATGGGGTACCTATTCCTCATAGAATCTTTGAGGCATGTGTAGAACAAATACAATAATGATTCCTCATAGATTTTTATAGCCATGTGGAACCCAAAATCTAATTTTTAGACCATGTCCCATGTTGTTTGTTAAGTGTCTTGTACTTTCTCCAATCATATGATTTTTGTGAATTACCTTGGATTAGTTTTAATATTTTAAAAAATAATAATTTACATGTATGTTTTATATGATAGGAGATTGTACGGTCTAACTTTGGTACAATGAAATCTAAAACTTGTAAACCTTTAATAAAGGGATACTATATAGGTTGCATCCATCGACGTGATTGATCTATACATGAAATATCAATCTAGGTGTGACAAGTGCACCTACGATAGGTTGTAATGAACATTGTATGTGGATCAATGCATACTAGTCAAGGACAATTCAACTATTGTGAGCAACCGAAGTGGGACTAACCCAGGTCAATGTCTGCCCAAGCTGGGTTGAAGCGTCCCAATCCTGACCGATCATCCCAATTCTATGCAGAAATAAGCCATTTGGGGTCAAAATGGGCTGAGAGGAGGTAGATGTGAGTTGAAGATGGCCGATTTAGACTTTACCTATGTCGAAGTGACTGGTAAGAAGTCAAAATCAATCATGTAATTGCATTACTGGATTGCTTTACATTTTTTACAAGATTCTACCTATATATATAAGACCCCAACAACCCTAGAAGCTCCGTCACATCATCTTAAAGCTATATAGGACGTGTTGGATCTAGGGAAGTCAATTTTTGGTAAGAAATCTCTAACATGTTTTTGCTTTCACAAACTTTTTAAATATTCAAGATTGGGCTCACATTGGTAACCTAGGAGAGCGACAATCCATGCAAGTTTTTTCATTTTTATCATATATTATACAAATATCTCTCCTCTATGCCTTCTTGGATGAATTTCACATGGAACACAATAAAAATGTTGCTTCTCCACCTAAAATCCTTTATATTATCCTTCTTTGGCCTAGTTGAAGCTAGTGCATCCAAAAGTGGATGTTTGGATTTTAATAGGTTGATCTTTTGAGATGGGGTTTTGTGTCCCTATCCCCTGGAGATGAGGCCTTGCCTAAGGTGAGTGATTTAGCCTATATTTAGTAATCTATGTGATGCAATATCTACACACAAAACACTTCATCTCAAAGTTGCGTGTTAAATGACTTAAAGAAGGGATCTTGGGTGTTTATGGGTGAAATCTAGGTAAATTCTAAAACTGCTTCTCCTTTATAGAAAATTGTTGTTATAGAACCAAAAAGGTGGCATTTTACATAATTATAGATGAAAGATATGATATTTACATGTATGTTATCCTAAATCACCAATTTTGATGTTTTTATAACTTTCTCCATATGGATCACATATGATGGAATATTTGAGAGAAACATTCTAGAAAATTTTGTTACTACTATATGATAATAGGAGTTAGAAGTGGATTTGAGACCTACTTGTGGTCTAGTCTTGTTTGGCAAAACTAGACAAAATTGGCTGTGTTTGAATTAAAGATGTAAGTTAGGGTTTTTCTGCATCTAATGCTTTAACTACATAGTTTACAGTAGGATGTTGTGAATATTTACCTTGTATACATTGAAAGATAAGTAATTAGAATAATTGACCCTAAAATTCTAATCATGTAGTTGCCATGTGATTGTATAACATCCCCATAATTTGGAAGTCAGGGAAGCAAAATGAGTATCCTTATAAAATTTTGGAAATTGTCAAAAGATAATTTGACTTATGTATCATTATATAAACATATTATCAATAATCCATATGACATATAGCCCCCTTGTCACATGAAACTCACCTATATTTATAAGTGTGATTAAAGCTATATCTCTTGTTGTCTATGTAGACACCCTACCAATGTGATTGAGAAGATGTGAATATGATGTGATGCATGTGATATATGGAGGCATTGTTCTCTAGGTAACCACAATAGATGTCTCTTTTATGCAAGTCCTAAAACATACAACCCCTACTTTTTATACTTACATGAATAGAGGCATTGCATGATCTTAATGACCAAATAATCCTAATATCCTTCAAGGTGGGATAAGAGACTTTGAAGACACTAGCCAATAGCTGGTACGACACATTATAAACTACCTAGGTCTTACATGTAAAATATGTAATACAATAGTTTAGCCTTCTTATATAAATGCTGGATTTTATGTTCTATAGATTGCCTTATTAATTTATCATTTGATACATATTTTATTCTATAATATAGATATACTTAAATATCTATATATGGTATACCTTGCATACTCTAATCACTCTACAAAGTGAAAGTCAGTCGACTAATTTAAATTTAATTGATACATTGACTTGACCAATCCAGTTAGCTGAGTGGACATTCTAGTCACTTGACTGAGCATGAAACCAATCTATTTATTATTTGAAACCATTCAAATAATATTTTTGATTGGGAACTTCACTTCCCTTATGCAACCTTATGTGTGTGACCCGGTAGGTTCCTACTTATGATTTTAGTGATGTTCTAAAGTAGGAAATTGTTGGTGTCTAGCCACATATCATTGCCACCCAAGTAATAGGAGTAAGTTGGAGAACAACTTTAACATGCAAAGTGATTAATGTTACCATGACCATAAAATACCTTTTTTTACAGATATCCAGATCAAAAGTGAGGTATGGAAATGTCATTTTCTTATAAATCAATCTATTTTCCTTGAACCAGAGAAGTGTATTTGAGATATTGTGAGCTCAATATCATATATTGACTCACATGAGCACAACCATGCATTTTCATTGTCTCGATTATCAAGTGGATGAGATACCTAACTGAAGAAGGAAAAAATATCACCTACATCACTCACAATAATCCACAAGTGTCATAGTGCACCGAATCACTACATGTTTGGAAACTCCTACTCAACGCATGCTGGGTTAGTAGTCAAAGTAAATAGAACAACATGTTATTACTCTAGTGACTTTAGGTCTAAGGAACACAATCACCACTATCACATTGAGATATGACTCTAACATATCATTACATGACTAACATGTGTTATTCTTGGTGGGTCTATCTAGTACATCTTTTTCTCTAACAATACCAGCGTATCTGAGTAGATATCTATTAGAATTATTATTTTTTAGCTTATTACGTTTCAAGGGCCTAATTGTTTTGTCTCATTTGGGTTGATTTGACTTCCTTTTTGCTTACCTCCTTTCCTATATATAGAAGAAAAGTTTTCTATCTATCAGCAGCAATCATCCCATTAGCCTCCCATCTTATTTTTCCACATGATATCATAGCATCAGATCCTAACCCTGGAGTGAAAAAGAGAGAGCCTCTTCCTGTGAGTAACTGTCATCACTCTTAGCTTGGTCTCCCACCAGGCATCATCCCATCCTCCATGGTCATCTTATCTCTTCTTCTTTTGTAGATATCCAATATTTTTAGACCTAAAATGGATCTCTCCATCCCAGATACCATCACATGTGTTACCTCTCCCCTAATTTATATCAATATACTAATTTCTTCCATGTATCCTTCCCATCATTAGCATATAATGGAATCTCTCAGTTATTTCTATTTTCACATATCATTGCCGACCCACATCATCATACTGCCGCACCACACATGATGCTAGAGATATTATTTGTTGAGTCAGAGGTTGCTTCATCACTTGGCCACTATATTTGAGTATCCACATTGAGTAGTATTTGTTGAAAAGATCATCAACCATATCTTTAGATCAATGTAGATAAACTACTATTATGTGGCCTTCACATGGAAGGCATGACAGTCGATTCATTACTCATCCTGTACATTGTTGTCCCGACAAACTACTAGCTTGACACAATCCTCCCTATTGTTTGTGTTGTGTAGTGTTTTCTCGACTAAGGCTTCAAGGCTTACCATGTATGGTTTTAAGGCCAAAAACACTTTTTAGAGTGGGCCTACTAATTCAGGCCAATCATAGTAGATCCCTAATTTACCACCTTCATCACGTACTCCACATGTCTGTCCGTCTACCTTAAAGTATCTTGTTGTATTCTCACTTTAGGCATAGAAGGACATCTAAGAGGGCGATCAACAAATTATCAGTATCAATTTATCCACTATATATTTAATAATGAATCTCACATGCTAATTCTAAGATTTCAAGTATGACTTGGTAAGAATGTTATCGGTTGTGTCTGCAACCATCTTTTCCCAAATTTCTCCCTTAAAATTTTGTAACTATCCCCATAATCGATATGCCTACTACTAATCGAGTCTATTTTGTGAACTAATCTATACCATAGGGTTCTGCTCCCACTCCCTCAGATGTAGGTTGTATAAAGATCCATTTATTTTTCTATCCTAATCTATCTAATTGGGTCATGCAACACAATGACCCATTCTATCAATTTATCCATGACTTATTGTAAATAAAAGACAACATGCTAGTTTTTAAAGCACCAAAAATGGCATGGTTTTGTTTGTTTCTTCCTCTTCATTGACATTTTCCCTCCCTACCAGCCCTCATGTGTGCATCAATTCCCACATGTAGGAATACTGTTTCTTTTCTGCACCAACTACTCAATCACTTCATAATTGGTGTTCCGGGATCGAAAAGAAATAGAGGAGAGAGATGTATGAAGAGGGAGTATGAGAGATTATATGTATCAATATAGGATATTTTGGCCTTCACATAGCTTCTTATCATTTAGCACATCCATATTCCAATGTCTTTGTGGCTCTTCATTCCTACTAAACTTCATGCTTCTAGTGTAGCATTGGTGTATCTTTTCCCAATGACATTGTGCATCTTCATATATGTGCCACAATATGCATTGTAGGTTTCCTATCTAAGCTTATTCCTATTGCCACCACTTCATGCAAGTCAAAGGATCTTCGTTAGAACATTGACGCAAATCAAAATGTATCTTGTTGTACTTATTTTAGCCTCTTGTTCCCTTAGGTTCTAGTCTTTTATGACCCTACTACATCTCTTGAAATGGATGGTTACTTCTCAAAAGCTCATCAGTTTCAAGCTTGCAGTGCTACACCTTCAAGGTTGATGTTTTGTTCATATTTTATCTTCACTAAGCTATTTTATTCATGTCTTCTTGATGTTGCATCTTCTATTTCTCAAGTGTCATGTTGGTTCTCATAGTGATCTACTTTGGCTTTCCTTAATGATGTATTTCATTCCCATCAAGCCCCTGAGAATCACATTTCTTTCCAGTCAAGATGGTGTAGTCATGATGTTTAATTGTTTTCTCCTTATTGGTGATATTTTTCATTCAAAATATGCCCTCCATAAGATCTTCTCTATAACTCAAGTATTTCCATCCTACATTACATAACTTCAAATGTGGCTTCATCAAATTATTTTTGGAGATAAATGTTTAAGGGGGAGTGAAAATCTTATATGAGAAGTGATATTTTTATTTGATGTATCATCTAACTGATTCTTGTTTGTCAAACTTGGATATGTGTTTCACCCATACTCTACATTGAGGGAGAGTGTGAGAATTACTGTTATTTAGTTCATTATGTTACATGTGACTAATTATTTTGGTCCATTAGGGTTAAGTTCACTTCCCATATAATTCCCTTCTTTCTTGTAAATGGGAGAGGAAATTTCCATATATCAATAAGAAACATCTCATTAGCCTCCCATCGTATTTTTCCACAATATCCTATATCATGACTAACGAGACATAATCATAACTCACCATACATGCTAATCTTGTTGTTATTGTTGTCATATAATATGCACAATAATAACTGTCTACAGATATAACAAGAATGAGTACTCTAAGCTATTATGTGATCTCATGTTTAGGTCCTCAACCCAAACCAAATGTCACTGAGTCAAAATATTCTTAGGACATTCATAGGTTTATTCACTATCCAATACTGAAATACATAACATGAGTGGAATTTCTATTTATTACTAATCAAATCATATACAAAGTATCTCTATTAAAATGAACACATGATGGTTCTCAGGTCATACAACCAATAATAACTTCTTATGATCGTTATGTAACTCTCATTTACCTTATATTAATTATTTATCTTTCTCGTTCTCCCTAGTTGAGAGATAAAGTAATTACCTACTAACGTAGAACACATTTTTTTGTTGAACATTACATCTCCAATATAAGTTTAATTTTTGAGTTGGGATTCTGATATTGACATGAATTTTGGCTAAAGAGTTGAGTGGGGTCCTTACCTTTACTATAAACAATTAAGAGGAAAATACAAGATTCAAGTAATTTGTGCGTTCTTCTCCTTCTTGAATGAAATTCCAATATGACTAAGGTACTATTTGGATAATGTTCATGCCATCGTGAGTACTATATATTATTTATTCAATAATAATACTACATTATTTCTTTTGAATGAATATATAATTGGGTGGAGTTCAAAGGAAATGGATTTAGTTGATTTTTCCAAGATCTCCCATAAAATGTATATTTATTTTTAAGTTAGTAAAATTTGTGAATAAATTTGACAAGATCATATAGTTAAAGTGGACAATTTAAATACAAACCCTCATTGAGTCAAGTGATGGCATTTTTATTAAAACATAAAAAAGAGGATGAGATATTGCTAGCAAAAATCTAAATAAAATGGAGTAAATAATTAGATATTTGGTTATTTAAGTTCCTTGAACACCATATTTTTTTTCAAAGCTTTATACTATGATGGATGAAACAATATGAAAGACAATAGAGTATATAATGATGTCGATATAGCACATGTTTATAGTTTACTGTGTCTAAGAAGGGTCAACTTAGAGAGGAACGTAGATTGAATATCAATAACACCCAATAATAATAGAGCATCATGAAACTTGAATACCCAAAGATACCTACAAAGACAATATGGTATTGTGATATTAATTAGATTACAAATGTGGAGATGCTCAATCCTTATTGGGCCCATGATGTGAGTTAGCCCTTTTATATCTGCTATAATAATTTTTTTTACATGACAAAGAACATTGATTTACCTCATGTGTACCTAGAATGTCGATATCTATAATCAACATACTAATTATCTAGATCCAAGGTAGACTTGCTGAGTTGTGTGTTGTTCTAGGATTTGGTTTAGTAGTCTTAAAGTTCATATGTTATATATTAAGACTTTTACGATGAGTACTCAATTTCGCTGAGTTTGTTGGTTTTATGGCCTAAGAGCCATCATGTGATAATCATTATAAGGATACATTGTATATGATTTGATTTTTTGTGAAAACTATTATGCTTATTATGCTTTTTTAGTATTGAGATAATACATAAATGTAATGTCCTAAGAATGTTTTGAAGGATGACATATGGTTTGGGTTGAGGATGTGGGCATGATACCACATGTATACTTAAGATTACTAATTCTTTTTATGTCCCTTGTCACTTTTTATCATGGATATAATAGGACAACACCAAAATATAAGACTAGTGGGTATGTTAAATAATGACTACATCTCATTGGACATGATATTAGATGTACACTCAAATACATGGGTACTTGTTAGAGAACAAAATTTGTTGTACATACCCACTTTGGTGATGAGACATGGAAGCCATGCCATGTAAAGTTAGAGTCATATATCAACGTGGAAGTGGTGACTGTGATCCTTAGACCTAAAGTCACTATAGTTACTATGTGTTGTTCTATGTACTTTAACATTGATCCTATGATCCAACATGACTCTGGATAAAGGTTACCATATAGGTGATGATTGGGTGCACTATGATACTTGTGTTCAATTGTGAGTTATGAACCTGTATCGGTCCCTCTATTGGAGTGATATCATGGCCACATGATAAGTGATACTATCAAATACATGCCCATACTCATGTGAGTCAATATGTGATATCGAGCTCACACAATATCAATTATATGCTCTAGTTTAAGAAGCATATATTGAATTTTAAGAGGGTGACAACTCCATGACTCAATTTCAAAGTAGATATTTGTGACAAAGGGATTGTACGATCATGGTAACATTGATCATGTAAGGCCCCTGACCTTTCTTAAAGTGTTGAACATGCTTAATTACCATAATTGAGTGCTTTAAACCATAATATAACACAGTTACAAGTTTTTACATCATGTGGAAAGCTTAATTTTCAAATTTTGTCTAGTTTGGACACTGTTTGTGCAAGTTATGCAATTTTATGTGCATTTTGGACTTTTATGCAATTTACTAACATGAGAGGGTTTTTCTTGCAATTTGTCACATTAATTATGATCCTTAGATTTTTTTATCATTCTTGATCTATTTGGGCCATGGAGCACCTAGTTGTACCTTGGTTTGGTGGTGTTTCTCTTTAAGGGTGATTTAGGATTTACCCCTTCATGGATGAGCTACCTTTAGGAGACAACAATCAATGGCCCATCTGTTTAATTGACATCTGATGCTCACCAATAGGTGGTGACAACCGATGGTCACCCATATAGGTAGTAGGTCAATGGTTTTCTTGTTTTGGATTACTTGGAACTGTGGTTCACTTAAAAGAGATGGCCAACTGATGGTTCACCACTTAAGTGACTAGGGGTCCAAAGAACTGATGGTTCCTTTGCTTGGAGGTCGATGGTTATCATGGAGAATGAACAACCGATGGCTAATCAGGTCTGAATGAGTGGTTGAGCTTCTTCTTGGAAGGCCTTGGAAGCTCTAGGCTATGGAAACATGGAGAGTTGCTAGGTCACATCAAGCTTCTCTCTTTCCTAATCCATAAGCTTTATATACCTATTCTTTAGCTCACAAATGAAACCTTTGGACCATTATCTCTTCCCTCCTCTCTATAACTTCATCTTCATATACTTGGTGACAAATAGAGTGCCCAAGGAAGAATAAGATAGCTGACCTTCTTGCTGGAGCATCTAGGGCTCAGATCTACCCTCGTCTAGGGTTTGTGAAGCTCCCTTTAGGTGATCTTTATCTAAATAGTAAGTTCCTCCTTTTCTACTCCATTTCTTTTGTTGTTATTCTTCCTCCTACCTTCTTCCAGTATTAAACAATGTTGTTCCATGGAGGAGTTTTCTCTAAAGCTAAAAAAACCTACCTTTCTTGTTCCTTATGCTTAGGATTTGCTTCTCTTGAGGAGAAAGGTGATAGTTAACCGAGTTTATAGCTTATACTAGAGTTCCTTAGCTTCCTTGATCGAGTTCTCTTACTGTTTGGAGTCTGATCTTCTTTCTAGAGGCGAGTTTTATAACCCTCTTCACTTCTATTTCTTACTACAAGCTTGCTTGCTCAAGTTATTGCTCTAAAACGATGATCTAAGCTTAGAGAAGCTATGCATGCTTAGGGTTTCAATTTTAATGTTGTTTCTTGCTTAGTTTCCAGTTCTATATGAATATGAAACCATGTGCACAAACTTCCTGAGATAGAGGAAGACTTGGTTCTTGCTTACATATCAACTGATGGTGCTAAGAACCTATCAAATGATGGCTTATACCACTAGTATATAAATGATATATAACGTCACATTTGATGGCGTCGGCTACACATAAAAAACCGACGCCATAGAACAACGACATCAACTAAATAATACAACCTTCACCATATGTAAATTTTAAATGATTTAGAAAAGACATGGGTACCATTTTTATGTTAACGTCGGTTTCTTTTCAAATAAAATGTCGTTTGAAATTACTCGCAAAATACAAGTTTCCAGGTAAAACAAATTGCCTCCAAAATTTTCAATATGACATCGGTTGTTCCAAAACTGACGACACATGTTTCACACCATGTTCCCGTGAAAAAATGTATCCCTCATTATTCTTTGGTTGTCGCAAAAAAATGACGACTAATCACCCTTCACTAGATAAAATTTATCCCCTCATTAGTCATCGGTGTTTGACAAATAATCGACAACTAGGTTTTTTTGTACCTTGTCCCCGCAAAAATATCCCCTCCCCCCAATTTACTTCTCCGTCGTTGGTTTTTGTTGGGCAATCGACAATTATGGTCCTAACACAAGATTTTTGTTTGTTTTAATATGTGAGTAGATGTCGGTTGGTATATCTAGAAACCGACGACTAAAACCCTAACTGGGTGCAACTTTTTTGTTTAAATTTGCACTTAGTTGTCAGTTTTTAAGATGTGACCGACGACTATTCGTATTAGGCATCAATTTATGTAAACAACCGACAACTATAGGTAACTTAATAGCACATGAATGAAATAGACTCTTCCCCATTCTCTATTTCATCACGGTTCAGGGTCTCTTTGCCAAATAGGGTCTCACAATTTTCCCCTTGCCAGTCGCCGCTCTTCCTCGCCGACCACCACTCTTCCTCGCCTGCCACCTCTCTTCCTCTAGCCTCCACTACCGCTGTTTCTCTACGTCCAGTGCTTGGGAGGATGCCAGAGCTTGGGAGCTAGGGGAGGACACCGGAGCCACCGCCGCTGTCTGCTGCTGGCCGCCATCGCCTCTCTGCCTCCACTGGCGCCGCTATGCCTCGACTGCCTCTCCATCCTGCCGCTCCAGCATGCCGATGCCGCTCTACCTCAACCTCCTCCATCATCTAGCCTACATCACTACTCCAGCCACACCCGCTCCAGCCTACCAGTGCAACCACCTCTGCCTCCACCTCCAGCTACTGCTGCTTTAGCCTGCTCCACCCCACCATTGTGGTGAGTGGTAAATCAGAATTAGAATTTGATTAATTAGGGTTTATGAAGAATGAATGAACTTAATTAATTTGATTTGCAATTAGTTTCTCTATTGTTAGTGATTGATTAAATTTAGTTCAATAATTGCTCGTCATGAATGTGTAGTTGACTAATATTGATTAATTAGTGTTAATGATGCATGAATGAACTTAATTAGATTTGCAATTAGTTTCTTTGTTGTACGTGATTGATTTAATATAGTTCAATAATTGCTCATCAAGAATGTGTAGTTGACTAGTATTGATTAATTAGGGTTAATGATGCATGAATGAACTTAATTAATTAGATTTGCACTTAGTTTCTCTATTGTTAGTGATTGATTTAATGTAGTTCAAAAATTACTCGTCAAGAATGCATAATTGATTAATACTGATTAATTAGGGTTAATGATGCATGAACAAATGAATTTCATTAATTAATATTGCTTTCTTTCTCCCTTGTTAGTGATTGATTTAACTTAGGGCAATTAGGGTTAATGATGCATGAATGAACTTACCCAAATCGAAGAATGAATTGAATTAACTGATGTTACATAAAAGCTAAGATATGAATGATGAAACTGTGATCTTAGGTATAAGAATGACAACATATATACATGTATTTAGGTGGCCTAGAAACCCGTCTGAGATTTACTCATTAGGAGTAAATCTTGGATAGTCCCCAGTTTGGGATTGTTCTTGAACACTTAATCTCACTTAGGATGTAAATCTATGATGTACTGCATTGGCTCCATGAGTTAAATAGGCCCACCATAACCACTCCGGATCTTGAGCCTGAGATAGGGGAGAGTTAGAATTTTTTTGGATTTGTTTATTTTTTATTTGTGGAGGCATATATATATAAATATATATATGTATATTCATTTTTAAGATGTTTCGTAAGCACTTCCCCATTTGTTCTCTAAGTATGTATTATGGTGGGCATTTGTCCATGTACATCAGTGTACTTGGAGAACTGTGGGGAAATGCTGTTGAAATTTTCTTGAAAACTGAATACACATTATACACTTACTAGTGAGATTAGGTGTTCAAGAATAGGATAGGTGGTACACACATTCATTATAAACCCTAATAGGTAAGCCCTAAACCCTAATCTTTAAATCCTTATCTTAATATGTAAACCCTAAACCCTAAGACTTGTTTTCTCTTTCATCATAGAATGGATAGATTATGGATGTCCATACCAAATCACTGCACCCTAGAGTTTAGTGTTGGTCTTGATCAATATATTAGATTTACTGAGGAACATAGGAAACAACTTGGAGATATGTTCTATTATCCATGTAGGCATTGTGGTAACAACTTGAAAGTCAGTACTGGTGAGGAAATAAAAAGCCATGTCATGTGCAATGGGATTGTACAAGGCTATATAGAATGATATTGGCATGGAGAGATTTCAAACCTGAGATCAGTAAATGTCAATAGCATTGCTTGTGTTGAACAAGAAATGGCCTCCAATGACATAGATGTGGACAAACCGATTCTGATAGACATCGTTAATGTGATGCTAGATAATTGTGGGGTAGAGAACACTGATCCACCTTCCTTATTTAGGAACATTGTGCATGATGCTGAGAGATTGTTATACATAGGTTGTACTAAGTTTACGAAGTTGAGCACAGTGTTGAGATTATATAATCTGAAGGCTAACAATAGATGGAGCGACAAAAGCTTCATGTCATTGTTGAAAGAAATTCTTCCTGAAGGAAACGAGCTTCCAATCTCAACATACGAGTTAAAGAAAATCTTATGCCCAATGGGAATGGAGACTAAGAAGATACATGCATGCCCCAATGATTGTGTATTATTTCAAAAGGACTATGTGGATTTGAAAGATTGCCCAAAATGTGGGGGCGTCAAGGTATAAAGTGACGACTTTGGGGAAGTCCAAAACTGGCTCTCATGCCAAGGTGAAGTGGTATCTACATATAATACTACTGTTTCAATGCTTGTTTGCCAATTCGATAGATGCGGAGAATTTAATGTGGCATGCATAGGTTAATAAAAATAATGATGGGATCCTACGACATGCATCTGATTCCCCATAGTGGATGTAGATTAATTTATTGTACCCCAAATTTGGTGAAGAAGTAAAAAATCTAAGACTTGGGCTTTGTACCGATGGGATGGATCCGTATGGCACAATGAGCAGCCAACATAGCACTTGGCATGTTATGCTTGTTATATACAATCTTCCTCCCTGGTTGTGTATGAAAAATAAGTATGTTATGCTGTCGTTGTTGATATCGGGCTCTAAAAAACCTAAAAATGATATTGATGTTTATCTTGAACCTCTGATTGATGACTTAAAGAAACTCTGGGGTGAAGGTGTGATGACCTATGATGCTTCACGTAGAGAGACATTTTGTTTGCATGCTATGTTGTTTTACACTATTAATGACTCTCCAGCATATGGGAATTTGTGTGGATACAATGTAAAAGGATCCAAAGCATGCCCTATATGTGAAGAGAACACTGATTCAATACGACTAAAACATGGCGACAAGATTGTATATCTTGGCCATCGAAGGTTTCTTCCAAAATTCCATCTGTATCGAAGGTTGCACAAAGCATTCAATGGATGGAATGAGGAACGGAGTGCCCCTAAACCTATACTAGGGGAGGTCATTTATGAAAGAGTAAAATACTTTGTCAATGAATTTGGTAAGAGATCACAATGTACCATTCCCACACAAAGTGACAAATCTTTATTCAAGAAGAAGTCAATATTTTGGGATCTTCCTTATTTGAGTTCTTTGGTAGTTAGGCATTGTATTTATGTCATGCATGTTGAGAAAAATATTTGTAATAACATTATTGGTACTCTGTTGAATATACCAGGTAAGACTAAAGATGATATCAAATCCAGAATGAACCTGCGTGAAATGGGAATAAGGAAAAAATTAACAGAAGTAGTTAGTAGTGATCGGAGAACATATTTACCTCCTTCTTGTTACACATTGTCTAGAAAGGAGAAGAAAGCCTTTTGCGAGTGCTTGGTTAATGCTAAGGTACCACAAGGTTACTCTTCTAACATCTGTAGATTGGTATCAATGAAAGATCTGAATTTGATAGGTCTTAAATCTCATGATTCTCACACTCTAATGCAACAAATATTGCCCATGGCAATTCAAACTATTTTGTCAAAGCAAGTAAGGTTTGCAATCACCAGACTTTGTTTCTTCTTCAACACTCTATGCAACAAAGTTATTGATCTTGAGAATCTTGATAAGTTGCAAAGAGAAGTGGTTGTTACCCTATGTCAGCTTGAGATGTATTTTCCTCCTTCATTCTTTGATATCATAGTACATCTTGTTGTCCACTTGACTAGGGAAGTGGAAATATTGGGACCAATTTTCTTGCATATTGGATGTATCTTTTTGCACGATACATGAACATTTTTAAAGGTGATGTTCGAAATCATTATCAGCCTGAAGGGAGTATTATTGAGGGTTATGTGGTGAGAGAGGTTATGGATTTTTGCAGTGACTTTCTGAGTGGTAATGACGCTCCTGTAAATGACAAGAATATTGAGGACTATTCTGGCAAAGGGACTATAGGAGCACGAATGAAAGTAATTAGACATGAGCTGTGGGAACAAACTCACTTGTATATTTTACACAACATCAATGAAGTGAGCATTTATATCACAGAACATACCAATTTTATCAAGAAACAATATCCTCAAGCCAATTCAATGTGACTTGCTAGAGAGCATAACAAGACATTTATTAAGTGGGTTGAAGATAAAGTCTTACATCAACTATCTCAAACATTAAATAATATGGCTGAAGATTCAAACGCCTCACCTTTAAACCAAAAATGAATGTTATGTCTTATAAAGGGTTTGACATAAATGGGTTCTCATATTAAAGCATCAAGATGATAAGAGCGTCGTCCAAAATAGTGGGGTCACCCTTCAAGCCTATTCATTGTTTTTTCTAGTGCGAAAGATAAGAGTCCACATGAAGTTAAAATGTCATATTATGGTGTCATTGAAGACATATGGGAGTTTGACTACGTAGATTTTAGAATTTCGGTCTTTTAGTGTAATTGGGTGATAACACCAAAGGAGTTATAGTGGATGAATTGAGTTTCACATTAGTGAATTTTGAAAAGATTGGTGAGAAGGGTGAACCATTCATATTGGCATCACATGCAAAACAAGTATTTTATATCAATGATCCTATAAATGAAAAATGGTCAGTTGTTTTTCACGATAAAAGACAGTTCATTGAAGATCCTATAGATGAAGAAGAGTACTATGATAAGTATGAATACTCCAGTCCATTCTCAGTTGGCTTGCCAACACCAAATATTGAAGCTAGTGATGACTTATATGTGCATGGATATCACACCGAAGGAATTTTAATTGATAAAAAATCTAAATATTAGAGGCATGTTTTTATTTGTTTAAATGTTTTATTTTTTTGAATGTTAGATCTCAATTTCATTAAATGTTAAATGTTAAATGTTTGTTTGTATTTTACATGACACTTTCAGATGTCTGACCATGAGTATGATGATCGTGATGGTGATTACCATGAGGGTGAGGTGCCATGTCACAATGTAAGTTTTACAATATATCTACCTATATATGTCCATTTATAAGTTATATCCTATATGTGTTTTTTTATCTATTTTTAGGTTGAGGATGTACCCCCTGAAAACCTTGTTCCACTTGATGAGTATCATAAATAATTGAAAAAATCAGGGGCACAACTATGAGGAACAAGTTACTACAACAAATGGGCAATGGACCAAAATTGGTTGTGGATTTTGATCATGTAGGAAATCCAGTTGGAATGAACCGTAGCTCGTTTGTTTCATATCTTAGAGTTCATACTCATAGCCATTGTAATGTAAATGCAGAATCTCGGCATATAGTTCCTAAAAGGAAGAAAGACAATATGGAAAGAACTATGTGGGAGATATTATCATTTGCAATTCTATTTTGCAAAATACTATTTTTTAGAATACTCTATTAAATATATGAAAATTTCACAGAATATATTTAAACTGGATGAAAGCCTAAAGCCTACACCCTAAAAAGGTGATGCAATACTACGGGAGGGTCCTAAGGAACTATAAGACAACTCTCAACTGAAAATACATAAGAGAGGCTGATAAGAGGAAGAAGTCAACCCTTGATAAATGGAACTACCTGGACTCGACTGAGTGGGACATGTTTATTGCCAAGAGAAATACTAATGTATTCAATGTATTAAGCGTCACTCCCAATTTAATTAATATACGTTCTGATGATTCATCTATTCATGATTGACATTGATTGCTACTAACCAATTCAATGTGATTACTAACAAGGCTATGAGCGATTCTAAAAAAATAAGGCGTGCATTGAATGTGCATGACAACACAATGGGTCCAAGTGGCTATGCAGCCCTCTGCCAAAAACTACAGACATCTTCCATTCAAAAACCTACTTCTCCTACTACTGAGTCCTCTACTACTCCCGCACCTCTGCATCACCATGATGTGTGGATAGCTGGGTGGCAAAACAAAAAAGGAGATATAACCAACCCCACAACTACTGAGGCGGCTACAAAAATGGTAAAATTCAACTATTAGAGCAATTAGTATTAATGATTGTTATGTTTACTTACCAATTTCTATTGGTGATGATTAGCGGGATCTTCAAGAGAAGAGGAAGTAAGGATCGTTCATCCCTGAGGGCACAAGGGATGAATTGACAATTGCTCTCAGTAACCCAGAGCATCTTAGACTTGTTAGGGATGCATGTGCTGGAGTGGGCCTAAGAGCGTTGTTTGGGCCATTAAAGCAAAAACATGTCCAAAAGGGGGACTTTCAAAAGCTGAGGTAACCTATTCTTTTTTTAGAATGTTATTGGAAAGGGAATTCAGGAATCAAAAACTGTTTCTTTTGGCCATGTATAGGTAGATGAGTTAGTTGATAAGAGAGTCCAAGAAGCATTGAGCAAGTGGCAGGCATCTTAGGATGCTACTCTGATAGTACCTGTGGTGTGTCGCTCTTCCCCTACGATAGAGGTGGTTGGGAACGATCCTGTAGATGTGGTTGGGAGTAATCCTATAGACCCACCACCTAGCACGCCCGTTGTAAGTATTTTTATGACATAGTAGCTAGTCTTTTCAAGATGATATGTTTATGTATGTATATAAGATATTCTATGCTAATTTGTAGGGGTCAAGGCTATGCCGTCTAAAATTGAAAGAATTCATCATTGCAGAGGGAGAGGCTTACCCACACCTTCTAGGACACATGATTAATGGCACTCCAGTACCCAATGGTGCGGTTCGTGTGAGACCGAGGCTTGTCTTCCCCACTTGGAGGCAACATCCATTACCATATGCCCACCCAAATGTTGACATGCTTGGTGAAGTAGAGGGAAGAGTGGTCTTGTGGACCAAAGTGGGAGTCATCTATTAATCATGTATGATACATTTACATAACGTTAATTAGTATATGTATATACATGACAATTGATATGAATTATATATACAAGACAAAGGGAAGAAACCCGCTACAACTCGTCCTCCTCTACCTCCACCTCTTCCTCAAGTACCTAGTTGGCTTCTAAAGGACCTATATGACTCGATAGGTTCTCAATGTAGGGGTTTGGAAATATGGATAGGTAAACATTCTAAAACTTCACCTATTGTTGTTTCTATGGAGGAGGATGCTATAGGCCAATCATATGATAATAATATATTTCTAGAAGATATTATGGAGTTGTTTCGTTATGCTTAGATCAATTCATCTATAATAGAACTATGGATATGGTGAGATCTTATTTATATATCTATATACCTCATTTTATATATGGTGTTCTATTTTCTTATATATTACTGCATATGTAATATATGTTTTGCAGCCACTTACATAGGATCTGTAATGATTTTGAAATGACTCATGTGGGATTTCTAATTCCATCCTTGATCAATCTTGTAAATGAAGACCCTACTTCAGTTACCTTACACTGCTCTATCGCTTTTAAATATTTTGGTGAAAAGAAAAACAATGTGATAATAGCTCCATATCATGTTGGGTAAGTTTACTTTGCTTATATTTTTAACTTAAGAAAATTACATTTCATTGTGAATTTTGAATTATATATTTTTCACTTTCTTATCACTAGAGGTAAGCATTGACTGTTACTGGTTGTTGTCCCTGAGACGATGACTGTTTATTATCTTGATTCTAATGGGAACAAATTAGGCCGTTCAAGACACGATTTGAAGAGGCCATTATACACATGAGAAATTTTTTATATTTATATCCATTAACATTTATTATTACATGACTATTTACTAATGCAATTCAATGTGTTACATTAACATATAGGGATTTAAAAGATTTAAAAAATGCTGGAAGAAATGTGGACAAGAAAAAGAAAGTGATAGTTTGGAAGAATGTGGATGTAGTTTCCTGACTCCAATGCATATTTTATTTATGTGAACTATGCTTATTTTTATTTATTAACATTTTGTATGTTGAAATTTATAGTGTGTTGTATAAGAGAACGATTGGGCATGTGCATACTACGTGATGTGGCATATGGACATGACTTTCAGATATGTTGCATAAGACATCGAAAACATAAAATAGGTAATATATAGTCTTGATCGTCATATGTATATATAGTCTCATTAGATAATATGAAAATATCAAACTTATTAATTATATATACGTCATTCTCTTTGCAAGTGTTTAAAAGTAGTGACTTCATTACAGGGGAAAGGGGAAAATCTATTAGATGTACATATGCCCTATACGATAGAACAATTAGATGACATAAGAGAACAATGGGCAAAAGCCTTTGAAAGGGAGGCAATTTTTTATTCTGATTGAGGTACTCATGATAAAGAATGACATTTCTAAACTTCGATGTCATTATTTCTGTATGTATGTGGTGCTTATATATACATTTGTGAATGACTTTTTTGGAATTGTCTTATTGAAATTTGATTAATATACAAGTGTGTGAATGTGAAGATGAATGAATGAATGTACTTTTATATGTGTGCGAATGTGAAAATGGATGAAATGAATGGAATCACAGGATTCTACATGTGTGTGAATGTGAAAATTAATGAATGAATGGAACTGTAGGTTTTATATGTGTGTGAATCATGTGAATTAATTAATTGTGTATCTACATGTGTGTGAATCACATGATGTATATATAAATGAATGGAACTGCAAGTTTCTACGTGTCTATATCATCTTGTTATTGTAGGTTTGTGGCCTATTTTTAGGCTAAAATCACAGGAAATGAACTATAGGTTTTGCATCCTGCTGACCAGCCAGACAGTAGGCCTGCAAGCTGGTATTAAAAAAAGGAAACTTAGTCGTCAGTTATTTATGATAACCGTCAATAAAAGTATACATCTTTGGTTTTCTATAAGATACCAGACTATGCCTTGACATAGGCGTCAGTGAATAAACTGAACCGACGATAATTTGTGTCTGTATTATCAGTTTTTACACATAACCGACTATGAACCAAACACTTTTTTGTTTGGAAATAGATTTAGTTGTCAGTTTTACATAAATAACCGATGATAACATGCAAGGATATGCGTCCGTTTTGTTTACATAACTGACAACTATGGATCCTACCGGTGTCGGTTCTTTTTCAGTTGCAACTGGGGTCGGTACTATGATGCCAGTTTTGGAATCAACGCCGCAGGCTTCTACCTTTACTGTCTCCCACTTGGGTGTCTCTTTGAAACCAACGTTAAAAAGCCATTTTAACTGACGTTAAAGGTAGTATTTGTACTAGTGTACTTAGTGTTTTTGGGCTGATTTTCACTTTATACATGAACCAATGGATGACCTTACACTAGAACTGATGGAGTTGTCTTCTTGACAACTGATGGTGATGACCAATGGTGACAACCAATGGTGTCATCCGGTGGTCTCATCTTAGGTCAGTTTTAGACTCCTTTGAAAGCTTATCAATTGATGGTTTTGTTCCCTAGAGGTCGCACGAACTGATGGTGACTATAGCTTAACATTCAATGGAGACAAATGATGGTCGTACTGACCCTATCAACTGATGGTGACACAATGTGTCACAACTCATGGTGGTCCAAGAGACCGCAACTGATGGTGAATCTAGGTCTTCAATGTTGCTTCATTTAAGCCCTAAACTGATGGTTTCCTGGGTCAATTGATCTAAGGGTTAGACCTACACTCTAATTGATGGTTTTGAATAATTAACCTGATCCAATGGTTGAGATTGATGCTTCAACATCCGATGGTTTGGAATGAATCCTATAGTATAATATGTTGGTTCCAATAGTGAGAATTGAATGGTTCAATGCCTTTAACTTGTAGTTTTACCTTTGCCCTCGTATGAATATATTTGATAAATCACCATAATAAGTGGATGCATGTGTAACTTTAATGTGATAAAGCTTGTTACACCTAACCCTAATATAATTAAGTGATGGTGATAGATTGCAATCAGTCATCTTGAAAGATTAAATGTGACAATGAAATACTCTCTTCTTGTGTTGAAACCATAATATGATGCTAATTTATCATCATAGTTCCTTTCTATGTTAGTCTTATATGTCACATGTGTGTTGAAGATATGTTGAGCCTTATCCTAAGGCATGGAAAGATAATGTTGGACATGTAGGAAATTATGTGATGGTTTTAATGACCTTTGGGCATGGATGAACCCTGAATGAGGTGTAACTGTCTTAATGATGTGACAAGGTTTGAACCCCTAGAACCATGTGATAAGAAATTGTATTATGAGATGAGATGATGATAAGTATGGTCTCATGTATGGAAATAAATAGTACCATGTGGAAATTGTGATTAAAAAGTATACCTCACATGATTTATATCTACTAAAGTTTTTATACTTATGCACTTTCTAGAAGTGAACTAGGGTTTGTATGTTCACTTGAATGATGCAAACTTAATTCACTTAATTGGTGTAATTAATCAAGTGAAACCCTAATCATGTAGTGCCATGTGCGATAGAACCATAGTCAATGTCAGAACTTGCTGGATGGCAAAACAAGTATTCTTAAGAGAAACTCAAAGCGCATATTATTGAGTATGCAGGGTGCTTTTCACCCGAACCCCAAGTGTGTAGAGAGAATGACAATGGTCACACCTAGCCCTCAGTTTGAGAATGGCTACGGTTGTGTCTCGATGATTATACATGAGATGAAATTTGAGGACAACTGCAGTTGTACCTCAGATGGTAGGGTTTTGTTACCCACATCCTATCAATAGTGTTGTGACCTGTACCAAGGATAGACTAGGCTGTTAGCAACTTGGCCAGTTGTGTCGTTGTAGCAGGCTCACACTGACCGAGGGCAGAGAAGATCTTAGGAATATAGTTCTCCTAGATCTTATATGACACTAATTTTGACTTAGTAGTGGTCAATTGGGACTTAGAGTGGTATTCCTCAAATCCCTCATGGCATAATAAAAGAGGTAATAAAAGCCATTTAGTATATTTTCTAGGACTGAATACATTTCACATTGGTTGATTAGCCTTGCTATGTCTTTATATAAAATTGTTCTTACATGATGAAATCTTATTAAATCTGAGTAATTAAACATGTTTCCAGGCTTATCTATTTCACTTGATTAGTATGTTAGAACTGTTCAATCTACTCAATTTCTTATCAAATACTCTAAATGTTCAGTCCATTTACTGTTAAATAATCTATTGTAATCAATATCTATTAGAGAGAGTTATATCTCTCACTGGGACATGGGTCTCACCCGTGGATCACCACATCCTTTTAGGTGGTCACATACAACACGGTCGAGATTGTGTCATAGAAGAGGAGAAACTTGGTGATCAATAGACACATAAGGTTGGACAACTGTGTTGTTAGTAGTAGAATCCTAGTGTCGTCCCTATACTCTCAGGTCCAGGTATAGGAAGTGTTTTATAGATGATAAACTTGTATTGACATGAGTTTTTGGAAGTATGATCGTGTTTGTAATATATGGCTTGTACATGTAGAAATATCTCTTTTGTATACAGGTTGTGTGGCTGAGACCACTGGATATAGATGTAAATACATGTTATGGTATATAAGTTTATGAGAAAAATGGACCTTGATGTAAATGTTTTAGTACTTGATTATGATGTGGAAATTGGCTTTAGTTCTTCCGGTTTTTTGACCATGTGATTAGTTAGTAGTTTATTGTGTTTTATGTTTTGAATAATCTCATTTAGTGTGATGAGGTGTCTCAATTAAGTTGGTATCAAAGCTCTAGGTTCACTGATTCTATAGGAATATAGGACTTAAGTTTGAGTCTATTCTTATGTATTCAACATATTTGATCATACCTTATGCTTATACAGATATGTCTGGAGGATACAAAGAACACGCTTAGAGCAACTATGTTGCACCAGGTAGAGGTGCTAGGAGGTAAGGAAGCAATGATAGAGTGCTAGAAGCGGGGTCAGAGTAGCCCTCAATGCCTTAGTTCGACCTGACAACTATGGCCAGACATGTGTTTCAGTGTATGTTTGGATAGATGATGGCCATGATTATACATCTAGTAGATAGAGCGCCAACACATCAAGCTAGGGCAACCATCCCTAATGTGGAATCCTAGGGTGTCGGGAAGACGTTTGAACATCTTAGATGCGTCGGGGCAATCAAGTATGCTGGTACTTTAGACCCAACAAAAGTCGACATGTGGCTAATTGAGCTCGAGAAGACCTTTTAAGATCTAGAACATTCCTAAAGAAGATAAAGTGAAGCACACGATATACTTGTTGAAGGGTAGCGTTGGCCATTGGTGGGTGATTCAACCCTATTTTAGGGATTCATCTTGTGGCATTTTTCATTTCAATCACATCTATACCTATTAGATTACATGTTATTTCCCGTAATATGCATATTTGTGTAAAATGCACTTATGGACATTATTTGCATGTTTTTCATGTACTTGGACCACACTTGGATGGATGAGAGAGATGGAGGGGCCCAAAGAAGTCCCCAGAGCTCCCCCAACCTACCCCTAGTGGCCAAGAGTCAAGCTTAAGCAAAGAAGTCCATGGATAACAAAGTTTGAAGCTCAAAGTGCAAGCAAAGCCCCCAACACGGTCGTTGTAACATAGAACGGTCGTGCTGCAAATGAAGAAATCACAGGAAAAATCTCAATTTTAAAGTAGCTGCAGAGCATACTCTACCACGGTCGTGCCACGCAGAACGGCCGTGCTGCGACCACCCACCACAATTGTGCCACACAACACGACTATTCTACCATCTCCCACCATGGCCATGCCATGCAGCATGGTCGTGCTACCAGATACCACCACAGTTGTGCTACGAAACACGGTCGTGCTACCCTCAACCCACCACGACCGTGGTGACCACCACAGTCGTGGCCATTTCAGCCCAAAATCGACCAAAACCCTGTTAACTTTGATGGAATAAACCCACGACCATGCCCATCCACCACGGATGTTGTCTACCCTACCCACCATGGCTGTGGTGACCTACCACGGCCGTGCTACTTACAAAACCTACCTATTTTTCCACTACTTTCCCCATTTTACCCCTAACTTAACCCTAGACCCCTTAGATCCCTATATAAGCCCTAGTGGCGGCTGGGGGTTGGGGGGTTGGCTGCTTAGAGTCCCATTTTCACTCCCTTGTCACCTTCACTCCATTCCACTTCACCTCCACCTCAAATCCACTCCATTTCACCATTTCCACCACATAAACCCCCATATCTAAGCCTTCCATCCACTTCCCTCCATCATTCCACTCCATTTCATCCAAGGAGAAGAAGGAGGACGTCCTTGCAGCAGTTGGAGGGAGGAGATTCCTCATCTACACCGAGCTCCATGGCTACTTCTTCCTCTATCTCCTTTCTTTTTTTATTTTGTTTTGTTATGAGTAGCTAGGCCCCTTGGGTGGGCTGTTTGGGGGAAATTATGTTACTTTGATACCATGTTGAGGGAAAATGACATGTAAACATTGTAATTCCATTTGTTAATGATTATATTCTATTTCTGTAAGGACCCTGACCTGCGTTTAGGGTTTACCCTGTTTGTCTTGCTTAATCTTGGTGCTTTGGTGCTTGCTAATCACCTTTAAATGGTGATTAGGGTTTTTGTTGTGCTTTGTTGAGAGTTCGAGGGGCTACTTGCAAATAACCCAAGTTTAGGGTTTTGTGTGCAAATTTTCCATCTTGTGAGATGTTTCCCTCCCTTTGCTTCCTCTAGGGTTGAGAGGAAGGCTTGGGCTTGTTGTTTGAGTTTCTTGGGCCTTGGTTGAGCTTGTTTAGGCCTTGAGGTGCCTTGTTTGGGCTTGCTTGAGCCTTGTGTCGGCCAAGTGAAGATTGTGTCACCCAAGGAGGAGTGTGTGTCGACCTAGGATGGTTTTTGTCACCCAACAGGGTGGTGTGTCGCCCAGGTACCATGGTGTGTCTCTCAGTAGAGCTGCTGCTTGTGTCGCCCATGTTGCTTGGTCCAGCCTTGACCATGTTTGGTGGACACTTGGTGCATATCTTGGACAAGTGTCTCTTGGTGTGCTAGAGTGTTGGCTTGAACCCTAGGACAAGTGTACCTTGGGTGGACGACACATAGCATGGATCTACCTTGTTTTCTCCTCCCTTTCCTTCTATATAGGTGGTCCTTTCCCTTGCCTTAGCTTCCTTTGATCTTTTGGTCTCCCCTCCACCTTGAGTGCACGACACTCCTTCCCTCTTTGCTTGTGTTGGCCGATACACTCTCCTGGAGTAGCAGTGGTGGCCGATACACCCTCTTGGAGGAGCTTTGGTGCACGATATCCCTTGGACCTTGGAGTTCTTCTTCTTCCTTGGAGCTTGGAGCTTAAGACGGGTTGCATAGCTTCTAACCCTAACTCCACTACCTATTATTATGTTCTTGTTCATATGTTAGTAGTTAGATCCTTGCTTTTATACCTTTGGTGGCTGATCCCCCTTAGGGTTTAGGGTTTCCTTGTGTACTCTGCTTTCTAGGGTTTGAGTCTCCTTGTGCTGAAGGTTGGTGATGACCTGTGTTGGACGATATGAATGTCTTGTGATGGACGACATGGTGTGTGTGTTCTTGGTGTTGGGCGATATACCTGCCCTTGTGATGGGCGATAGGTTGAGCTAGTATGAGTGTTGGCCGATATGGCTATGTTGGACGATATGGTCCTTCTTGTGATGAGCAACACCTTTGTTCTTTGATGGACGATAGACCAGGTATGACATGAGGTTTGTTGGTGTTGGACGACAGGGCCATGTGTGGCTTGTTTCCTTGTTTTGAACGATAGGCAGAGAATGGTATGTTGGCCGATAGCCTTGACGGACGATACCCTCTTGTGGTGAGTCGGCCGATAGGGCCTGGGTTGTGACGGGCGTCACACCCTTTTCTTTGGTATGTCGGCCGTTAGAGTTGGTTTTGTTGGTGGCACATTATGTGGAGGTTCTTCTCTCTCTCTCTCCTGGTTGTTACAAGTATAGTAACCTGGCCATTATGACTAGCATGTATATCGGGCGTTGTTGGGCTGTGACTGGCGTCACACTTCTTGGTGTGTCGGCCGACAGGAGGTGCAACGGGCGTTGCCCGATATGCACGGATGCCCGACACCCCTCTCTGACGCGCGTTACCCCTGTAACGCTGTGTCGCGCAGCGTTGCTGCACCCCTCTCTAGCCGTTGTTGTGGGTTGTTTGGGTGAGGGTAGTGAGGAGTTTTAGTGAGGGTCTTGTGACCTTTTAATGACAATTCCTTGTGTTATGGAAGTGTATAGCTATGCATATACAACGATGTTGACTCCTTGGCTATAGTAATAATGAGAATGATGGTAGCATAATAACAATAATGACGATGATAATAGTAGTAGTGATAATAAGGAGGAAGGTAGTGGTAATGAGATACATAAAGTAATCCTTATGCTTATCTGTTAATGGCAATGTTTGGTTGCTTAATGATAAGGATAATGGTAATGATAGTGGGTGATGACAGTAATGATAGTGATAACAGTAGTGCTTGTTCTGTATGTTTGACATGACTACTTGCATAAAGAGAACACCTTGATTATTTGTATAATCTCGAGATAAGGGTAAGCATGAATATGGTTTGTTAATAATGTGCTTTATACACTTGATCATCAAATAATGCAAAGATTGATAAGCCTAGTATCTTGAATATCACCTTGTGATAATAAGTATAGTCCTTATGATTCTTGTGTACCCTAACCATGCAGGTGATGTTTAGCCATGAAAAGGCTATGTGACATATGTGATGAGTAACATCACTTTGATAATACTCTGATTGATGAGATTGTATGTATGATGTGTTGTTCCATGATGATGATGTAAGACTTGAAGAGGCATTGGCAGTACATGATGAGGGATTTAAGTCCCATGGTATGTGATGATCCTTGAGATGGATCTGGATGGTTGGTAAGAGGCCAAGTGGTAACATGTGATGTTGGACCCTTGAGATGGATCATGTTGATGTGATTAAATAATAATATAATGTTGTTTACTTTCTGTTATATCTTGCATGTTATACAACTTGGTTGAATCTTACAATCCATCTAAAAGATACTAATTAATCACAGTGAAATATATCATGTAGTTTGCCCTGGCCATAGATCCATCATCGTTAGGACTTGGTGATGGTGAAACATGTTCTCCTACGGGTTAACCTGGAAGCGCATATTGTTGAATATGTGTAGGTTGCTCCTAGCCTAAAAATGAAGAGGTAAGAGTGTAACTTCGGTTGCAGACTCAGATATGTATATAGATCATGGTGAACAGGCCCATGGCTCAGGATATGTGATGTGTGGAGCATGAATGCGTTCATGGCTCAGAGCACGGTGAACAGGCCCGTGTCTCAGTTTTACTAGCACCGAGACCTGTACCAAGGCGGGCTAGAGTGAGGGTAGCCTATGGAGCTGACCCTGTGGCTAAGACCACTTCAACATGAGACTGCGGTCCTGCTTGTGTTGTACTCATGTACTGACCACGAGGTGGGAGGTCGTGGAGTCCGGCTCTTCCATTGACCTTGTATGGCGCCGACTTGGGTTTCGTAACTGAAGGTTGGATTTGAACGGTACGGTTCACTTCCTCAGGGCATAATAATACGTAATACAGCCGTTTAGTAATTACTGCTTAAGATAAACACGAAACATTGGTTGAAGCCTTGTTTGTGTAATATCTCTGTTATACCTTGCAATTACTTCTATATTCATCAGGTATGTGGTAATCTGTCTCATCTTGATAATCAGGTTATGTGGCATTATATCTTGTCCTGGTAATCATGTTACGTTGTGATATATCTTATCTTGTCAATCATGTTCCATTGAGAAATATCTGGTATATGCTTTTGTACAGCTGGTAAGCTTGTCGGTAAGAATAGCTTTGCTTTGTATAGACTGCTCTTGTTATACCTGTTGTTAGTTATCTATTGTTATAGTTTATCTTGCTGAGGTTATGTAGTTGCGGTGGGGAGTTATGTTTCCCACTGGGACAATTGTTCAATTGTCTCACCCCGCTGGTTTACACCCTTTTTAGGTGGTCGAGGTAGACGTGGTAGTGGTCGTGTTGTTGCGGACGAGCAGCTTGAGGAGCAGTAGAAGGCAAGCGATGGACATGCTGCTGTTTTGGATGTTTTGTAGTAGAGTCTAGAGTCATCCCTGTACTCTCAGGTCCTTGGCAGTGTTTTGACGATGTTTCACGATGAATAATCGATGATGTTTGTTATCCTGCTGTTGGCCAGATGTGGGCCTTTCTATATATGAACAGGTGGTGAACTCATGTGATGGATGAACAGCTGTTTCTTGAAGTTGTGAACACGTATCAGATCTTGTGTATGTATATATATAACATGTTTCCTTGCAGGATGAGGACTGGAAAGTAATAGTTTCACAGTTTATCAGTTTTCTGCAATCAGTTTTAATTAACCCGTGTTTTCGATAATCTGTGGTTATGGTGATTTCCGCACGTTTTCGCGTAACACCTCGTTATATATGATAATGGGATGTGTTTCCACAATTTCTATCTCATTTTTCATGGATTGCTTGTTGGTTTGTGTGTGAAATCACCTAGGAATTTAGGCAAATTGCTTATATGTGTGAATTTTGGGATTTGGCCCTAAGTCTAATTCTTGGATCCCTAGGTTGCCCCCCATCTTCCTACATCCTAATCAATCTCCCTAAACCTAAGTGAGAGATCTAAGTAGCTAGATTAGATAATTCTAGTGCAACTAGCATGGAGCCTTCTCAAGGCTAGAATGTGGGGGAATTGGGGTCCAAAACCCTAATTTCACCTCCCCATTACTACCCTCGGCCCCTAGCTGCCATAGGAATGTCTAATCTAGAAACCTAGACTTGATTAGACTCTAATTGAATTAAACCTAATCCTTAACCCAATTGAGCCTCATAAGGGTAGTAGGGGTGTTAGGGACTAGTTCCCCTATACACAACCTAGATATCCATGGCCAATTAGTAGCTTAGGTTAATTCATTAGACTCTAACTTATTGTTTGGTTTGGATAATCTAAATGGAATCATAATGTTCATATGTCACCCCCAAACTTCAGTGATGAGTTCATACCCCTAAACAACCCACACCTCTCTTTACTGCTTAAAAACCTAGTTTTGTGCTTGCTTAGCTTAATTAGTTCTTTTCTTGCTTAGTTAGCTTCTTTCCTTGATCTTTTCTTGTTCATGTTAGTTTAGCTCTTTAATTTCTCTTTTGCTTCTCTCTTTCTTTCCTTAATGTAATTTTCCTTTTCATACCTAGCTTAATCCTTTCTTGCTTATCTAGCCTTAATCTAGTTAACGTAGATTTCATTCTTGCCTTTAATTCCTCACATGTTCATAGTAGTTTAACAATCAAAACAACCTTTAAACCCTTAACCCTAGTCTCCACAGTAGGAACCTAGCTAAACTAACCTAGCTCTAGCGCCCCTCTTTTCCCTATGGATCGACCCTATACTTGCCACCTTCCTATACTACGAAACGACCCCGTGCGCTTGCGGGTGTAGTTGTTTTAGTAGACGTAGGTGTGTTAGTTTAGGTTTATAAATATCAAAAGCAAAAACCCACATGTGCACTTCTGTCTACGGGGTTGCATCTATTCACAACTCCAAATTGAGTAGTGTGTAACACCATTGGCGGGAGCGCACCAAGCTTTCTGGCATCGTTGTCGGGGATAGAGGCGCTCAACCTAGCTAGTTAGTTTTGCTTTGACTTTTCCTACTTCCCTCATCATTGCTATTCTTTATTCATTACTCTTTGCATTCTTTGTGTATATTGGTTTGCTAACTTGCATTCTTTTGTTTGGTTGTGCCTTGTGCATGTGACAAGCCACTCGGAGAAGACAAGATGGAAGGCCAAAATGCACAAACCCATCCATTTCCTCCACCACCCTACCTCCAAGGCTATCCTAAACCTTACACACCTCCACCACCTCCATTGCCACAACCTTCCCACCACTTCACTTTCCAACCTCAATTCCCTCCTCCACTACCCTACCTCCAAGGCTATCCTAAGCCTTACATACTACTACCACCTCCATTGCCACAACCCTCCTACCAGTTCACCTTCCAACCTCAATTCATTCTACCACCTCCATCACCACAACCCTCCCACCAATTCACCTTCCAACCTCAATGGCCTCCTCCACCTAAAATCCAACAGCCATCAACACGGATGCCACCACCACAACTATCACATGCTCCCCCTACTTCCCATGAGCAAATGGATATGATTGAGACCCCTCTCTTTGGTTCCTATGAAGACCCATTCCTCAAGAAAGAGAAAACCTATGGCATGAGATTTCTGAGGGTCTTAAGGCTGATTAAGATCTATGATGGTGATCCCCAAGGAGAGAGAATTGCTGAAAAAGACTTACGAAGCTCGCATGACCCTTGGGAGGAAGATCAATCAAGGAAAGCATTTGAGAGGATTGCTTATGATGGGGGTGAAAAAATTTAGTTTTTGGACCATAGTTGATGGTGAAAGAACAACAAGCCCAACTGAAGGCATGAAACTTAGCGCTTGTGGGAGGCAACCCACCTAGGTTTGGGATTTTTCACCCAAACTTCAATTTTTGATACTTTTGCTTTGCTTTTACACTTTCCAAGAAAACACACACACACACACTTTATGTTTGATGGTTTTTGTTGTTTATGTCATTTTAGGATAGGTACATTGGAAGGAGAGTGATGCATGGATGATATTGACAAGGAGGAGAACAAAAATGAAGAGAAAATTGCAAATAAGTAGAGAAGCTACAGAAAGGATATCAACACGGCCGTGTTGCATGCATTCCAAAATGGGTGCGGTGCACACCACGGTCATAGAGGCTATCCCCTGCTCAATGGACACATTGGGATCTCTCTCCCCTCTTGGCATTTATCTACCATGACTCCATGCCCTCTACCCTACCATTATGAGCTTCTATTTCATGTTGAGGACAACATGGTTTAAACGTTTGGGGTGGTAGGGCGGTAAGCCCCTGTTTACCCCACTTTCTTCTATGTTCCTTGTTCTAAGTTTTTTCTCAAGATGACTGAAGAGTATAACCATCTCTCATATTTGTGTATCCATACTTTGTGTGCTTGTTTTGCATACTTGCATGCCATGTAGTTTGCTTCCTTACTATTTTTGCATAATTTTAAAAAATGTTGCTATTTTTGCCATGCATTGCATATCATGTAGACTTTTGGTAATTTTTGCATGTTTTGGCTAGGATTTGCTTGTTTGCTGCTTTAAGTTTAATAATATAGGATTAGATGTGATTGGAGGCAACTTGGCACAGTTTTGGCCAATTTTGCTTAAATTTGAGATTTCTTGTCTAAAAAGTGTGTTTTGACCCAATATCTATTGTTTTAAGTAAAAATGATGACCTTTGACAAATGCAAGTGAATTACCATTGTTTGTTGCTAAGTGGTATCAATGTTTGACTTTTTACATGTGCATCACCTCTCTTAGGATTGTGATTGATTTGGCTGAATTGTGAAGTTGAGCAAGCTTTGAACGCTTAGTGCTTGTGGAATCACTTGTTTGATATATCAATTTCATCTTGTTCATTCATGTGGTGTGATATCTAGGATGAAGTATTGGATTAACTTTCATGCAGGATGTCTTATGTGGAAAATCATACCAATGACCCCTCTTTGACCTGACTCTTCTTCCACCATCTTCATACCCCTCCGCCTCATAAAAAGATGCCCTACTGCACATAATCAGCCTTGGCCACCTCCAAAAGTTTGGGGGTAGCCACATCTCTACCTCCCCGCTTCACTCTATCCACCATACACCCTATCTACACTAAGGGAAATAAAGAAAAGAAAAGAAAAAGAAAAGCAAAAACAAAATAAAAGGATGCTCCTGTTTAAGAGCATTCAAATAAAGAAAAGATTAGTGTGTAAAAACACTCCAAAAATCTTACCGCAACCCTTTCTTCCACTTTCATATCCATTGAGATAGGAAACATCAAACCTAGCTCATTTTGCCTTTTTCACAGCCACATGGGTCTTTTGGTGTGATTTGAAACATAAGATTGAATGCAGAAATGTGAAACAATACTCCTAGTCATCCTTGATTAACACCATCATGAAATGGTTTACCTGGAACTTTATGGAAGAAATATGGATAACTTGTGTATTCTATGCACTATATTTGAAGTTCATATGCTTTGTGCTATTTTCATGATTGGATTGTGAAAGCATGAGAGGAGAGAGGTGGAATGCATGTACTTAGTCATCTTTGATACCATTCAGCAATAATCATCTTTTACATTGCATATGTCATTTCTTATTTGTGGAAGATTTGAAGAGAGATTGAGTTGGAGCATACATGAGGACAAGTATGTTTCAAGTTTGGGGTGGTGATTCGGCCATATTTTAGGGCTTCATCTTGTGGCATTTTGCATTTCAATCACATCTATACCTATTAGATTACATGTTATTTCCCCTAATATGCATATTTGTGCAAAATGCACTTATGCACATTATTTGCATGTTTTTAGGTACTTGGACCACACTTGGATGGACGAGAGAGATGGAGGGGCCCAAAGAAGGCCCCAGAGCTCCCCCAACCTACCCTAGTGGCCAAGAGTCAAGCTTAAGAAAAGAAGTCCATGGATAATGAAGTTTGAAGCTCAAAGTGCAAGCAAAGCCCCCAACACGGCCGTGGTAACACAGAACGATCGTGTTGCAAATGAAGAAATCATAGGAAAAATCTCAATTTTAAAGCAGCTGCAGAGCATACTCTACCACGGCCGTGCTACGACCACCCACCATGGCCATGCCACGCAGCATGGTCATGCTACCAGATACCATAATGGCCGTGCTACACAGCACGACTGTGCTACCCTCAACCCACCATGGTCGTGGTGCCATTTCATCCCAAAATTGACCAAAACCCTCTTAACTTTGATGGAATAAACCCACAACCGTGCCCATCCACCACGGCCGTGGTCTACGCTACCCACCATGGCCATGGTGACCTACCACGGCCGTGCTACTTACAAAACCTACCTATTTTTCCACTACTTTCCCCATTTTACCCCTAACTTAACCCTAGACCCCCTAGATCCCTATATAAGCCCTAGTGGCGGATGGGGGTCGGGGGTTGGCTGCTTAGAGTCCCATTTTTGCTCCCTTGTCACCTCCACTCCATTCCACTTCACCTCCACCTCAAATCCACTCCATTTCACCATTTACACCACATAACCCCCCATATCTAAGCCTTCCATCCACTTCCCTCCATCATCCCACTCCATTCCATCCAAGGAGAAGAAGGAGGACGTACTTGCAGTAGTTGGAGGGAGGAGATTCCTCATCTACACTGAGCTCCATGGCTACTTCTTCCTCTATCTCCTTTCTTTTTGTATTTTGCTTTGTTATGAGTAGCTAGGCCCCTTGTGTGGGCTGTTTGGGGGAAATTATGTTACTTTGATACCATGTTGGGGGAAAATGACATGTAAACATTGTAATTCCATTTGTTAATGATTATATCCTATTTCTATCTCATTCTCCATGGATTGCTTGTTAGTTTGTGTGTGAAATCACCTAGGAATTTAGGCAAATTGCTTATATGTGTGAATTTTGGGATTTGCCCCTAAGTCCAATTCTTGGATCCCCAGGTTGCCCCCCATCTTCCTACATCCTAATCAATCTCTCTAAACCTAAGTGAGAGATCTAAGTATCTAGATTAGATAATTCTAGTACAACTAGCATGGAGCCTTCTCAAGGCTAGAATGTGGGGGAATTGGGGTCCAAAACCCTAATTTCACCTCCCCATTACTACCCTCAGCCCCTAGCTGCCATAGGAATGTCTAATCTAGACACCTAGACTTGATTAGACTCTAATTGAATTAAACCTAATCCCTAACCCAATTGAGCCTCGTAAGGGTAGTAGGGGGTGTTAGGGACTAGTTCCCCTATACACAATCTAGCATATCCATGGCCAGTTAGTAGCATAGGTTAATTCATTAGACTCTAACTTGTTGTTTGGTTTGGATAATCTAAATGGAATCATAATGTTCATATGTCACCCCCAACTTCAGTGATGAGTTCATACCCCTAAACAACCCACACCTCTCTTTACTTCTTAAAACCCTAGTTTTGTGCTTGCTTAGCTTAATTAGTTCTTTTCTTCCTTAGTTAGCTTCTTTCCTTGCTCTTGTCTTGTTCATGTTAGTTTAGCTTTTTAATTTCTCTTTTGTTTCTCTCTTGCTTGCCTTAGTGTAATTTTCCTTTTCATACCTAGCTTAATCCTTTCTTGCTTATCTAGCCTTAATCTAGTCTAGGGTTAACGTAGATTTCATTCTTGCCTTTAATTCCTCGCTTGTCCATAGTAGTTTAACAATCAAAAAAACTTTTAAAACCTTAACCCTAGTCTCCATAGTAGGAACCTAGCTAAACTAACCTAGCTCTAGCACCTCCTCTTTTCCCTGTGGATCGACCCTATACTTGCCACCTTCCTATACTACGACATGACCCCGTGCGCTTGCGGGTGTAGTTGTTTTAGTAGATATATGTGTGTTAGTTTAGGTTTATAAATATCAAAAGAAAAAACCCATCACGTGTGTTTCGACCTCGTGGGGCGCATCTAGTCGAGTCAAATCAGCTAGTGTGTTGCACCTCTAGCAGAATCGCATGAGTGGGCCATAGAAGAAGAGAAGAGGCCAGGAGTGGTGATAGGATGGGAGGAGTTTTGGTGAGAGTTTGTTAGTCGATACTTCCCAGAGACCTATCTAGATGTGAAGATCTCTCAGTTTGATAAGATTCATCAAGGAGCAATGATTATCAATGAGTATGAGTTGAGGTTTATGGAGCTTCTGAGATTCTTCCCTCATATGGAAGTGACAGATAAGGATAGGATCTGTAGGTTTGAGAAGGGCCTGAGTATGGACTTGACTACAACAACATCATCTTTGGAGAATAGAGAAAGATTTTCCACCTTTGTAGAGTCATGTAGGTGGATTTAGAAGTCTACTATAGAAAAGCATGAAGCTAACACAAAGAAAAGACCAACTCAGTTATAAGCGAAATCTTCTGGAGGCTTTAAGAATCTGAGGTTCTCTCCACCACAATTGCAACAAAGGCCAACTTTTCCCGAGCAGAGGTCATATAAAACATCTCAGTGGTCCCCTAGTAGGGGTAGATGCAGCAGTTTTCTACCAGCAGGAGCTTGTAGCACATCATTGGCCTCAATGATAGGGCTATGTAGACCATAAAATGATAATTGGCCATGTCATCAATGTGAACAAATATGACATATTAGATGGAATTGCCATATGTAGAATAAGGAGGTGACCCAACATCCAAAGCAAAGTCATCATGGTTCGCAACAATGACAGTTTAACAGTGGTAGTGGTAGAGGATGTGGTCATGCATCACAGGAAGGTTCCTCTAGATAGTCTAGCAGAGGACATGGATGACATCATGCAACATCTATGTTCTATGCCATGAGGCAACAAGAAGTAGTGGTCAACCCACAGGTTGTGATAGGTCAGATGGAGTTATTTCATTCTGATTTTTCTGCTTCTTCTTTTGTATATGTACTAGTTGACTCAGGCATGACACACTCTTTTATCACAAGAGAGGTCATTGTTATTTGTAATCTTCCTATTTATAATAGATCTAATAGTCTTCAACTAGAAACTCATCTATTTGAATTTGCTGAGTTGCGGGAAGTATGTTCCTCTTGCATTCTTTCTTTTTTGGGATACAACATCCAAGTGGACCTAATGCCACTTGACATTCATGGGTTCAATGTGATCTTAGGGTTGGATACCTTGGAAAAACACAAGGTAATGTTGAGCTATAATTCCAAGATAGCAACATTCCATGATGGAGATGTCTCATGGATCTTTCAAGGTGATAGGAAGATTCTTCCTACATGTTTAATGTCAGCTATGACAGCTGAGAGGTTGATGAGACAAGGGTGTGAGGCCTTTTTATCTCATGTTGTGGATACAAAGAGGAAGAGTTATAGTATCTAGGAGGTACCACTGGTGCATGAATTTAAGGATGTATTTCTTGAGGAATTTCTTGGTGTTCCCCCTCATAGAGAGATTGATTTTGAGATCAATCCTGTTCCTGGAACGCAACCCTCAACCACCATACAAGATGGTGCCAACATATATGCAAGAGTTAAAGAAACAGTTGTAGGAACTATTAGATAAGGACTTTATCAGACCAAACACTTCCCCTTGGGGTGCTCCTGTGTTGTTTGTCAAAAAGAAGGACGGTTCAATGAGGTTGTGTATACATTACTGATAGTTGAACAAGGTGACGATAAAGAACTAGTATCCATTGCCAAGGATTGATGACCTTTTTAATCAGTTGAGAGGTGCCACTGTGTTTTCAAATATAGACCTAAGGTTAGATTACCACTAGTTGAGAATCAAGGCAGATGACATACCCATGTCATCCTTTAGGACTAGATATGGTCACTACGAGTTTGTGGTTGTTCCTTTTGGGCTAACCAATGCACCGAAAACATTCATGGATCTAATGAACACGGTGTTCAGACAATATTTAGATCAGTGTGTGGTCGTGTTCATAGATGACATCTTGATATACTCTAAGGATAGCCAACAACATGAGCAACACCTTTGACATGCGTTGACCTTGTTGAGGCAACACCATATATATGTTGTCTGAGGTGTCTTTTTTGGGTCACATCATATCAGCTAAGGGCATATGTGTAGACCCTAAGAAGGTTGAGTCCATTCTAGAATGGGAATAGCCTAAGACATTGACAGAGATTTGTAGTTTCCTAGGTTTGGCTGACAATTACAAGAGGTTTATAAAGAACTTCAGTTCTATAGCGTTACCCCTAACTAGGCTAACCATGAAGGATGTTCATTTTGCTTGAGACGACAAGTGTCAGTGTTCTTTCCAACAGTTGAAAGAGAAGTTGACCAGTGCACCAATGTTAGTGCTACTAGAATAAGGGAAAGGCTATATTGTCTTTTGTGATGCTTCAAAGAATGGGTTGGGATGTGTGCTGATGCATGAAAAAAACATGATTTCTTTTTCTTCTCAACATATTAAAAAACATGAGGAGAACTACTCAATACATGATCTGGAGCTTGTAGTGGTGGTCCATGCCTTAAATATCTGGAGATACTAACTTTATGGAGAAAAGTGTCAGATCTTTATTGACCACAAGAATCAGAAATATATATTTTTAAAGTAGGAGTTGAATATGAGGCAGAGGAGATGGATGGAGCTAATCACAGATCATGATTGCATGATAGACTACCATCCAGGAAAAGAAAATGTGATAGCTGATGTGTTACTAAGGAAGTCATATTCATCATCATCTATATACAATGCATACTTATATTCCTTGGTGTGCCATAGATGAGACATGTTAGTGTCTCTTTGACAGATGAATGTACAACTGGAAGTTTCTTTGTTGGCAGGTTTGTTGGCATAGTTACAAGTCAAACCTACCTTGAGACAACAGATTTGTGATGCATAACAAAATGATATTATGATACAGAATATCCAATCAGAGGTGGGTAGTGATAAGCATGATGGCTTCCATGAGGCAGATGACGGTACAACTTGTTTTCACAACATGACAATAGTTCTTGATGTTGATAGGTTGAGGAAAATGGTACTTGAGAAGGCTCACTCCTTGATGTATGCGATGCATCCTGAAAGTACCAAGATGTATCATAATTTGAAGGACATTTACTGGTTTCTAGGAATAAAGCATGATGTGGCAGAGTTTGTTACCAGGTGTTCAATTTGTCAGTAGGTTAAAGCCAAGCACTAGAAACACGCAGGAACAATACAACCTTTTTCGATACCATAGTGTAAGTGGGATCACATCACTATGGACTTTGTAGTTAGTCTTCCTAGGACATCCAAAGGTCATGATTCAATTTGGGTGATATAGGATAGATTGAGCAAGTCAGATCACTTCCTTCTAGTCAAGATGACATTTATAAAAGAAACGTTGGCACAAGCATGTGTTGATGATATAGTCCATTTACATGGCATTCTAGTAACTATAGTTTTTGATAGAGGTCCACAATTTACAAGTTAGTTTTGGGAATGTTTGCATTCAACGATGGTAACACAACTCAGGTTCAACACATCTTTCCATCCATAGATAGATGGCCAGTGTGAAAGGACTATTTAGACTATAGAGGATCTCTTAAGGGCATGTGTGTTGCAGTTTCTTAGTAGTTGGGATGTACATCTTAGTCTGATAGAGTTTGTGTAAAACAACAACTATCAGAGAATCATAAATATGGCACCTTACGAGACTCTGTATGGGAGACATTGTCAGTCTCCACTTTGTTGGTATGAGATAGGTGAGTATCAACTTTTGGGTCCTAAGCTTGTACAACAAACTACAAAAAAGATTAAGGTTATACAAAAATAGTTGAAAGCATCCCATGATAGAAAAAATCTTATCCAGATAACCATCACAAGATGTTAGAATTCCAACTGGGAGACAGAGTGTACCTGAAAGTCTCTCCTTGGAAAGGTGTGCTAAGGTTTGGGAAGAAGGGTAAGTTGGCTCCTAGATTTATGGGACCATGCCCTATCTTGGCTCGTGTTGGAAAGGTAGCATACAAGTTGGAACTACTGCTAGAGATAAACAAGTTTCATAATGTTTTTCATATATATATCCATGATAAAAAAATGTCATCCAGATACAGAGTAGACAATCCACCCAGTGGAGATTGAGTTAGATGAGGATGTTTCGTATGTTGAGGGTCCTGTGTTGATCCTAGATAGAAGGGTGAAAAAGTTGAATAATAAAGATATAGTATTAGTGAAAGTTTTTGGGCATCACCATGAATAGAGAAAGCCACATGGGAGTTATAGGACAATATGCATAGAAAATACCCATCTCTCTTTGCGTAGGATTTCAGGGGCAAAATCCTTGTTAGGGGTTTATAGCTATAAGACCCCTGACCTTGATTAAAGTGTTGAACATTATTAATTACCATACTTGAGTGCTTTAAACCATAATCTAACCTGGTGATAAGTTTTGATTTCATGTGACAAGCTTAAGTTTCAAATTTGGTCCAGTTTTGACATTGTTTGTGCAAGTTATGCAATTTTATGTACATTTTGGACTTCTCTACAATTTACCCCCATGAGATGTTTTTCTTGCAAATTTTCAAATTTTTTATGATTCTTATATGTTTTCTTATCATGCTTTATCTTTTTGGGCCATTAGGCACCTAATTGTACCTTGGTTTGATGGTGTTTCTCTTTAAGGATGATTTAGGGTTTACCCCTTCATGAATGAGCTACCTTTAGGAGCGATCAACCAATGGTAAACCTGTTTGGTTGACATACAATGGTCACCCCTAGAGGTAGTAGGTTGATGGTTTTTTGGTTTTGGATCACTTGGACTAGTGGTTCACTTAAAAGAGATGGTCAAACGATGGTTTACCACTTAAGTGACTAGGGGTCCAAAGAATCAATGGTTCCTTTGCTTGTAGGTCAATGGTTGGCATGGAGAGCCAATAAACGATGGCTAAGAAGGTCTTCATGAGCAATAGAGCTGATGCTTGCAAGGCCATGGAAGCTCTAGGCTATGGATACATGGAGAGATGCTAGTACACCTCAAACTTCTCTATTTCCTTATCCATAAGCTTTATATACCTATCCTTTAGCTCACAAATGAAACCTTTGGTCCCTTATCTATTCCCTCCTCTCCATAAATTTTTCTTTCCCTTCTTTTTGGTAAATAGAGTTCCCAAGGAAGAAGAAGAAATTTGATCTTCTGGAGCACCTAGGGCTCAGATCTACCCTCGTCTAGGGTTTATGAAGATCCCTTTAAGTGATCTTGACCTAAACTAGTAAGTTTCTCCCTTTCTACTCCTTTTCTTTTACTATTCTTCTTTCTCCTTCCTTCTTCCTTGATAGAACCATGCTATTCCATGGCGGAGTTTGCTCTAAATCTCAAAGAACCTACCTTTCTTGTTCCTTATGCTTAGGGTTTGCTTCTCTTGAGGAGAAAGGTTCAAGTTGGCTGAGTTTAGAGCTTATACTAGGGTTCCTTACCTTACTTGCACAAGTTTTCTTGTTGTTTTGAGTCTTATCTTCTTCCTAGAGGTTAATTTTATAACCATCTTCACTTTTATTTCTTACTACAATCTTGCTTGCTCAAGTTATTGCTCTAAAATGATGATATAAGCTTAAAGAAGCTATGTATGCCTAGGGTGTCGAATTTAATGTCGTTTCTTGCTTATTTTCCAGTTCTAGATGAACCTAAAACCATGTGCACAACCTTCCTAATATAGAGGAAGACTTGGTTCTTTCTTACATACCAACCTATGGTGGTAAGTACCTATCAAATGACGGCTTATACTTAGTGTTTTGAGGTTGAATTTCACTTTATACATGAACCGATGGATGACCTTAACTAGAACCAATGGAGTTGTCTTCTTGACAACCTATGGTGACAACTGATGGTCACACCTTAGTTCAGTTTTATACTCCTTTGAAATCTTATCAACCGATGGTTTAGTGCCCTAGAGGTAGCATGAACCGATGGTGACAATAGCTCAACATCCGATGGAGACAAATGATGGTATTGCAACCCTATCAACTAGTGGTGATACAATGTGTCACAACCGTGGTGTTCTAGGAGACCACAACCTATGGTGAATCTAGGTCTTCAATGTTGCTTCATTTAAGCCCTAAACTGATGGTTTCTTGTGTCAATTGATTTAAGGGTTAGACCTACACTCTAATTGATGGTTTTGAATAATGAACCCGATCCAAAGGTTGAGATTTGATGCTTAAACATCCAATGGTTTGGAATGAAGCATATAGTATAATGTGTTCATTCTAATGATGAGAATTCAATGGTTGAATGCCTTTAACTTGTAGTCTTACCGTTGTCTCATGTGAATATATTTGATAAATCACAATAATAATTGTATGTGTAACTTTAATTTGATAAAGCCTTGATTGTGATCCCAATGTGTGGGCGAAGGGGTTCCCAGGGTTTATCATCCCTACTATCTGGGCACTCGCCTGGGAGATGAGTTCCTCGAAAATAGAAAAATGTGAGAAAGCTTGTTACACATAACCCTAATATAACTAAGTGATGGCGATAGATTGTAATTAGCATTCTTGAATGATTAACTATGATAATGAAATACTCTCTTCTTGAGAAAAACCACAATATGTTTCTAATTGAACATCATGGTTCCTTGTTATGTTAGTCTTATATGTCACATGTGTGTTGATGATCTGTTGAGCCTTATCCTAAGGCATGGAAATATAATGTTGGACTTGAAGGAAATTATGTGATGGTCTTAATGACCTTTGGGCATGGATGAACCATGAATGAGGTGTAACCCTCGTCATGATGTGGCAAGGGTTGAAACCCTAGAACCATGTGATAAGAAATTGTGTGCTGAGGTGAGATGATGACAAGGATGGTCTCATGTATGGAAATGAATAGTATGATGTGGAGATAGTGATTAAAAATTATACCTCACATGTTTCATATCTTATAAAGTTGTTATACTTATGCACTTGCTATAAATGAATTAGGGTTTGTGTGTACTTTGTATGATGCAACCTTAATTCACTTAATTGGTGTAATTAATCAAGTGAAACCCTAATCATATAGTGCCCTGTTCCATAGAACCATATTCAATGTCAGAACTTGCTGGATGGTGAAATGAGTATTCTTAAGGGAAACTAAGAGCACATACTATTGAGTATGTGGGGTGCTTGTCACCCTGACCCCAACTGTATAGGGAGGATGACTGCAGTCATACATAGCCCTCAGTTTGATAACAACTACGGTCATGTCTTGGCGATTACATATGAGATGAAAATTGAGGACAACTGCCGTTGTAAATACCTGTTATGGTATATGAGTTTATGAGAAAGATGGACTGTGATGTAAATGTTTTTGTACTTGATTATGATGTGGAAATTGGTTTTAATTCTTTTTATTTTCTAACTATGTGATTAGTTAGTAGGTGATTGTGTTTTATGTTTTGAGTAATCTCATTTATCGTGATGAGGAGTCTCAGATCACTTACATGTTAAGGTTGTTCTCAACTTATTCCAATTACTTTGGTAGTTGAGATGTGTTTCTAGCCACCAATATTTCCTTCTAAGGTTATGAGCATCACTACTAATGTAACACAAAACCTAAAATAAAAGGATGGATAAGGTAATTTAATCAAACATATGATTAGAATGGTTCTAAATCATGTAGAATCTAATTCTGTACAATCAATCATCGGTAAGTCAATCTGTAGTTTGGATGATTAAGATCAACTGACTGATTGTTTGTCAATTGATCAAGAAATCACTAGTTTGGGAAAGTGGCAAGTCAATCGAGTGGATGGAAGTCATGAAACAACTAAGAATGTGTGAGCTATTTGACTTGGAATCAAATTAGTCAATTGTAGTCGAACCTAGACTAGCCAGTCAATTAACATGATAACCAAATCAGTCAATTCGATTACCAAATTGATCCCAATTGATTGACTACTTAACATAGTAGGGCAACTGGAATTGCTGGCATCATTTTGAGTTTGATTCTATTTTGAGTTCCAATTAGCAAAGATATTGGATTTTCAAAAAATTTAAGCCCATATCTTCAATATAAATAAGTGGAAGTCCAAGGGGAGACATAAAACATTGTGAGACAAATTTTCTATGAGTTCTTCCTCTTAGAGAGAGACAACTAATTCTAAGGACAACAATCTACAATAGAAGAAGAAGGAGAGAGATTGAAGCTAGCATGTCAAAAAATCCAAAATTTGCTTCCTCTTGGTGACTAAGGTGGTGCACCAAGAGATTCTACATATGTGTGGATGACATAGAAGCCGAGGTCCATGGGCAAAGGCCGAATAACAAACAAATTTTTCAAGAAGAAGAAGAAGTGTTATTGTGATGAGAAGGTGACAACTACAACAACCGCCCCAAATCTAGATCTGGAAGTGCAAGTTCTACACTGATATAATATGTGTCTACTTGTTGGACAAGTACTGTGTTATAAGGTATATTCAATATATCTTATGTGTCTTTAAAGTACCGATGTTCATGGCTATGATAGATCCTTTGGCTTGGGTTTTATCGGAAGTTTTTTTTGTATTTCCACTGCACCCTCTACCATGAAAGCTCAACAGTGGTATCAGAACCTACGCCATATGACTTTAACGGTGCTTTGAGTTTTGAAATACAAATGATTCATTGGATGAATATTGTGCAATGTGTATCCATATTAATAACAACTATCATATATGATATGTTATATTTATATTACATAACCAATGCAAGGTCTTTGAAGTTTATCGCTTGGTGGATGTGGATATGGAAACTAGGTCAATGTGGTGAATGCTTGTGATATGAAACATGTAATTTCTAGATTTGATTATGATAAAAATATATTATACATAAATGGTTTGCATGGTATACCCCTTTCTGTACAATCTGCATGTAAAATTTATTTCTTACAATTAGAATAGGATGAAGACAAACATCACCATTGGAATATGACAGAGAGGAGGAGATGATTAGAAGCCCACACCAACAAGTATGGTCCTTAGAGGGATTTTTATGAAGCCAAAGTAACAGCTCCATTAACAACTGAAGTACTATCCAAATAGGGAATTCAATTGGGCGACTATCTTGCTAATCAGCTGGTTAAGAAAGCCCTATAAAGGTAGATTTAAGGTTACATTAGATGTGAATCTCTTGGTTGTTTTTCTACAAATCTTGTTGGCTCAAGATGTTTAAGTAGTTGCCATTTATGCTTGTAGTGATTGTTGTAGGATATGGTACAAAATACACACACATGTATATATACACACACACACACACACACATATATATATATATATATATATATATATATATATATATATATATATATATATAGGTGATTGGATACATATGATTACATATAAAATCCCTCAATATAATATCAATATTTAATATGCATTCCATTGTTCAATATACACATGAAATTATTGATCAACTACGTGCGAACATACCAAAGTGTGGTGCACCATCTATCTTGGGGGAGTTTGATGATAATTATATGGGTCTGCCAAAGCAGGGTACATAGCTTATTGTATTGGGTTTTGGGTTGGAATTTACTAGGTAATATTAATATGATTATGCACCTAGGGGCATAAAGATGACACATACTTCATAATATAATTTATGATAAGGAGTTATGCAACTATCTATCCAAGAGCTGCATTGTATACAATTAATAATTGTTACATATCTAAATGGTTAAGTTGTTAGTGCTTAGTCAAAGTTGACATAATTTAATGTATTATGGATCTTGGTTCGCTAGAATATTGCTCATTGTAATATTTTTAACTAATCATGAAGGATATTTATTTTATCAAAAAATTGGAAGCCTAATTAATTAAAGGCTTAATTGATACTGCAAAATCAAATTAATTTTCAAACATAAATATTGACTTGTATAATTTTTTTCTTTGTAGGTATATTAGCAAACACAAATCAAATCTTCTCATTGTGATTAGTCCTTGAGAAAGAAAATTTGAATGAGAATGACTTTCATGAGTGGAATACGACATTGAGAATTGTTCTCACTCATGAGTATAAGCTCTATGTCCTAGAAATACCATAACTAGATGAACTCCAAATACACCTAGAAAAGAAAGGGAAGCTTATTATAAGCATACTAATGACTCTATTTGATGCTAAGCACCTCATGCTATGATCCTTGAATCATAAGCTTCATAAGGAACATGAGAACATGAGAACATGAGAGTTCTAGATATGTCTACACATCTCAGGAATGCATTCAAAGAACAAGTAAGGCAAGTGTAACACCCCACTTTTCACTACATATAAATGTCATTGAATGGAAGAATTTTACTTAAGGGGATGTCACAATATGATAATCTTTGCAACTCAAGTAAATGAAACACCTTACATTGAATTTAAATAGATTCATACATAGCTCATAGACATGAAATCTTAAACTACTAAGATAAACTTGGATAAGATAACCTGGACACTATGTCAATGATATCCAAAGGCATTGGATCGATTTAGTAAATGGCACCCCACCATGTAAAGCTTGAAATCCTTCTAGTCCATGCTTATTTATTTAAATTTTCATTTAGTTCAAATCTTACATACACCGCGTCCCCAACCATGCAAAACAATTATCACATCAATAAGCAGTATTTGGCACTTTATATAACACAAATTAAATATAACTTGGTTTGAAGTAAACTTGACATGAAATAAATTTGATATAAGCTTGACATAAACTTCACCATGTATTATCTTAATCATTCTTTATATCATTAAACATGATGAGTTGGATAAGTAAATATATGCTACCTCTCTTAATGCCCCATTGGATCCCATAATTATAGGAAGCCCATAATGCTAGGAAATCCCATTACAACCCGAAGGTCCATGATCGAGGAGCATATAAAAACTTAACAAATTCCTTAAGTTTGTTCACGATCTTGACTTAATCAGTAATTTCTTGAATCTTAATCTTGACCATAACATGATTTCTCCCTCTTAGTGCCATAATGGGATTTCTCCCCTTAAATGATAATGAGATTTATCCCTCTTAGTATCTTATTGGGATTTCTTACTATTTGTGTCTTAATGGGATCTTTCCCTTCTTAGAACATGATTCATTATTGATGGACAATATTCATAGCTAGGGTTCATACAATAGAACATAAATAATCAGTCTCACAGTGATATCTATACATGATTTTATCTTAGAAATCATTCATAATTTCATGAGGTATAATAATATGCATAACCATAAAATAAACATTCAATAAATCAAAATTACTTGTGCCAAACATGCATGACCCACTTACATAGAACAAACCAACTTAGGTCAAGTTCTCTGACTTGATTGAGCCTTTAATCACCTGTAATTTGATTGAAATCATATTATGTACATGAGTTCATAATACTTAAACCCTAATCTTGGTATTTGAATTATTAAAGAGATTGAATGTTTAAAATAATGTTTGAAAACATATTAGATCGATAAAGAATCAAAAGGGATTTCTAACGCATATTTTCCATCATTTTCTGAGGTCATATGCAAAAGTTATGATTTTTACAAAATGGACCAATCTGAATTCAAGAATCCTTATGCGCAACATTCATCTAAATCCCGATTAAATATGATGCAAATAAAATGTAGAAGTACCAAATAATCATAGGCACGTGTGACACATTAATCAAAGAAGTAGGGGTAGACTGGTCATTCAATCATTGTTAGAAATTGCACTTGAGAAAAATGAAGAAAAATATGATATCTCAATTCTACCCTTGCAAAATAAATCTAGTGATTAACATAGAGGGGACACCAAGGTCATTCAAGGACCTCACTTGTTCCTAGTTGATCCATGGCGAGAGATGCTAATTGGAGCCTAAAGCTTCGATCCACACCATGCTACACGGGCCGATCACGGGCAAGCAAGGTTCCTTTAGGCTCCCTCACATCAAACTAGATCTAAGGACCTATAGCTAAGATAGAGAGAGGCATTGGATTTTCGAAGAAAAGTAGAGATCAGAGAAGACAGTCGGAGATCCGAAACCAATGAAAAAGGCTAGAACAAGGCCAACTGAAGTTCAAAAAATGCTCCTTAAGGCAAGGCGAAGCCAAGCCCGCTGTTTCTATGGTCAAAAGGGTACTAGAGTGGCAGAAGAGGTGAATGTTGGTGAGGTCAGAAAGTGTGTCAATAGGACATGGTGTCTAGGATAAACACAAAATGAGAAGATGATTGGGAAATGTGGATTAGTCATGTTAGATGCTCACCTAGGTGTTAATTGCACTGAAGGAGATGTTGCCTACGGGCTATAGGTTGAGGTTGCTACCCGAGATGAAAAGCGAGATAGATGGGGTGGCACAAGGAACTTCGAAGCAAATAAGAAGAGGAGGAGTAAAAGGGTGGGACCAAGTGATGCTTTTGTCACCCTAAGGTAGCGACATGTTTCATGGTAATGGTGACTGCAACAATACCACTGAGAGGGGTGAGAGAAACACTTTGGGTTCTTCTTATATGATCCATGGGAGAGGGAAAGTGAAGTGTCGATTAAATTTGGGGAGCGAGATCAAGGCATCGACAAAAGAATATCATGAAACTTGTGAGCGATGAGGGAGGGAGATGTCGAGAAAGGAAATCAACGTGCCTAGCGGTCTAGGTTCAGACCCTAAAAAAGAATAGAGGTAGAGGATGATACAGGCGCCATTAGATCGAGTGCGGACAACCCAATTTACACGTGAGAAGAGGGAAGTAGAAGAAGGGAGGCACGCGATAGAGAAATGACCAAACTGTATATCTATTGAGGTGTTAATGATAATTTCAACTAAATGGTATTCAAAACTATATATAACTCTTTCCTAATTGATTTAGAGGGTCAAACAAAGTCAAAACTTAGCCAAATTTGGATCCAAGACTAAATATTTACTCTAGATCCTTTATAGACACTTTAATTTGTGTTTTATAAATCTTTTGATCATAATTTCTATATTTGTCATTTAACTTGATTTTTATGGAATTAAGAGGTGAATTAATGAGCAATGACTTTCCTTGGCATTTAATTGAGTTTGAAACGAGATCATTAGTGTTTATCCACACTTAAATCTTTTATGCCTCTTGGAAAATTTTCTTGAGAAAGAGACAAGAGAGAAGTTAATGTTACATGTATTCAATAGGGGAAAGAAAGTAATATCAACATCATGTGACTGAATGGATATTCTTTTCCATGCATCTAGAATTAAGCCATTAAGGGCATTACATTTTTCTTTATGTCCTTTGAGTATTCCAAAGAGGAGGAGAGAGAAATAGTGAGTAATGTTGTTTCCCTTTTATGTTAAAAGCCATCAAAGAAAGAATACTAGTTGTTCAGGTTATATGTTTTATATTTTCAATTTCCACACCTTTTATCTTTCTCTTTTAATGCATCATAAATGATAGGAGAGAGAAAAAGGAAAGGAAAGACTAATATTCATCAATTTGAGTCGATTGCAACACATAATGGCATAAGTGAAAGAAGAAAAATATTTTGTGTCTCATTTTATTTTTCTTACTACATTTTATAAGATATTTTCTTTCATGGCCCTTTTTGCATAAAGACCCTCAACTTTCTTCATTCAATAAAAATCATATTCTAAATTTTAAATTAGTGGTGAAAAATTGGGGTGTGACAATACTACCCACCTTGAAATAAATTTCATCCTCAAAATTTCCTTAGGATACTACCCACCTTTGGGTTTTCCTTACTGTTTCATTTAATAATAGTTAACATATCAAGGTTCATTTATGTTAAAAATTTGAATGAAAAGGGATATGTAAAATATGGCATGTAGTTTTATAAAAAAATTATGAGAACATGTATTAAACATTTTTTGTTTTCTTCTCAACTTATACTTAGGGTTTATGAAACAAAAGTTATCACTATAATTAGGGCATCTACATCAACCTTGTCATGACTTTCTAAGATTAGGTGTAGATGACTATCTAACCTTAGGTCTTTAGGTACCTCCTACATTTCTTGAGATGTGTTGATCAAGCACATACCCAAAGATGTGAGATCTTGTCATGCCACCTCGTACTAACCTACTAACACACATGTCCCATACCATATGGAGTAGTAAGGAAGGAGAAATGCCTAAAAAGTCTAATGCTCATGACATCCCTCTTCAATTCTCATTTGGTTAACCATGACCATTGAGAATGGAGAGGATATCTTATTAGCTAGGGTTAGGTTGATATTTGAGATCTAACTAGCTAAACCTATATCCACATCATGTCTTATCACTTATATGAATGTAGGATATAGTCATTCTAGGGCATAATATCTTTTGTCAGGAGTCCAGTCCTATAACTAATATCATATCTTCATTCTAGGGTGACTATGATAATCATATTTCCCTAGTGGCCATTTACCAAATTGATCTTATACCATAATGTAAGACCCCATTTTTCACTACATATAAATATCACTGAGCGGAGGCATATTACTTAAGGGGGATATCATAATATGCTAATCTTTGCAATTTAAGTAAATGAAATACTTTACATTAAACTAAAATAGATTCATGCATACCTCATAGACATGAAATCTAAAACTACTGAGCTAAAATTAGATAAGATAACTTGGACATGATGTCAATGATATTTTAAGGTGTTGGATCAACTTAGTAAATGGTACCCCACCAAGAAAAGCTTGAAATCCTTCTATTCCATGCTTATTTCTTTAAATCTTTAAACTGCTTCAAATCCTACAGACATCACATCCCCAACCATGCAAAACAAACATCACATCAGGATACAATATTTGACACTTTATATAACAAAAATTAAATATAACTTGGCATGAAGTAAACTTTACATGAAATAAATTTGACATAAAATTAACAAAAACTTGACCATGGATTATCCCAGTCATTCGTTATATCATTAAACATGATAAATTGGACAATTAATATATGCTACCTCTCTGAATGCCCCATGGGAACCCATAATTTCTAAGAAGCCCATAATGCTAGGAAAGCCCATAACGACCTGAAGGTCCATGATCGAGGAACATATAAAAACTTAACTAGTTCCTTAAGTTTGTTTATGATTTTGACTTAATCATTTATGTCTTTCATCTTAATCTTGACCATAACGAGATTTCTCCCTCTTAGTTCCCTAATGAGATTTCTCCCCTTGAATCATAATGGTATTTCTCCCTCTTAGGGTCTTAATGGTATTTCTCCCTTTTAGTGTTTTCACGAGATTTATCCATTCTTGGAACATGATTCATTATTCATAGATCATAACCATAGCTAGGGTTCATACAATAGAATATAAGTAATCAGTCACATAATGATATCTATACATGATGTTATTTTAGAAAGCATTCAAAATTTCATGAGGCATAATAATATTCATAACCATAAAATAAACATTCAATAAACCAAAAATTAATTGTGCCAAATATGCATGGCCCACTTACCTAGAAAAAACCACCTTAGGTCAAGTTCTCTGACTTGATTGAGCCTTTAATCACCTATAATTTGATTAAAATCATATTATGTACACGAGTTCATAATCCCTAAACCCATCTTATTCTTTGAATAATTTAAGAGATTGAATGTGTAAAGCAATGTTCGAAAACAGACGAGATCGATAGAAATAAAAAATCTTTCTAACACATATTTTCCATCATTTTCCAAGGTCAGATATAAAGTTATGATTTTTGCAAAATGGACCAATCAAAATTTAGGAAACCTTATGTGTGACATTCAGTAAAATATCAATTTAAGTCGATGTAAGTAAAACACATAAATAATGAGCAATCATAGGCACGCATGACACATTAATCAAAGAAGCAAGGGCAGACTGGTCATTCAGTCATTGTTAGAAATTGTTCATGAGAAAAATGAAGCAAAAGGTGATATCTCGATTCTATCCTTGCAAAATAAATTGAGTGATTAACATAGCGAGGACACCAGGGTCATTCAAGGTCTTGATTTGTTCCTGGTCGATCCATAGTGAGTGCTCCTGACTGGAACCCAAAGCTCTGATTCACACCGTGCTACATAGATGATAATGGGAAAGCAAGGTTCCCTTAGGTTCCCTCGCTTCAAACCAGATCCAAGGACCTATGTCTAAGGCTGAGAGAGGGAGTGGCTTGCCAGAGAATAGAAGATATCAGAGGAGATAGTTAGAGATCCAAAACTAATGAAAAAGGCCAGAACAAGGCCAACTAAAGATAAAAAAATGCTCCTTGAGGCAAGACGCAGTCAAGGCCTCCGTTTCTATGATCAGAAGGGTGCCAGAGTGGCAAAAATAGTTAATGTCGACGAGTCTAGGAAATGTATCCATAGGACACGATGTTTGCAACAAGAACATGACAAGAAGACGATAAGGAAACATTAATTAGTCGTGTCTGATGCTCACCTAGATGTTAATTGTACTGGAGGAGATGTTGCTGGTGGGCTATAGTCAAGAGTTGCAAAGATGAAAAGTGAGACAAATGGAGTGGGATGGGGCACTTCAGAGCAAATCGAAAGAGTAGGAGGAAAGTGTGAGGTGAAGCAGTGCTTTTGGCACCCTAAGGTAGAAGCATGTTTACCTGTGATGGCGAATGCAACAATACCGCTGAGAGGGTTGAGAGAAACACTTTGGGCATTTGTTATATGGTCCATGGGATAGGGTGAGTGAATGATTGATTAAATTGAGGGAGTGAGACAAAGGTAGAGATGAAGGAATCTCATGAAATAGATGAGATATGACAGAGGGAGATGTCGAGAAAGGAAAGCAATGCCTCTAGGTTTAGACCCACAAAGAGAACAAACGTAAAGGATGATATAAATGACGTCAGATTGAGAGAGGACGTTCCAATTTGCATGTGAGAAAAGGAAAGAAGGAGAAGGGAGGCACGTGATAGAAAAATAACCAAACTATATAGTTATTTAAGCATTCATGATAATATCAATCAAATGATAATCAAAACTATATACAACACTTTCCTAATTAATTTGAAGGATCAAATAAAGGCAAAACTTAAACAAATTTGGATCCTAGACTAAATATCTAGTCTAGATCCTTTCTAGACAATTAAATTTGAGTTCTATAAATAGTTTTCTCATAATTACTATATTTGTCATTTGACTTGATTTTTATGAAATTAAGAGGTGAATTAATGTGAAATGAATTCCCTTGATCATTTACTTGAGTTAAAAATGAGATCATCATTACTTATCTACATTTAAGTCTTTTATGCCTCTTGGAGAATTTTCTTGAAGAAAGAGACAAGAGAGAACATGATGTTACATGTATTCAATAGGGGAAAGAAAGTAATATCAACATCATGTGATTGAATGCATATTCCTTTCCATGCATTCAAAATTTAGCCATTAAGTGCATTACATTTTTCTTAATGTCCTTTGAGTATTCCAAAGAGGAGGAGAGAGAAATAGTGAATAATGTTGTTCCCCTTTTATGTTATAAGTTATCAAAGAAAGAAAATTCTTGTTCAATTTATATGTTCTAAATTTCGAATTCCATGCCTTTTACCATTCTATTTTAATACATCATAATGATAGGATAGAGAAAAAGGAAAAGAAAGACTAATATTCATCAATTTGAGATTTTTTAAGGTTGTTCATCAATTTGAGTTAATTGGAACACATAGTGGCATAACTGAAAGAGGAAAAGTATTTTGTGTATCATTTTATTTTTCTTACTTCATTTATAAGGAATTTTATTTCGTGTCCCTTTTTACATTAAGCCCCTCAATAAAAATCATATTTTAAACTTTGAATTCATGGTGAAAATTTTGGGCTATGATAGAAAGCAAGGTTTTATGTCTCACATGCCCTATTTAAGTGCAACATGACTGAAGGAGATCAAGTAGGGCAACATGCACTCAAGTTGATTGGGTATGTGGAAGTCCTTGAAATAACAAGAGTTCCTTTAGGCCAGTAGTTGTCCACTGATATAATCTTGCAATTCGTTCCAAAATTATACCATCAATTTGTCATAAAATACAACATAAATAATCTTGTTCAACCATTTTCAAAATTCGTGTCACGTTGAGAATAACTAAAACTCAGATGAAGAAAGACTAAGAAAAGTTTACGTTGATGGTAAACAAAATAAAGGGAAAGTCAGAGGGAAAAGGCAAAGTTAAGAAGAGTTCTAAATTGAAGCAAAATTCCAAGTTTCTACATGTAAAACTAAAGGAGGACTTGGCAAGGAAGACAATTGTCACTGTTGTCACCAATATGGATATTGGAAAAGAAATTACCCTCTTTACCTTGAGGAACTAAAGAAGAAAAAGGAGTGGGTAGCAATTTTCACTTCACATATATATGTTATAGAGATGAAGTTATTTACTTATTTATTTTAGATATTGGATACTAGTTGTGGATCTCACATATACTCTAATACGTAGGAATTGCTAAGAAGTAAACCTTACTAAAGCGAGAGGTGGATCCACGAGTAGCTGATGGTGCAAGGGTTGCTACCATGGATGTAGGCACCTATAATTTATCTATTCCTAGTGGACTTGTTATATAGTTAGAGAACTTCTACTATTACCTACTATAAATAGAAACATTATTTATGTATCTTGCTTGGATAAGAATAATTTTTAATAAAGAATGGTCAAATTTTTATTGCAGAGATGGGATATTTCATAGTTGTGCCAAAATGTCTTATGGTATCTATTTTTTGGTACTCAAGACAAGTGTATATAACATAAAAAATGAGAAGTTGAAACTCGATGAATCAAACAAAACTTACCTATGGAACTATATCCTAGGAACATAAATGATAAATGCATTTTTAGATTCCATAAATATGTTTATCTAGACTCTTCCGATTTGAATCAACAAAGACATGCGAATCTTTTTATTAGATAATATGACAAAAGAACCCTTCACTAGAAATATTGATAGGGCAAGTGACTTATTAGGACTTCAATAGGTGGATATCAATTCTAGAGGTGGATATCAATTCTTCATCATATTTACTGATGACTTCAATAGGTGTGAATTTGTGTATCTTATGAAACACAAATCATAATCTCTTGAAAGTTTCAAAAAATTCATGAATGAAATATAAAACCAATTAGAAAGAATATTAAAGAAATTTGATCTGATCATAAATGGAGAATATTGTAGCAAAGAATTTGATGCCCTTCTGAGAGACTATGGTATTGTATCACAGTTGACTCCACTTGTAACATCACAACATAATAGTATGTCAGAAAGAAAGAATCACCCACTATCAAACATTGTATGATCTAAGATGGGAATAGCCAATCTCCGACTTCCTTATGGGGACATGCTCTTGAAACTACCGCATTGTCAAAAAACCATTTGTTACCCAAATCCTAACTCCAAATGATGATAAAGTCAATGGAGATAGGACCTAGGTGTCCATCCCTAGCATGGTATTATCGAAGGGCAAATGTGGAAGTGTAAAGCTTAGCATACATGAATATATAACAAGATAAAAACACCAATCATAATCTCGACATTTAACAAGTATTAATAAACAATAACCTTTTATTACAATCTTTCAGTTACATATTCTAGCGTACAATTTTACAAGTCTACTCATATATATTAGGGATCTTACAACAAGTACACCTGACATAGCTCACCAAGCCTGTCAACTTCTAGCCATCCCTGAACCTATAAAATACGTGGAACAAGGCATGTCAAGCATGCAAGGTGATAAGTACATGGTTGAAAGACACACACACACACACACACACACACACACACACACACACACACACACACACACATATATATATATATATATATATATATATATATATATATATATATATATATATATATATATATATATAAGGTTTGCATAATTTGAAAAGATTTGTAGAAGTAATGAATAAGAATAAACAAGTTAAGTATTTAGCAAAGTGAGATCCCATGTTTTATATCATTTTACTCTAATTGTACCAAAAACATCATATATCATAAGGCCTTTTTTGACTAACTTACCATTGGAAAAGTTTGTAAGGGTGCTCAAGATTAACTAACCCTTTTCTACGTGAGGGACCTCAAGACCACCACCAAGAGATAACCCTTTTATTGAATGGTCTGCCCTATCTTGACAACTCAAATAGGATGTCCGGCATTGTGTTAAAAATACAGGAAGGTGCACAAAGTTTGTATAATGGAGTTTCTATATTATATTTGCAAGTTATAAAACAATGGTATGAGACAAACATCAAGTACAATACTAGAGTACTACATGGTAGTATTTGAGCAAGTAAATAAGCATACATATGTATCAAATTTTAACCAAGAAAGACATAGTCATATAATTATAAATCATGTACCTATTTTGGAGGTTTCAAACTTAACTTATCCTTGACTGTCTAGCCACAAGAAACCA